>OZ012688.1:9458464-9478505 GCA_963942565.1 Maea johnstoni | reverse complement strand
TATATATATATATATATATATATATATATATATATATATATATATATTATATATATATATATATATATATTATGAGATAATGTCAATGAATATATATATATATATATATATATATATATATATATATATATATATATATATGCATATATATATATGCATATATATATATATATATATATATATATATATATATATATATGTATATGTATATATATATATATATATATATATATATATATATATATATATATACATATATATAGCACACTCATTGGAAGAAACGTTTGCAATAATGCATGCAGTTATATGTGTTTTCAAAAAATGGACAATCAAAGTACAAACTGATTTTGCCGAGACCAGCAAACCATGGGTAAAAAGATTAATAATGCACCCTGCCAATTTGGTAATAAAGCTTTCACCAAATTTGGACCTGTTCTGGTTTACTATACAAATTACCCAATTTTTTCAAGTTTCATGAATTTAACCAAAATTCTTATGATTATGTAGCTGAGGTGTTGCTTGTTCATAATTGCTAACATATTCCCCAATCCTCGCCCTGAATGTTGCATATGACCACTCTGAAATGACATGTGTCAGCATATTTGCATTGACTCATATTTCAGCTATAACTGTACCCAGTTGATCAAAAACCTATTATATGGGTAAACTATGATGATGTTGGAGGAGATCCAGTAATGACAATTCATAGAAGGCTTTTCTTATGGATTTTGATGAAAATCAGAAATTTTCAATGGAGTGACCTTGACCTATGACCTTCTACAAAATGGCTCCATGCCTACTAATGAGATTTGAGCCTATGTAGAAATGGTTCCAAATAGTAACTTTGCCCACCGAGCGCGTTCAAGCCAGATTAATATGTTATGTGTTACTAATAAATACAGATTATGTGAATTTCATTTGAACGCGCTCGCTGGGCAAAAGGGTGAAATTTGTGACTTAGTGACCCTTGGTCACTTGTATAAAATTCACCATACTAGATAGTTCATAAAAGCATATGCTGGGCACTCACAAAAACAAAACTCAAGTAAACTCATGTAGCTGTTCCCTAGGGATTCTTTGTCTCTCAAGTGACCTCAAATGATAGTGTATTGTCCAGGAAGGCTGCACACTGTTACTATTTTCAGCCTGGGTAGGTGTGGTTCAGTCAGACATACCATGTAGCAAGAAATGTTTTTCCTCATGTCTCATGAAGTGAAAAAGCTCAATTGTGCCAAAAAGTACAGTGGGCAGATGTGCAACCAGTATTTGCAAACATTCCAAATGGAATGATTTTTGGTTTCTTACCTGTGAGAAGTGGATATACTGTGGGTATGCCTTATTGGTTATATGTACAGTTGTACTAGTGTTGCTTTTTTGCTTTTTAAGTTATTTGAAGTTTTTAATAGTATATATTTTGTGAAAACTGGAATATCCTTATTGTTTTTTAACATATCCTCAAAAAAGAAATGTGGTATCTGGTGACTCTGTTTGTGTTATCTCCTTGCATACATTAGTTAAAGAGGGCTGATATTCATCATAAAATATTCTTTTATAAAGTAGTTTGAATGAGAATGTCAATGTCATGCACCTGTGCTAATCTCATATATTCTCTCAAATTATGATCTGGTGATATGTACGTGTTATTTCATCTGGAAATGTTATGTACTGAACTGTGGTTCTGCACATTATGCTCGAATTATGATCGAGCATATATGTTTTACTTTGCAGGATGTTGACAGTTTTGAACCTATATGAAAACTTTGTTTTATCATTCCATATCGTATATTGAGTTCAGATTATGATGCTGATGAAAATAAACCTTAAGGTTTGTTCATGAATATTTATTTTTTCCAAACTTTTAATAGTTTGGTCATCTATCCCCCCAATCTTGAAAAGGCCCACCCCCGAACCATGAATAACATTTTCATGCAAAAAATGCATTCAGTGTACTCGCAATGAGTGTGACTATCCATTTCTATCATCAGAAAGCCTGTAATGAGGGATTTTTGAAATTGGGTAATTTGTACAGTAAACCAGAACAGGTCCTTTGCCGAACTTGGATATGTCTTAGATACAAGTTTAGTTATTCTTTCTCTCAATAGAGGGGGCGCTGTCGCCTTGATGACTTTCGGGCCTGATGAAGTGATGTTGTTCTCAAATGGAGAGCGAACCAAACATGAGAGTTGGGTTTGATAAGAGTCTTCACCACCAGTTCAGGAGAGTGCAACTTCAAAAACATGACAAAATGAACAACTCCAAAACACTGAACAATGCTATGAACCATTTTGAAGCGGTAAAAACATTAGTAACTTGGTTTTGACTAAGTTTATATGCACTTATTTGGGTGATTTAGTTCGCTTTTTTTTGCAATCCCTCGTTAAATCACCAACTAACATTTTCTATTATTTATATACTTGTATTATTCATCAATTCTATATGCTTTTGTAATAGGAATATAACAGTCAATAAACATTTTGGTCATGTTGTACTTTGCGACCTCATCTGGTACGTACTAGAATTGCAAAATTATCTCAACAATTCTGGTACGTACCAGAATTGAGGTCGCAAAGTACAACATGACCAACATTTTAGTTATCCTCTCTCTCAATAGATGGGGCGCTGTCACCTTGACTTTTGAGCCTGTTCTAGTGGCGTTGTATGGGGAACAAACCAAGCATGAGCGCTGGGCTTGATAATGCCTCGTTGATGCAGATAGAAAATTGCCTCTGACGGCGATTAACTCTCAATTTGCTGGCGAGTTGGCAAATGCTATCATGGTGTGTGGTTTGATGATGGTCGTGTGCAGTGAACGGCTTCTCTCACACTGATAAGAGGGGGGGCCCCTTCATGAACCCCCTACTACAACCCCCCCACATCCCATCATCGACAACAACTAATGAAGATGAGAATTTGTCATCATTTGCTGCTGACCAGTCAATCATGAAAAGTTGAAATGGAATTGCTCGACCTGTCATATGAATGTGCTTTTGGATTTATCATTTAGGGTATGTCTGAATCGCGAAACATTGCCCCCATTTTGGCTTGTTTAATAGCTGAGATGACCGTTTATCAGAGAGTTTTATCACGGCCATTTCCTCGTGAAAGGAGGTTTTTGCGGGATCCGGGAAAGGTTAGCCAATGCGCGTAAAGTTGGCCTTACCAGGGATCCTAATGTAGACGAGATATTGAGCAGAAAAAACTACTTTGCAAAGCGACTGAAAATTTAAAAATGAATTTCAGAATAGATTATGCACCATTTGCGGTAGGCAAGAAGATTGTTTTGTTTTTTACAGAGGACTTACATTTCGTCAACTGCCAAGACACCTGGATATCCTTGATATATCAAAGACGTGACGACACACACACACACACACAAACACACACACACACACACACACACACACTGTATGTATGTATGTGTGTGTACTGGCGCGGAGCTACTCTAAAGCCGGAGTGAAGGATGATCTTCAATTTACTGCTGGTTATGAATTAAAAAAAACGTTGAGCTTTTGAAAATATGAATAGACAGTTTTAGTCACAACAACAACAGAAATAAGTTAGTGTGTTTCGGACACGTTTGTTTATTCACAATGTATTTATGTGTTAGGAATTTGCTTGCTCTAAGAATATATGCCTTCGCACACGATATTGGAGAGATGGGGTTTTCTCATACACCCAGTGAACTTGAACTTGTATATACCCAAACGAACTTTGCTTGGATGCAGGCGACATCTAGCGACTATTAAGTAAACTGCCGCCATAGAATTGTGAGCCTTCATTCCCTTCATCGAAGCACATCATGGTGGAAAATATGTGAGCTATATATATATATATATATATATATATATATATATATATATATATATATATATATATATATATATATATATATATATATATATATATATATATGTATGTATGTATGTATGTATGTATGTGTTTGTACGTACGTACGTACGTATGTATGTATATATATATATATATATATATATATATATATATATATATATGTATATATATATATATAAATATATATATATATATATATATATATATATATATATATATATATATATATATATATATATATATATATATATATATATATATATATATATATATATATATACATATATATGATCTCACACATGTAGTAAATATAGTAATGGGCCTTGAACAACAAGATAAAGAAAACGAACTTTCTGATATCATAACACTGATAGCAAAAACAAAAAAATCTAAACGGTTAGACTGACGGCTACCCGACCAAATATGTTTATCTTTGAAAAATACTTAATTGATCAGCGTATATATGAATAAATGCAACTTTCCTCCTAAGATGAAATGTAATTTTTCAGATCCAGATGGGCCAAACTTGACTTCGTTCCATAATCATTAACAATTAATCTGCTCCTCTCAAATATATGAATGGTAGCTTGAATGTCATAGACATGGACTATATTCAAGCATAATTAACAGCTACAAGTTCTTAAATCTGCCTAGATTTAGTCTCATGTATCGTCAAAACTATACATGCAATGTGGGATAAAGACAAGAAATATTTCAAAAATTCAGCAAAAAGAAAAAAGAAAAGAAAGAAGGACGAGCTCCTATGTCTGGCTTTACAAACCTAAAAGTATTTTTAGTTTCAGGAGGGATTTTCATAACATACCTGAGACCTATGCATGACTATAATACAAATAATCTTCTCTCGAACTGGTGTTGGAGTGGGCCCAATATTAGGAAATTGCTTGTCAAAAAGACAAATAACAGGACAAAACGGTCAAATACTAGACTATCTATCAACACTTATTCTTAAATGATGTGATAACTCTTGTTCACCGCACTGCTAGAAAGAGCTCTCAGATGACATCCAGGCAGCCTATGTGACAATAACTATGTAAACCCATTGAAATATTTTGTTTTAGGAGGGATATCCATACGATATTTGAACAAGTGCATGCCTATTGGCTTGAGTATTCTAATACACATTTGAACTATTTGAAAAGGGCCCAATATCAATTGTCATGTTATTTATTCATTCATTCATTTATTTATGTACTTATTTATTCAACCGTTATAGTTATAATAATAATTATAATAATAATAATAATTATTATTATTGTTGTTGTTATTGTTATTATTATTATTATTATTATTATTATTATTATTATTATTATTATTATTATTATTATTACTGCTTCTAACACGGTGAATTTTGGTATTAGGTAGCAAAATGATACCCACTTGAAAATAATGCTCTTTTATATTAGTAGGGATATATCATGAGCTATTTGGACCATTTTGCATTGTAAATTTTAAAAATCATCTACTTTTTTATGTGGAAAACAAATTCAAATATCAGATATAAAATGTGTCATGAGGGAAGTGTTGGTGAGTTTTATGACCGTGCACTAGATGGGAACATTCGCAGCATTTCAATTTAGTCTTTGCAGTGTGTGATAAATTGATAATCCTTTTCCTTTTATCGAACATGGTTATTAATATACACCGCGTGAAAAATAGTCACCGCATTTCCGTTTAGTCTTTGCAGTCTACGACATTTATTTGTAAAATATTTTTTCCGCTAAAACGGAGAGAGTGCATCACATAAGTAATCGCCGCCTGTCAGTATATAGTATTCCTGCGGCCTAGGATAGTTCTTTTCATTAATCAATGTGGTATTTCATAAATACACACGGAGGTGCATCATGTGAAAAAGTCGCTTTATACCAGTTATGTATTTGCAGCCTAGTAGAGTTATTTTACTTTATCACCTATGAGTCTTTACAAACGCACACCGAGGAGCATCATATGAAAAAGTTGCTTTATTTCAGTAAAGGAGAGTTCCTTTCGTATTTTCCACACCACATGTGTGGGAGGGTCTGACTCCAGTGCTGCTCACCCCTTCACCAGAGACCCCTGTCGCACATTTTCTGAATCACCAGCCATGCGTGCGACAGCCCCTTAATATGCACGCCCAAAGTCTGTTCCGACACGAAAAATATGGAAATGATTTGCATGAAATTGGCTCGATTATGGAAAGAAATTTATGTCGCGGCGAGAATGGCCGGCCAAAGCGATAATGTGCCAATGGGCGACATTTGGAAGGCACTGCGCGACACATTATCAAATCTGGTCTCGTGCCCAACATGGGCAGGCCAACGCTGGCACCCGGTCGGGCATTATGAAGTGGGCGCAGATTGTGTCCCCCTGTCTGAACCTGGGCGTCACATTAACCAAACATCACAAATCAAGGCACATTTACCCCATAAATCGCCAGATTAGTCTCCCCCCTACTAGTCCCTTCTATTATTATTATGTGAGGCAACTAACCAAGCTGAAATACGCCAAGACCATTCAATAACTGTGGAGACTTCTTTCGATAGAATATTAAATATATATATATATATATATATATATATATATATATATATATATATATATATATATATATATATATATATATATATATATATATATATATATATATATATATATATATATATATATATATATATATATATTATCAAGATGTAGCACATGTGTGGACCTTTTTATCCAATATGGTCTCTTATGTAATGGCCTGAGGATTGCACAAGCATGAAACCCAGGGTTGTCAACATGAGAGAGAGTATGTGACTTGCTTCTATATGTATATATATATATATATATATATATATATATATATATATATATATATATATAATAATAATAATAATAATAATAATAATATTATTATTATTAATGATAAGAATGATAAATGAAAGCTGTCATTGTGAACACTTAGGAAGTTTCCCTATGAAAATTAAGTTAATCACCGATTGAGAAAAGACCTCAGAGATATCAATATCAACGTATATCAATATCAATGTATATATATATATATATATATATATATATATATATATATATATATATATATATATATATATATATATATATATATATATATATATATATATATGTGTGTGTGTGTGTGTGTGTGTGTGTGTGTGTGTGTTATTAATACGTATATCAGTTTATCAGCACAAATAATAATTTGCTCATGCTGAACACTGGCCACTTTATCAAAGTTGTGGGCAATAATTCCGCAATCTTAAGCATAATTTACGGCTAGATTTTTCCATATGCCTGAAGAAGTAGTAAATACAATGTTAATTACCCTGCTACGATGACACATGGTGCATTTTCAACGCCCTGCTGCATGTGCGGTCTCGCGTAAGATTCATATTCAAATATTGGGCAGGGTGTTTTCCAGGAGGGTGCCCTAATGGGTCTAGGAAGAGAGCTTGGACGGGTCTCAGATGGTGGGGGTGGATGCGGCCAGTGCCAGCATTGTGCCTAGATGTCCATTGTTAAGTTCTGGTTTGATTTGGTGGAACCCTGGCCACATGCCCCTCTGAATCTCATTGGTTTGATATCCTATAAACAATGGCTGCGTCTCGTGATTTATATTCCGACAACCCCCTCTATTGTGGAAGCCCACAACTAGCAACCAAGGTTATAAAAAGTGGTCGGAACAGAAAGATGAGTGCACCTCTCTCTCTCTCTCTCTCTCTCTCTCTCTCTCTCTCTCTCTCTCTCTCTCTCTCTCTCTCTCTCTCTCTCTCTAGCAAACTAAACCGTAATTTATGGCTATATTCCTCCATTTGCCTGGAATGCATACATCCATCCATCCATCCACACACACACACACACACACACACACACACACACACACACACACACACATATATATATATATATATATATATATATATATATATATATATATATATATATATATATATATATATATATATATATATATATATTTACCAGTTTACCTTAATGCTAATGACTTAGGTGCACCAACAGACTGCTTAGAGGCTAGAGGCTAATACCAGGCTAAAATGGCCGTCCCCAGTGCCTCTATTTCGTGTCTATTAGGAGGTGTTTAAACAGCAATATACTTCTTGTATAAAGGTTGGCACTGGTGGGAACTTGGGTTTAAGTAGAGAATACCATAAGAAACTATTTGGGTCTCTGTTTTATACATGGTGGAATTGTCCTTTAAATGCTTAACCTGAGGCTGAGCAGTTAATTTTAAAGAAAAAAAATGTGGAAAAATGAAACTAGATGAAAATGAAGAAGAAAATGAAAAAAGGAACAAAAATGTCAAAAGTACTAGGAAACCGTTCTGGCCTTGTCTAAACAGTGGAGTTGAGAAAGATGCATTTGTTATGATTGTAGAGAATACGAATGGTCATTATACGTTTGCTGACATAGATCATCTAGTTCTGAATAATGCGGACAAGTCCTAAATAATAATGCGATTGGACATCTTCCTAATTTCTTAGAATGGCTTAAATTCTCATTCTAACAATAAGTATCAATTTGCAGTTAGTGATCTAGAAATGGGTAGGGCTCTTTTTGTATGGGAAGGACCTTGAAATGAATGAGCTAGAGCTTTGCTAAAATAGATAATAAAATTATTATGGCCTAATAAACAGAAAATTCTTTCATACAGAAAATTGGGTCGGCTGGGTGGTACTGCACCTAAAGATGCATTTTCATGAGGTTAGTATTCTCCTTCTCGCATGGCGGCCCAGCTCTGTAGGATTAACACCCTATAGCTTGCCGTAGATCGATAAAAATCCAATCCAGGAAGGAAAACAGTTGATGAGTTATATTATTACCGCAATATGTTATAACACCACCTCGTCCGCAATATAATAACATTGTCGCCCCAACACAGAGGTCGCTTATGTCATCAACAAACCTTACTGCCAATTTAACGCTTGGTGATCTTCGCGGCGTTTCGCATAATTGTCAAAAACTTCCGTTGCCATGGAAACCGAATTTATCGATATCTTGAAATTTTCCAGATTGCCTTTTATGAAATTACCCGACGAGGCTGCGAAGCGATCCTCGTTGTAAATTAGAAATTTGTTTTAACGGCGATGTGTATAAATGATATCAACTGGGAGGCAAGTGATGATAATTCAATTTGTTTCCACCCTCGCTCGCTCGTAGCATCTGTCCGGGCAATTTGCTTGGCCCGCCGCAGGCACTCCGCCGGCCGCCGCCTCGTGGGGGAAATCTAAGCCACTAATTATAATTAGCGGATCATCATCTAAGAAATTGGGATGTGGCAAATCATGACGTCGAGTGGATTCTGTTTACAGTTGGTTACTAAATAGATCATCAACGAGAAAACGGCAGTAGTAGTAGTAGTAGTAGTAGTAGTAGTAGTAGTAGTAGTAGTAGTAGTAGTAGTAGCAGTAGCAGTAGTAGTAGTATTTAGGTAGTAGTAGTAGTAGTAGTAGTTAAGTAGTAGTAGTAGTAGTAGTAGTAGTAGTAGTAGTAGTAGTAGTAGTAGTAGTAGTAGTAGTAGTTATAGTGATGGTAGTATTACAGTGCAGACCCTCTTAAGTGGCAAACCTGTGGGACCGGCCACAACTGTTCAATTTCGAAGGATATCCTGTAGTATAAAACATATACATGTAGGACATATAGAATTGTTTTTAGTTTGGTCAATAAACATACATTTATACAAGAAGCAGTTACAAAATGTGGTCACTTTAGAGAGATGATCAACTTAGAGGGGTGTTCACTTCTAGCGGTTTTATATCATAGTAGTAGTAGTAGAAGTAATAGTAGCAGCAGCAGCAGCAGTAGTAGTAGTACAATTTAGTAGTAGTAGTAGTAGTAGTAGTAGTAGTAGTAGTAGTAGTAGTAGTAGTCTTAGTAGTAGTAGTAGTAGTAGTAGTAGTAGTAGTAGTAGTAGTAGTAGTAGTAGTAGTAGTAGTAGTGGTACTCCGAGTTGGCATATACCAGTGCAGAAAATGGCCACCCGGGTAGTTGTTAAGACAATATGATCTCCCTTTTCCATCGCTTCCTACCTTCCCGCTGCACCACCGACCAGTGAGACCACCTGTTCATAGTGACCAGTCTATTGACCCAGGTACATACAGACAGCATTATACACCCTAAAGGGACATCATACGTTGTGATAGACCACTCACTGAGCTTGAACCTAATTTTCTAAACACACCAAACAGAGAATTCGAAAGGCCTATACATGGAAGACAAGGAGGACTATAGTGACACCGACTCGTATCGTCTTCGTGTTGTATTGATATGTTTAACGTATAATGTATTTGCATACTTATTATGAGCTTTTAGGTGAAATAAACTAAATCAGAATATTCCTGCTTCAATTAGAGGTTTATCAACCTCAGGACAATTTACATTTGGCCATTCAACTATGGCAGAGAACCGATTAGAATATTCCTACGTCACTGGGAGATTCATTAACTATTTGACCCATGTACATCTTACCATTGACTTACTAGTATTTGTTATGGTGCGCATTTGAACGTTCATATAAGTGAAATATCAACTGGCAATCGTCGCATTATCAAATCAGGAAATTATTAATGCAGTGGACAATGCGTGTATAACTTCTTAACAAGACTCGTCTTAATTGAATGTTATTTGAACAGATGGTCTAAGTTATAATTCCATTACCATTTTAATTGCTCTGGTAATCATTTGTCACACATCCTCATAACACACTGATGTCTCCAGCTATAGAAATCTGAATCAAGTCAGCCGTACTCAATTACTTTAGAATGATCTTCTGCACTACGCTTTAGAAAGTAATTCGTTTAGATTTATACAGTTGAACAAATCCGAAGCACCTGATAACCAGCTAACGCAACTGTCCTGTATTGATATATATAAATATTACATATTATATATTACATATATGTATATATATATATATATATATATATATATATATATATATATATATATATATATATATATATATATATATATATATATATATATATACATATATATATATATATATATATATATAAATATATATATATATATATATATATATATATATATATATATATATATATATATATATATATATATATATATATATATATATATATATATATATATATATATATATACTAGTATATTACCGAACATCTTTAAAAGAAATGAATTATATTATCATGAGTTACCATAGTTATTATCATTATTATTATTATCATTATTATTATTATTATTATCAATGTTACTAGTATCATTATTAATATAGAGGATAATGATGATGATTACTATCATTACTTACCTTACTAATATTATGATTACCCTCATCATCATTATTATTATAATTATCAAAATCATTACTAATGATATTACTTTTTTCAATGAAATTATGGAATAGAATAGGTATAGATTTACATTAATAAGTATCATCATTAACACCACCACCACCTTAATCATCGTTGCCATCATCGATCAGAAGTATCACCATAACTCGTAATAACTGCAAAAAGCACGCGATACTATTTCTTATGTAACACGTCTATAGATATACCTGGTTGATTAAGCAACCGGAAGGAAGGCCTTGCCCCCTATATTGCCCCCTATTCACCCCCTCACCATTGCCCAGTAGTCTAGACCTAAATGGCTGTTCATCCCCGGCTGAAAGCTCGGATAATTGAGCACCTCTGATACATTAGTGTCTAACAGGAAGTGACGGCTCAGCCTCCCGCTCTCCCTACTTATTCACTTAGAATTTTGATAGAATGCTAATTGGTCGCCTATTGAAACCATTACTAGATGAAAACTGACTAAATGAGGGGGAGTACTGCCGGCCAGCGCCACTGGACAATTAGAACGGTAGCCACAAGCAGCCATGGCGCCAGGCATGCGCAGAGGCCTTTTTAAATTTGTGACGTCACATACCGGAAGCTGAAATGCGATCGATTAACATTTCAAAATATACAACTCAGTTAAGTTTGATACTCAATAAATGAGGAGAATATTGCATGATTCATTGGTACTTGAGTAGTTGGGCAGGCAGCGCAATTGAGTATGAAAGCCGGGCTCGTCTGCGGGTGAGTGACGTCACCGCGTAGATTATCTGTGTAATTCGCAGTAATCTCTCCTTACGGAGCGCAGTTGCCAGTCTCGCATATCATACGTAATTAGATTTTTATCAAAAATGAGTGAATTTGGATAATTTACGTTATATTGCCCTTCTGGACACCCAATATCATTATCTTTCCATTCGGAGAATAGGATTTGTCAACATTTCAGTGTGTCGATTAGCAAGATGGCAGCAACAGCCCAAGGCTTTGTTTTAAGGTTTCTGAGATAGCTGGAAGTCCCTTAGACAGCAATCGTAATTGTAGTTGAAATGTTTATTGACCATATCTAATGACATGAAATTACAATCAGTTTAGACTTGAGCCAATTCTATCTTCTGTATTGCCCCATAACTTCCCTGTAAACATGAAATTAAAGTACCAATGCAGGGACCAATACAATGAATAAAATTCCCTATTTCCCAATTCAGCGTGTAACACAAGCATAGAAGTTATTGAGAGTCCCTTAACTGTGTTTGCCATTGTTATTACAACACTATTAACGCACACCAGGATAAATGTATATTTTAAGATGGAGTAATGTTAAGAACGATATTCTTTTGAATCCTCCAATTTTCTACACATATTGACCTCTCTTGGGTTATATGAACTAGTACTAGTATTTGTCTTTTTGTGTCATTATGGAATAACAGCAAGTGCTTTGCAGGATTTTTTTCTCATACCTCGAGCCGAACGCGAATCCGGGCAATGACGAGAGACGGCGAGTGATTATTTGTAATAGCTGTAGCGCAATCGTTTACCAGAGTAGGATCACATAAAAGTTGACTTTTTACTTATAGCAAGTCACTAGCACACCTTTCACATGCCTCGACCCGGAAGGAAACCCGGGAGCAGTGTGTGACTGCCAGCAGTCAGTATTTATGTTTAGTCGATTGCAACACCGTAGACCACTTGGCTATCGGGCCAGGCCCTGCAGTGGCGAGACACAGCAAGCAGTCTGTGGCAATGCCTTAGACCACTCGGCTATCGGGGCAGACCCTGCAGTGGCGAGACACAGCAAGCAGTCTGTGGCAATGCCTTAGACCACTCGGCTATCGGGGCAGACCCTGCAGTGGCGAGACACAGCAAGCAGTCTGTGGCAATGCCTTAGACCACTCGGCTATCGGGGCAGACCCCACAGTGGCGAGACACAGCAAGCAGTCTGTGGCAATGCCTTAGACCACTCGGCTATTAGGGCAGGCCCTCAGTAGCAAGAGACAGCAAGCAGTCTGTGGCAATGCCTTAGACCACTCGGCTATCGGGGCAGGCCCTGCAGTGGCAAGACACAGCAAGCAGTCTGTGGCAATGCCTTAGACCACTCGGCTATCGGGGCAGGCCCTGCAAGGGGTGGAAATAATGAGCTGACAGTTGCAACACCTCAGGCCACTTTACTACTACTTTACAGGCAAGGAAAAGCAAGCAATCTGTAACAACGCATTAGACCAATCGGCTATTAGGGCAGGCCCTCAGTAGCAAGAGACAGCAAGCAGTCAGTGGCAATGCCTTAGACCACTCGGCTATCGGGGCAGGCCCTGCAGTGGCAAGACACAGCAAGCAGTCTGTGGCAATGCCTTAGACCACTCGGCTATCGGGGCAGGCCCTGCAAGGGGTGGAAATAATGAGCTGACAGTTGCAACACCTCAGACCACTTTACTACTACTTTACAGGCAAGGAAAAGCAAGCAATCTGTAACAACGCATTAGACCAATCGGCTATTAGGGCAGGCCCTCAGTAGCAAGAGACAGCAAGCAGTCAGTGGCAATGCCTTAGACCACTCGGCTATCGGGGCAGGCCCTGCAGTGGCAAGACACAGCGAGCAGTCAGTGGCAATGCCTTAGACCACTCGGCTATCGGGGCAGGCCCTGCAGTGGCAAGACACAGCGAGCAGTCTGTGGCAATGCCTTAGACCACTCAGCTACCGGGGCAGGCCCTGCAAGGGGGAGAGACAATGAGCTGACAGTTGTAACACCTTAGACCACTTTACTACCACTTTACAGGCAAGGAAAAGCAAGCAATCTGTAACAACGCATTAGACCACTCGGCTATCAGGGCAGGCCCTCCATGGTGAGAGACAGCGAGCAGTCAATGGCAATGCCTTAGACCACTCAGCTGTCTGGGTAGGCCTTGCAGTGTCGATAGATAGCGAGCAGTAAGTAGCAATACCGTAGACCACTCAGCTTTCGGGGCAGGCCCTCAGTAGCAAGAGACAGCAAGCAGTCAGTTGCAATGCCTTAGACAACTCGGCTATCGGGGCAGGCCCTCAGTAGCAAGAGACAGCAAGCAGTCAGTTGCAATGCCTTAGACAACGCGGATATCGGGGCAGGCCCTCAGTAGCAAGAAACAGCAAGCAGTCAGTTGCAATGCCTTAGACAACTCGGCTATCGGGGCAGGCCCTCAGTAGCAAGAGACAGCAAGCAGTCAGTTGCAATGCCTTAGACAACTCGGCTATTAGGGCAGGCCCTCAGTAGCAAGAGACAGCAAGCAGACAGTGGCAATGCCTTAGACAACTCAGCTATTGGGGCAGGTCCTGCTATGGTAGAGAAAGAAAGAGCTAACAGTCTGTAGCAATGCCTTATCCCACTCGGCTATGGGGGCAGCCCTCCATTCCAGAAAGTTGGCGCTGCACTCACTCACAGTACAGCAGCCCGGCAGCAGCAGCAGTGCTTGGGCCGCGCCAGGCCTCTGACTGGCTGCGGTCCCACGTGTGAAGTTGTGAACCCGCTCCCGGTATTAATTCCATCATAATTCAAACAGTTATGTATTCATTTTGATGCGTTGCGATGGCGGCCTTGACAAAAGCCAGACCGGGCACACGGCGGCCCCCTCTCCGGCAACAGTGCACGGTAAATCATTCGCCCTGTCTTAGCAAAACCATATTGCCTCTGAGAATATTGACGATGAATAGCAGTATAACTGTTTGCAGTGTTTGCAGATTCAAAGATGTCCAAATGTTCTCATTGGTAACAATGCACTTTTTTCCATTTCACTTCCATACTCTCTTTTCAAACGCTTAGTCTTTTTGATATGCAAAGTAAATGCAATTTGTAAGTAAAACATAACACACAAGAATAAGAGGCTTTTTGGGTGTTTTATATTTCGATACATTTTACAAAGGAATACTGGTATGTGCCTGTCTAATATGAGTGGCTAAAGTAAGTTAGAACAGTTTCCCATACCCACAAAGGTACCGATATGAAAGGATTCTGAAAAAAATATATGCTAAGATCAAAATTAACCTCAATGTGTATGTATGTATGTATGTATATATATATATATATATATATATATATATATATATATATATATATATATATATATATATATATATATATATATATATATATATATATATATATATATATATATATATATATATATATACTAGTATATATATATATATATATATATAGAGAGAGAGAGAGAGAGAGAGAGAGAGAGAGCGAGAGAGAGAGAGAGAGAGAGAGAGAGAGAGAGAGAGAGAGAGAGAGAGAGAGAGAGAGAGAGAGAGAGAATATAAACATTTCCACCGCAAATCACTCAAATCCGTATTATTCGGAATCAATCTCCCATTATTCGAAAAAAGAACGCGAAATTATCATGCAGAGAAATTTGTATTAGCAATGTACGGGATGTCTCGAGTGATATGCATATGATATTGAACACACGCATTTATTCGGTTATAACGAACGCGTCAAAAATTCTTTTCTTCGGGTCACTCCCCAATCACTCGATTCCAGATAAACCATCGAGTCAAGATGGATCTGAATAAGAACAAGAACATTGATAAAATCAGCAACACTCCCTCAAGGGAGAACTTAGGCGAAACATTCATCGGAAATCGCCGGCAAAAATGTTTAAATTTAATGATTGTTCGCAGTTGAAGTCGTCATATATCATGGTTGCTTGGCGTGTTCGAGAGATAGAAAGATGGCGCAGGAAAATCCAACGGCAATTTAACAGATGCGGCTTGACGTGCAAAGTTTGCCGCCATGTTTGCGAGTCTGTATATTTTCTAATAACCCCAGTTGATTAGATTCGCCCTCACACCATGCGAAAACAGTCAGAAACAACTTGACAAATTTGCACATAAACCAGCAGGGTCTGGCAAGGTTTACCCGATTTTCGAGACCTGGTCATTTTCTGCGCGTAACCTTCATTCAATTTGGCGCGCAAAAGTGCATGGATTATACAACAGGTCGCTAGGAAACCCGTGAACCATGTCCCGCTGGGATAGAAGGCCAGGAGATAATCTGATAATCGCGCCTCCAGATTAACGGATTATTTCCAGCATGGCGGTTCAGTGTTTTGAGTACCCCCCTCACCCCCAGGTCACGGGCGCTGGCCTGGGGATGGGGGCAGGGCAGGGCAGGGCAGGGGGGTGGCACCCCCACACCCGGGGTCATGGCGGGTATCTGGAGGCCCATCAAGGCTCGCTGATTTATCGCAATGGAGCTGTGCTAAATTGCTCCATAATCACCAAAAGACACACGACACTGTTGCCTTGCATTCAAAACACCACTGAGAGGAATACGATACCAAATCTTATCAGATGGTAATAATCTAGCTTCTATAATCGGTTTGACTGTTTTCACTATTAGACTCAGTTAAGTATCAACCTCTTTGGTAGATCAAATCTTTGTAGAGCTTGGTTGTAGTGAGGTCTTTGTTTGGAGTGAAGATTGAAGTATTTATCATCATCTCCATAGTTATCATCATCACCATATCAGCAGCAACATAATAGCAGCAGGATATGTAAAGTATCAGCAGCAGCAACAACAACAACATGAACAACAACAACAACAGCGACAACAACAACTACAACAATTAACAATAGCAGTTACGATATTTCAATGGAAGATAAACAATATAGCACTTTGTAATTTATAGTTTGTTTCACACCGAAACTGAAAAAGAAATAAAGTATGTCGATTGTTTCGAACTTTGGTATGTTTCGGCGTACTTGCTTGGAAGAATGCATGCAGGGTGACAGCAATTCAGTCCTCTACATAACAGTATGACTACACTACAAGGATATAAGAATATCAGTATGATTTCCACAGATCAATATTTGAGATATATCTTTTAAATCACCACCCGAAACCTTTTCTCACAACAATTGCGAAGTCATTCAAAGCGAACAAAACACAGTAATATAAAACACACTGTACACATTAACGTTAATAGAGATTTACCCAGTATTTTACTTAGAGATATTGTTTTTCATCGTCGATATACCAAGAGTATACCGAATTTTTGCTTTAGCGCGCTATAGCACATGACAATTTTGATCTACCCGTTTTGTACTAAAAACAATTGGACAACACCTCAAATGCAAATGTATTACAAGACGACATACACTTACATTGTAGTAATAAAAAACACGTGGTAAAAGTCAGTAAAAGGTGCCATTTTTATGAGATGGGATGAAATACATAAAAAGGTTATATAGATGTCCTGCCTATACAATTAACTTCACTGTAAATTGTAAGCAGGGCAAAAGGTGTTTGTCTTGATGTACTTGTTACGATCTCCCAGTGTTCTTTGAAAGTGATGTTCCAACTTTCTAAAAATAAATTACAGTTAATAAACATACATACATAAGCCAACTGTCGTTCTTAGTTTGTGTATCAGCTATGCCATTAATTGTTTTGTTGCTAAGAAAGAATAAACAATGCGCTTAGAAGGAATTTGATAGCAAATCTCTGTAGGCACCACCTATTATGAGAGATCACCGGGAATAGGACCCAAGTTCACCAAGGAAACAAAAGTAATATTTTACTCGTGAAAACATTAAGAAAAAAACTTCCACCTTATTCCTTTAATGGCATTTCTTGACAGGATTGATTGCATTTTTTACGATTTGGTTGTTGCTGAAAATCATCTAGTGTCATCTCTTTATAATGGAAAGCCATCATCCCAGTCAGTGGCATATGTCATGAAAATCGTTTTATTGCCTGAACTTCATTGGTATGGAGATTTTTTGTTAGTATTTAAAAGGAAATATTTTCTTGAAATGATATTCTCTAAAACACACGTTTCTTTATTTTGTACAGTATGAACTCCTAGTTTATTACAGGTGAACTTGGATATGACGGACTCAATGGGACCAGGAAAATTGGTCCGTCATATGCAAAATCCGTCATATACATATGACAAATACTTGATATGCATGGGACTGGGACCAAGCATCTTGTCCGTCATAGACGGAAGTCCGTCTTACAGTGGTCCGTCATATCCAAGTTCACCTGTATTTACTAAGTGTATCGTTTGTGTTTCCTTAATTTTTGTTTATTCCTTTACGATATATGAACCTATATCGTACTGCAATCAATATATATTCATTCGTCAGTGGCATATGACATGAAAAACGTTTTATTGCCTGAACTTCATTGGTATTGAGAATTATTGTTAGTATTCAAAAGGAAATATTTTCTTGAAATGATATTCTCTCAAACACACGTTTCTTCATTTTGTACAGTTTACAGTATCAACTCCTAGTTTATTATTTACTAAGTGTATCATTTGTGTTTCCTTATATTTTGTTTATTCCTTTGCGATATATGAACCTGTATCGTACTGCAATCAATATATATTCATCCATTCATTCATTGCGAGTTTGACATGTCAAGCCATCACTTCAACCAATTAGGTAATGCCTGCGATAGCAAGTGTCAGGATCGTCTAATATTTTCACAAAAGCGGCAGAGTAAGTATATCGATAAGAATTCCATTTTCTTTAAGTGTCTTTGTTTCCATCTTGCTTGTGGCGCACTGTACTTCTTAACTATTTTGGTGATATATTATCAATCAGATCACATTTTGGAAATTAATTCAAGGAGAAATGTTGATTACAATACAACCAACAAATATCCTTCAAATATTTTGTGAAGTTATGCTTAAGTGTAAAGTTATGGCCTAAGATACGCTAGACCCAGACGGAATTTTTGCAGATCTAGGAATGAATGGGTTAAGTGTCTTTGTATCAGTTTTGAGCGCAGCACGTCCCGCCGGGTCGCTCTCGCCTCCTTGCCATATCGAATTGTTCGCAGATTCTCGACTGCCAGAAAAAAATTGGTATTCTAATGTTGGGCACGTCCGATGAAACATAACGCCATTGCTGCTACAGCGTTGGCGCGCCGTTTTGGCAATTAACGATAACGATCGGAAAGAGTCTCAGAGATTTCGAAAAGACAATTTTCCAAAATATTTTATTGCCTTTTGTGGTCTGGAGTTATTTGAAAATGAGCGGATAGGAATTGCTGCTGAATGCAAGTAGTGTAAGTTGATCTGTATTGTCTATCCAGCATCCCGGGCCACACATTGGTAAGATCACTTTTGAACGTGTATAATCATCCAATCGCAATATCATAACGAGGCCCATTTTGTGTGTTTCAAGTCAGCGCCCTCTTTTGGGCATATTTGACATCAAGTGAGGTGTCTCATACGTATTGATTAGACGATATGTTATGGCAGAAATATAGAATTGTTTTCAGTAATTCCTGGCCCGCCAAAACGGTTTGACGTTTCATATTGTCTAATAGTCCCTAATGGGGCAGCCGGCGCTAGCCAAGTCAATAGCGAAATTCATACAATAACATTTTATGGCCATAAATTTCATAAGGGTGATCTTGTGAGAAGTAGCAACTGTATTCCGCGCACGTGTTAGCCACTGTAGTTATCAATCATATTTCAACTCGCTTCCCCGCCCTCCACCGCCGCCTCTGAGACCATCCAATTGCCTTACTAAGACACTCACAGTATAGATCGCTATTCTACTGTAAGACTACTGCACTTGCTGTGACTAACACCTGTCATTTGATAAGTCAACAAAGGAGAACCTGTTGTTTTTTATATTTGCACTTGCCTAAAAACATCCCCCTACTCCACAAAGTTTTCTTCATCGTGTGCCATTGTCGATTCGATCTCAAACAGTAACGGTCATCTTTCATTGGCATTTTTTTCAGGACATTCCTTTACTGTATACTATCTATAAACGCATTATGTGTATTGAAATAAGGAAATACATATAACAAACACAAACGTATAAGTCAACATTGAAACATAGACAAAGAAAACTGGTGTAGGTTTGAATTAAC
>OZ012688.1:9433464-9453464 GCA_963942565.1 Maea johnstoni | reverse complement strand
AAACACTCCCCAATCATAACTTGTGACATTATCATTTCCCTGGAAGGGGGGGGGGGATATTTTTTCATCAAAAGGGCTAAAGATATTTACAATAGTCGAGAGGGATGAGTCAGCGGGCAGCAGACGTGCAATGCGCTAGACAACACAGCATATGGGGGAACCCCTCCCATGATACTCGTACAATCGTAAAATACGACTCCTTATCTCATGATTGGCAAAATCCTAGGCTTTTGATTGGTCAATTGGCCCATGATATGAAGCTGTATCATGAACTTCCTTCAATTCACCTCTCAGAATCTTGTATTAACCTCTCAGAATCTTGTATTACCCTCCAAGCATTCTTGTATTAACCTGCTGCTTTTTAGGGTAGGGAGAGTTTAGCATTGTTTTAGATGACTACGCCCATGATGCAATTCCGAATTCTCCCTACCCCCCTAAGTGCATGATGCAACCACCAATTCTCCCAAACATTGCAAGATGGCTGCCCCTTTAGCAGACAATTCTCTGTTCATTTTTATTACCTAGGCAGAGGTCGAGGGGGCAATCATGAGATAAATTCGTTATCAACTGTTTTGGAGTATGATACAACTTATATCTCGCAATCAGAGGGCTGTATCACCCTCGGCTGCGCCTCGGGTGATACAGCCCTCTGATTGCGAGATATAAGTTGTATCATACTCCAAAACAGTTGATAACTAATAGTATCATACGGAAAAAAGCCATCGGTTGGGTTGAAGAGCGTGGTCCCCATTAAGGTGCCTGGAAGGAAAGTACACGTAGTCTCCGCGAAGACGTTGTCAAAACGACAAGTTTTCGAGACACAGACCGTGGTCTTCTGCGAGCAAGAAATAGATTTAATACAAGAAAGTACTCGCATTTGTCATCTTGAACGCCGTTTGAAATTGAAGACGTTCATTCATGTATGTGGTTCATCGTATTTAATGCATTTCATACTTCTAAGGGGATCTAAGAATAATAATCCCACCTGGGGCATGTGACAAAGTTACCAGTGACTTGGGGTTATGTGGTGGTTTCCACCGGGTAATCCGGTTTCCTCCACAAGTTACAACGGGCTAGTCACGACTTAGCCCTAATATTGTAGAAAAAAGGACGAAAAACGAAATCCCAAATCCAAATCCAATAATAATAATAATAATAATAATAATAATAATAATAATAATAATAATAATGATAAGCCACACACTTGCTAACGGTAATTACTTTACCTGACAAACAAGGCTTGAATTTATTCAGTTTCCGGTAAATGGATATGCACGTTGCACACTATAGGTTTCTACGCAATAGATAGCTAATGGCTATCATACTTTACCTGATTTAGATTTGAATCATTTTGCCATTTACGATTTTCCACAATAGTCATATACATGAACTTCTTTCGAACACTATCACTTTGGCAAATTATATGATTCGAAAAGGCTGTTGGAAATGTATTGGTGTCAGCCCTTTAAAATGATTGTCCCGTGAAGGTCTTGCAGACCTAACATGATTAATATGTATACATATCATTCCATCATTTCTTACTCTTACATTTAGTGGCCATAAGTGCCTTTGAAAAATAATTTATAAACCGTTTGATGTTCAATTGTGTTGGCGCCTACGGGGAGGATCATGAACGAGAGTTTTCGGAAACTAATAAAGAATACAAAGACCTTGTCCACAAACTGAAAACATTAGCTAGTTTCTACCGGTCGCTACTCGTCTACCACGGGAATATTTGTTTGTGACTATATCGATATAATTTCGAATTGAATTTCTAGTCAAAGAAAGAAAGAAAATCCGCGCGTTTCTTAGCAAATGCCTACACGGTAGAGCGGTCTAGCGTATTGTTCTAAGATGTGTCCTCTTCAATTGCTGTTCTCACTTATTTTAACAATCCAAAGCTGTCATATAATTGGCATATTGTCAAATAATAACAAAGTATTATATTGAAATCTGTATTATGAATGTTGACACAATACATATATTCGTTTCTACATGTTTTGTAACAGTGGTTCTTAGTCTTTTATATGGCTTCTCTATATGTGTCATATTACTGGAAATAGACACCCGGATATATTGTATTTTGTACATTTAGAAATTTAAAAATTCTTCGTGTGTTGAAAATCAGGAGTGTCGAACAATGTTAGTTAATACGAAATCCAATAGTTTCGTCTTCGTATATTCGTCCAGCCGTCTGCAACTGGCACCAGAGGATTAAAAGGATTAACAGCACGAGACAGGATTATTGTTGTCACCGATAATCCACAGTCGCGGTTAATCCCCATGTCACCAGATCTCCTGGTTTTTATTCATAGGTTTCTGCTGTCATAAAGATCTGTCTGCATATTTACAGTCGTCGTCTTGGTGCCTATTGCACCCAATGGCGCCCACACATTGGCAGTGGTTGGTAATTGGCCTTGACGCAGATAGACATATGGGACATTCTCGGTCTGTGTGTGTGTGTGTGTGTCTCTCTCTCTCTGTTTTTTCCTTATTTATGTTTCTCCCTATTCGTATGTAGCTCGATGTTCATTCTTATCTCTTATAGATGTTTTTCAACCTGTTTATTTCACTTTGTACCCTTCTCTCCCTTTATTGGTGTTGCCTTTTTCTATCTCGTTTTCAGTATGCATACACCATCCTCTCTCTCTCTGTTTTTTTCCTTATTTATGTTTCTCCCTATTCGTATGTATCTCGATGTTCATTCTTATCTCTTATAGATGTTTTTCAACCTGTTTATTTCACTTTTGTACCCTTCTCTCCCTTTATTGGTGTTGCCTCTTTCTACCTCGTTTTCAGTATGCTTACACCATCCTCTCTCTCTCTCCGTACGAAAGGCCCATTGCCATTTTGGCGTTAAATTCAATACGATTCACTTTCACTATAGGTTTTATTCGAGAATATGTGGAAGATAATTGTTAGCTGAATCCTTGCAGAATGTACTACATAGCAACATTGAACATGTGGCCCAAGCCATCAAGATATGTATAAGGCATTGGAAATTAACAATATGGCAATTTGAAAATCCACCAAGCAGTACAAGGCAACACATACTGTATAACTGGTTAATTTAGCGTGGTTTTTAATTTGGCGTTTTTTGGCGAATGCCCATCAACGCCAAATTAAAGATCGCATAAAAATATGTCTACATGAAGATGGCATTGTTCTGACTGCTCCAGACGCCATAATAAATACAGGAAAAATACTTTTTTGAAAAAAAAACGCCAACTTAAGTACACGCCAAATTAACCAGTTATACAGTATTTCAACTTATGTGTCAATTTCTTCTTGTCAAGCTTCTTAAAATATTTTCGAGACATAAGTTAATTTCTTGCTATCCATTATTTGTTTCGATCGCGGGAGGGCGTTGAAAACAAAACCCGCACACATATAATTGTCTGATGGTGAGATGGCGTTTAATGATCTTGGCGGGGGATACCAATATAGTTAATGCGTTTTGCTTTGCTAATCCAAGACTGTCTGGTATATTGGTGAAAATAGTCACCCCAGTCGCCCATCCTAGCCACATAACAGATATCCTACAGGACCTGCTGCAGTCTCACCGACCCTATCGCCAAATATCATCACCACTTTTCATTTCTGACATGGAGACATCTTGTCCCCATTTGTCGTTAATACGAAACGGTGTCTGCGGGATGTGTGGCTAGCTCGACATGTTCTTGGCGGGAGTCTCGCGGCGCGGCGCGTGGTCGTCCTCGCTCTCGTATCTTCCCGCGCGATCTCAAGTGATCTGGCGGCGGCCAAATCCCCCCATCCCTGGCGAGCTAGTTACATTGCACGGGCTCATATAACAGAGCACAATGGCTTTAACGGATTAACAGAAACACACTTGAGGCTTTAATTTACAATCACAAGTTGGCAAGTCGACAGTTCGTCATCGAGGCGCGAGTGATGGTCCCGATAAGACTGACGACCAGTCTCGTTTACATAATACGCCCGAGATGAGTTTTCGTGTAACCGACTGCCAGGGATAAATAGGGCTGTGGCAGTAATGGCAGTTGAAGTCAGCATATTTCTCGCAAATGAGACAATAATATGCACCTTTTCAGGCTGGCTGATCCGGGACTGGCGATGAAGCTGGCGAGGATAATTAGTTGTTGGGGGTTACATCACAGGGAGACATCAAATTGACAGAAGTGTTGCGCAGGCGGAGTGAGCGACTAAGCCACAGTAGATATAGGGGAGATGGCAGGCATTTGGCTGCGAATAAACCATTAGCCAACTTTTTGTACATGGGCTGGGATATACTTTTACGCAAAAGGCATTGAAGGGAAAGGGAGGTATTGTTTTGTATTGTATGTGTTATTACACTGTACTTAGCAAGGTACAAAATCATAGCAAATACAAAAATATAGCTTTCACAATTATACAACCAAAGGACATATACAAACAGAAAAACAAAAGAACAAAATTTGTGGGAAAATATAACAGAAAATAAACAAGTGCGGATTTTAACTAAGAATAAGAAAGGGAGGTGAAAGCGGTATTATTACACATTTTTTCCATGTGTGACGGAATGACTATTTTTGCATATGACGCTAATCCATACTATATAATTTACTTATTTTAGTTTTGAGTTTTTTTTACTTTGATGCTTCCTTATGCTGAATTATACAACTACATGTATCTGTATTGTATGCATTTTTTGCAAATGTAGTGGAGTCAATAAATGTAAATCAACGAGTCTAGAGAAGCGGGAAAGGTATGGCCTGGATATATTATACAAAAGCGAAAAAGGTATGATAGATGGCTAACTTCACCATCAAAAATAATACTATAATTCCAAAGACTGGTCAAAAAGGAAGAATATCCAATTTCATAACCTAGCCACTAATTATTTCCTATACTGAAAGGTCAGGAACTGATCAATGAATGACTAACCCATGTACTAAATGATACTTGTATACAATTTGATGCTCCCACTTTTAAACTAATCCCCCTAATGAATAAAGGACACACATTGAAAACTCTACGACCAATCAAATAGGTGATGTATGTTTTACATGTAAATGACCTTTTTAAAGACCATCAACAAGAGCCAATCACCAAATACGTTGCATTCCATTCCAAAAGTAAAATAGGTCAAAGGCTGGAGGTGACCTATTTAAAAACCCAACACACCAAATGGTGGTAGCCTTCATCGGGACTTTTTTGTGGTCATTTAGCACTAATAGTAAGGAAGACTTTATGCAATTATAAAGTTAAAGATGCCCCCGACACAGGACGAGTTGAGGATATGGCGACATTTTAAATGTTCGTACATGAGAAGAACCTCGATACGGAAAAATGACTCAGTAGGCTTTTCGTGGCCTTAAATTTGTGAGGTATGAACAGCAAGTGATGGATTTGATGAAGAATTAGTTCTGACCAACTATTTGTTTCTACGTGTATTAACTTTAAGAAGTTATCATAAACTTTTTTCTGAAATATATCCATACCTATGATTACATGTAGATATGTCCATATCAAATGTGCCACCATGTTTATACCATTCCATCCGTGATCAGCCAGTAAAACACATAGACTGCTCCATAAGGCGTTTCCTGTTTTAGGGCCCGTAGAGAGCAATAGTGCCCGCAGCTTTGGGCTCTCCCCGGTCATTATTACTTGATATCGCCCTCTGGATCGGTTTATATGTCTATGCTATGCAGCGAGGGTGAGCAACACTGCCCAAATCCTTCCTGCGATGGATAAATCTTAGTTTGAGGGCAGTATCCAGTTGTATCTAACGTCTGATACTTCGCTTTCTTTTAGTGACCACGATATTTGACGGTTAGTTCCAGCACTGCGTGTTGTATCGCTTTTTCATTTTCAATTGAACAACAGGACGTTTATTTCATTTTTTCATATAACAACAATTATACACAAACCCACAAAGAAAACCAAGTAGGCATATAATCAAAAGTAGTAGCAACACCTTATAGCAACAATAGGAAGGGATGTACATAGATCTTAACTCTTTTTCAAATCCTATTGTGATTTTTGTTATAAAATTGTAGTTTTTTATGTCTGAAGTTTGAAAAAAGGAAAAGTATATACCTTATATACTTTAAATTCAAAGCTCTACACTTTCAAAGGTTTGCCTTGTCAGCCATAGATATCTTATAATTCACTTTAAATAGCCTTCTACGTAATATATCTAACAAATCTTTCAAAGTAGTTGATATACTACACACTACTGCATACTAGTTGTTTTGTACAATCGGATTTAAAAATCATCGTGTGTATTTGTAAAGTACGCATTAGCATCTTAGCTATTACCATCGACCAGACAGACATCAGCAATACTATCAATATGCACCCTAAATATAATCATTGACACCCTAGATAATAATGTGGGTCACATATACATGTGTGCGCCTTTGATATTAATGGGTTGTTCAATATTAATAAACGAAATAAGCATTAACATGAGTAGCGTTTAAATCGAAAAAAGAAATGATGAGCAGAGGTTAAGTTAGGTTAAGAGGTTAAGGCCAATTACCCAATTATCGATTGCTTTGATAGGTACTTTATTCATTTATTGTACATATGTTGGATTACTGCTTTCTTGCAGAGGATTCCTTATGGATTCCCTCGAATTATCTTACTTTGTTTTGATAATCTAATTTCAAATATCTTATGAGCGTGTGTTGGGGTTGGGGGAGAGAGCGGTTGTCCCCAAGGCCGTGTGGTCTAAGACGTTCTCACTGACTGCTAGCTATCTCTCACCACTGCTTGGGTTCGAATCCGGCCCGGGGGCATGTGAGAAAGTTGCCATTGATTAGGGGTTAGCCGGTGGTTTCCGCAGGGTACACCGGTTTCCTCCACCACTTACAACTGGCGAGTGGCAACCTAGTCGGAATACGGCAGAAAAAAGTGACGAAAATCGAAATTCCGAATTCCGAATTAGCGTGGGCTATGTTTTTGGATTTTATTTTCTTCATTACTATTTTTCTTGAATTAGGTTAATGACCCCTCTTCTTATAGCTGACAGCACTGCAGACGTAAAGAAGTAAATGGCCAACTGCATGAAGCTTTGACTCAAGGTCTTTATGTTATTCTTAAGTCACTAAAAGCTGAATCATCTATCTTAAAAATAGAAGAGAGTATGAGAGCTGGACAAGGCCTCGTGGAATGGTAAGCAGGTACCCCTAGCTGCCAGTAGACGGCGACACTACTCCAGAAATTTTTGACACGATAACATATGTACACATGCACACAGCCTAAAATGTTTCTGTAATTACTTCATTTTAGAATGACTAGGGTTTCATCACTTAGATACGTAATGTAGTGAGCACGGTAACGTCAGGGAAAAATATTGAATAAGGAATACTAGTAAATACGAGAGCAGTCTTTAAATACTGAAGTAGAAGATAGTCTTTATTAACTTATCCTATCAAGGACATGTCTGCATTTTGGTGTCTCTCTTCCTCGGAGGTCTTATTTTGCTAAGGTCTTATTATGCTGCAAATTTATAAAAAAGGTAGAGACAAACACAAGCCGCGTATATAGAGTGAAATCTCCAATTTTGAACACCGCGGAAATGTGAACGTCTCCGAAATGTCACTCCCAAAATTGCTGTAATTAATTCGCTATCCCTTTTCATCCAAATACATTAGGGAACTTTTGAGATATGAACACCTCCGAAAACGTTCACCTTTGCACAGTTCACGCCAGAGATTTTATCAGAATCTGATTCGAGGCATTTCTTATTAAGATAATACTACAATACGTCATTACATATGGAACTATCAATATTATACAAATATTGCACTTGGGTGAGTGCAATATCATTTTTCAGAGTGCAATAAAAATTGATATTACACGAAACCAAAGTGCCATATTTGTTTTATTATATGCCTACTGCTCATTCAAATAGAATAATTTACTAATTTAAAGAATTATGAAAATGTAAATATCATTAATGTTTTCCCATTTCCAGGTTTTACCACAAATAATATAGGGTTATTGTAAATTTCTAAGCTGTAATCTATTCTTGCGCAAATTCAGTAGTATCGCAATCAAACTGCTATAAATACCCGAAGTCACGTGCATTAGTTTTAGAAATGTAATGATTTATTTATTTAATTTAAAAATGTGTTTTACTTATTCCCTTCCTAACCATGGTATTACAAGAAGTCCAAACTCTTCTGAGTTCCTTGTCTCAATTCACTTCTGTTGGCTTCCTTTTCAAGAGTTGAAGTTGAGAGTTGAGCACATGAACCTGACAGCTCTGAGTCAGAGTGTTGGAAAGTGATATTGCACCCCAATGTCACTTTTGTAAGTTGGTCATTTGACCATGGTCTGACCAATCACAGCAGAGAATGAGCATTAGGCATATAATAAACATTATTATTCTGTCTCGTTCTATACTAACCCACATTTTTGCCTAGACAAGCCTCAATGCCCCCCCCCCCCCCCTCTCTCTCTCTCTCTCTCTCCATATGTGTGTATTGAAGATCTAAAACTAAAAGACATACCCTACAGGTAAACTAGCATAACTCGGTGATATAGGAAGCGGGGAAACATCTCCTAGTTAATCGAGACGTGACTAGTTATTTTGTTGAATTGGAAGGACATTTGAGACCAAAATCTTTTAGGAGGTTTGTAAACCTCATGTTTGGTGAGGTTGTCTTTATGATATTGTACCATCACTTGAGTAATAATAATAATAATAATAATAATAATAATAATAATAATAATAATAATAATAATGATAATAGTAATTGATATTTGATATAGTGCCCTTTCCACGTATAATGTTCAAAGGCGCTTTAAAGAAAGTCAGTGGAGAGTTGTCATGGTCCATATAGTCAAATAAACTCCTTTCGAAATGGCAATGTTTTAAGCTGTTTCTTGAAGTTTTGCACACTATCAGCAGCCTTGATGTTGTCAGGGAGCTCATTCCAAAGGAGTGGTGCATAGGCACAGAATGATCTGTCATTAAATCTTTTCAGATTAGTGTGTGGTATCTGTAATAAGTTCTTAGTGTTTGATCTTAGAGTCCTTGTATTGGTTTGTTTGACTAACAGTTCCCTCAAGTACAGAGCTGCACATCCTCGCATGCATTTGAAAGTCAAAAGCAGAATCTTGAACTCAATCCTTTTCCTGATGGGCAGCCAGTGAAGAGTGCTTGGTTTGCAATAGATAATACGCACCCACCTACTGACTCTTCATAGTTTCAATTATTTCATTTCCATTTGGATGTAAATACCACTTCCTCGAAAAGTGAACACATGTTTACATAGCATTGATTAGGAAATAAATTGAAGGCACTTGCCATGTTTATTAAGCAGAGTTCCTGTCAACGTTATAACTAGAACTCCACTTATTCCTCTTTCCGAGCCTAACAGCTTCGCAGCAGTGAAAAGAAAGTAAGTTTAATCAAACAGACAATAGCTCTGCGGCGCTCAATGATTGGGAGGAGGGAAACTTAATAGACTCAAATCAGCATTCGACTCATTAGGCACAACAAATCTACTTTTAATCACTACCCTTAAAGCGAATTTACATGCGGGTTCATTAATAGTGATGCGCAGTGAATCCGTCATTGGCTGTCACTGTGACAAGTTGACGTTGCGCTAAGCACGTTTTGTTTGTATCCATTGCTTACACAAATTTATGCAAACCCCTTAACGAGCGTGTTATTTGGAGATTATGTATGTGTGGTCCGGCTACTTGGCGAGGAGGGAGGGTGGTGGGGATTGCCTGGGGGTACACCCCCGCTGGGAGGGGGCAGCGATCGTCTGCTACCGATGGGCAGACCCTTGGTCCCATACAGCGCTCGTTAGCCGTAAGAATGGGCATTACGGAAAGGCATTGTTCGGCTCAGCGAGGTCGTTCAAACACACTTAATTGCCAAGTCCAGTCAACGAGAGACTAGCATTTAGCTTCATGAACTTACCCAGATAAGATCGGATTAATGTAGGGAATCGCTACGCTTACTTTCACTTCCCTTCGGCACGATCTGATGAAATGATCCTCATTCGGCTCATCCGGGAGATCATCCTCCTGGTATTGATCACAAGTTATGGCGAACACTGGGAGATATTTAGCGGGGAGATGCGGGCAGAGCCTACTTACTTAATCCCTTATCTCTTCTATGGTGGGGGTACCTCATTTACTCGGCGGTCTAATGCATTGCGCTCAAACTACTTGGTCTGTCTCATTTGGCAAATCATCCTCTTTTTACCGAGCACAGGCTAACACTGGGAGATGTTTAGCGCCGAGATGCGGGGAGAGCCTACTCACTTAATCCCTTATCTCTTCAAGGGTGGGGTGCCTCATTTGCTAGGCGGTCTAATGCATTGCGTTCAAACTGCTTAGTCTGTCCCATTCGGTAAATCATCAATTGTTTACCTATCACAAGTTATGGGGGAGATTCAGTGGGGAGCTAGAGGAGAACCTTATTTACTTGACCCTTAACAATATGTGTATTCAAGACTTTTTTCTACAGAACGTTTTAAATGCTTAAAGGAGGTGGAGAAAGGAATGATTTTTCAAATCTGTTCATATATGTAGAAGACACTATGTAAAACTTTTTCACAGTCACACTACGCGTAGATATGTTTGGAATTGGAATGAAAGAAATTAAAAAAGATTGTACACAGGAGGAAAGTAAAAACGTGTATGTTCAGTAAAGATATTCACTTTATGTACGTCTACTTGAAACTTTATGGACTCAATATTTAATATACAAAATACAATTCATACATGTAACCACACAAGGCAAATGAAAAATACATACATTCTAGTAAGAATAAGCATAGAGAGATATCCTTGAATTCAAATGCCATAAGATTCTAAATAGAATACACTGTTAGGTTTGACCACTAGATTGTACATAAAAGTATTAATATTGGTTATATTGCTTATGTTATTAATATCTGTACTTTCATGACACGATATTGTGGTCCATACACAATACAATACAATTGCCATGACCTTCTTCCGGAGACCAGCATTTTTCTCTAAGCCTTATCCTAGTATAATATGATTCAACAAGATGTGTTATAGTACACCAGGTAAGTATGGGCAGGTTGGGGGGATGCTCGTGGTAACTCATTTTCCTTTATTCCACATTCCAACATAAGATAAGTTAATCGAAATGCACTAGTTTTCCAGATAGGTGTGGGCGATTTTCAGAGAAAAATATTATTGCTGATGCATTATACCTGTATAAGATGATTCAATAAGATATATATGTACATGTACATAAGATAAGCATAGGGAGGTTGGAGGATGTTCTTGGAAACACATTGTTGGTGTATATCACATTCCGACATAAGATATGTTGATAAAAATGCATCAGTTTTCAAGATAAGTGTTGGCGGTGATTAGAAAATATTTTTCCCTTATGCATTATCCCAGTATATAAGATGGATCAATAAAATGTGTTAATATTTCAAATGAGGCAGAGCGATGCTCATCCATTCTCTGTAAATATTCTTTTTCTTTCTCATCCATTTTCTTTGTGTTTGCTAACCATTATTTATTTTAGTTCTACTTTTTGTTACTTTATTATATGTATTTTGTAGTAAACCTACAGTCAATAAAGAATATATATATATATATATATATATATATATATATATATATATATATATATATATATATATATATATATATATATATATATATATATATATATATATATATATATATATATATATATATATATATATCCCAGTAATGGATGGGTCAATAAAGATGGGTCAGTAACCAGCTGAGGGTGGGCGGTGTAGGGTGTAGGCAAGCATCTTTATGCCCCATACCCCACCATAAGATGTGACAATAAAGATGCGTTGCCAGACCAGCTGAGGGTGGGCGTGCCCCGTCATGGTATCATCCCTGCAAGTGGAGTGTCTACACTGTGACAATACCCTCCCCTGCTGCCAGCACCCTCATTATCAAACCCCAAAATTACTGAATTGATACCCTGACGTGGAACTGGTGCTTGCAGAGGCGCCCTAATCACCCAAACCGTGCCCAAGACAGCACATTGGTATGCATTAAGTGTCATCATTACTATGGCACCTCGAGTGGCTATTACAGCCCCTGGGAGGGGCCGGTCAAGTGACACCATCATCATCTCTCAATAAAGGCACGATGAGTCCACACCTAGATGGGGAATGAGTGTGAAGATGATGAGGTGGTCTTACCTGTGACCACCTGTCTGAGATTCCAGCGCAGTATAGCATGACCGGTGCCTTATGCCAGCACTTAAGGCCGTGACGTATTTAGTCACGTCACTCTCGTGCCGCCATACATAGACATCAACGGACAACAACCACAGCTGTCAATGTCTGTCATCATAGTCAGACACAAGGGGGCGCTTCCACCAAGTTCTAAACATTTATCGTCTTTGTTGACATTTCATTCTTTGTTGTTTATGCAATGTATTATTGATATCATTACTCTCAATGTTACGACGGATTGATCCGAATGAATAAAGACAAAACAATTGTTTACAGCGAATTAAAAAGGTTCAGACAGGTGTACCTCTAATTGCACTCTATATAATTGAATAATTTACTCCTTTGTGTTATCATCGCATGTACTACAAACGATTAAGTTACTTATCTGTTATTAACCTCTTTCTTTGCTGAACATGTTATGAAAATGTGATTATTTTGTATAATTTCATTCAGTCAATAAAGACTTCTTCATTCATAGAAAGCTCGTATTTACGTCGCAATCGATATTGTAGTATTTTAAAACGGATACAACACTTTGTACAAACCTATCACTTTCGCATATGGGTTGTTATAGTATGTTATAATAAGAAATACGACAACACAACATAAAACAATGAAGGATAGAAAGAAAATAACATCGCTAAAGCGTCATAATCCAACACGCCGTAACAAAAGGAAAAATCAATTCCTTTGTCTCGCATTTGCAATACCTCCCCGGCTTTTTAAAATCTTTATGAAATTTTAGATCTTTCTTAAGAGAGATTTCACCTTGTATTATCTTTTAGCCGAGTCCATGCACTTCACACTGTCCACTATTTACTATAATATAGAATGTCAACATTGTATTTTAATGTATGTATATTTATTGACTATGACTTCCGCCATAAAATTGACATACAAATTACAATCACAAGTAATAAGATAAACTGAAATAAACACATAAATACTCGGTGCAAAAACACACGGATACATTGTGAAGACCGAGATAAAAGTAATATTGTAATGCTCAAAATTTGAAAATGTCCAACATTTTATGAAATCTTTATATGGTTAAAAGGAAAGTCCAAATATCCCACCTTTACTATCTTTAGTAGGAAATAAAAAGATCAATATAAAGAAATGGGGAAATATTAAGTTAATGTGCAGATAAATGGCAGTACGTTCGAAGACATGTCAGAATTTACATGTGTAAAGCTTTTAAGAAAATTTATGAAAATGTGATTGTACATATGTGTGAGATATTTACAATTTATATTATTGCATAGGCGTTTTTTTAGGAATGATCCTGAATACCGAATGGAAATTCTGGATAATCAAGAACGTCCGCTATGCAAGAACATACCTGGAAAATGGAGCATACAGTTTTTGAATACTAGTATCAGAAAATACATACATTGTGGCGACAGGATGAGATGCGTTAAGGTATTGCATTAAAAGATAAGATCAACATCAAGATTCAGAAAAATAAATTGTTTTTTGCCTATAAAAACTGTATATACTTGATACACAGTGATATCTTTGACTAAAGTTAAAAATATACAAAACAAATAATTGATAATTGATAGGTGGTGGAAGGTATCGATGCGTTTCTTATCAAAAAAATTACTTCCCAAATACCAAAGGACCTTGGTTCAAAGGTAAGCACGAACGGCATTCTATATCAGTGGAATCTTCATTCCGCACATTAAAATGTTACTGCGATGAAGCTTTACCTGAATAGATACTATCAAAACCCTTACGGGGAACACGGCTAGTTGCCACAATAATTAGGCTACGATCGCCACCTGGTGGTCGGTATGCGAACTCCTCAGGCAGTCCCGTGAGGCATCCTTAACCCGTTCACAGCTGATGATACTTTTATTGTATGCACAACAACGCTGAATTTCTTGAAAATCCTGTCAATTTGGTATTCATTGGAAAGCCATCACTGAGTACTCTCAGATGAGTACCCACATGCCAGGGTTTCAGTCATTTCCAGCTTCTCTGCATCATTTTCTGTTGGCAAAATTAGCCACCTGCAGCATAAGGGTTAAACATCCCTACTCTACGCTGGAGAGCTACTGTTGTGCATAGCAACCGAGTTAATCTATCCCAGTGACGGGGAAGACAAATTCAAATGGATCTCCTTACCCGCATTTAACACCTATCAATTTCAAAGGCATCCCAAACCCTATGCATACAGAATCACCGCATAAAGTTATGTGACAAGAAACTAGATGGAAATCTACTCATTGTCGACAATTTATCCTGAATGAAACTTGCCCTTTTAAATGCCAAACGTCTATTTGGCACTTTAAGACGCTATCCACCTCTATTCAGGGTTCCAGGGGTCAGCGCGTATGTCGCACTGCCAAGATTTGTGCCTTGTACTGCACTCGGAAAGAAACACTTCCCTCTCTCGCCTCTACGCCAACGGGCTGCCCCCATGGCCGCGCGGAGAAGAGTAGTTCTTTACATGTTTAGACATGTGTTGCATGGCCAAGATTTGTGCCGTGTACTGCACTCGGAAAGAAACACCAACCCCTCTCTATCTCGGCTACGCATAAGGGCTGCCCCCACAGTCGCACCGTAAAGCGTATAGCCCTGAACATTATAAACGCTTTATATATTGGTTACCACTGCCAACATTTGTGCCTTGTCCTGTACTCAGAAAGAATCTCTCTCTCTCTCTCTCTCTCTCTCTCTCTCTCTCTCTCTCTCTCTCTCTCTCTCTCTCTCTCTCTCTCTTTGCGCTACTATTGCGGGCTGCCCCAATAGTCGTGCAGTAAAGAGTGTTGCGGTGACTATCCTGTGTCAAACTGCCATGGCCAAGGTTTGCAGTTTATTCTGCACTCGGAAAAAAACACGCACCTCTCTATCTGCGCTACTCACGAGGGCTGCCCCCATAGTCGAGCCGTAAAGAATTTTGCGCTGAATATTCATCAAATGCTTTAGAACAACCAAGATATGTGCTTTGTCCTGCACTCGGAAAGAAACACCCACCTCTCTCCAATACTCCTAAGGGCTGCCCCCAGAGTTGCGCGGTAAAGAGTGTCGTACTGACTATTCTTTAAATGCTATTGACTTGTTTTCCACTGCCAAGATCTGAGCTTTGTGCTGCACTCGGAAAGAATTTCTGCCCCAACTCTCTATTACTCCCGGGGGCTGCCCCCATAGCAAGGCTGGGTAGAGTATCATCATCGTTCGTCACAATTAGAAGACATGTAATGTATTGCCAAAAATTGTGCTTTGTACTGCACTCGAAAAGAAGTCTCTCTCTTGCCAAAAACTCTAATGGGCTGCCCCCATAGCCCTGCGGTGAAGAGTATTGTGCTGATTGTTTCATCACAGTTCTACACATGCTTTATACATGTGGTCTACTGACAAGAGTAATGCTTTATCTTGCACTCGGAAATAAACATCCGATCTCTCCCTACTTCACCAACGGGCTGTCCATGTAGCCAACCTATCCAACGTATTGCACTAGCTCTACGCCATGCCCTATTCCTGCACTGGGATGGGGTTCGACCACCGCTTTATTCTTATTGAAAAGCCACCTCTGACTTAGTGATCAGAATACAACTACTAGTATAATACCAAAGCATATAAAGTAAAAGTCTAAACCTGACCGGTTAGATTGTAGAAGACACTGGCTACCTACTCTCGAAGTTGGCTTTGCACTGTACATACTGTTAAGTTCAGTCCACTATAATAATTTGGCAAGAAGATTTTAATGCCTTCTTGATATACAAATGCTCGCATGTTAATAATAGTGTATTTCTAAGGTAGTACATTCAAATCCTAATGTTCTATTTTGTCTGTCTACACAAACTAGATAAATAGGCTCAATTTGTATTTTCTTAAAAGCTATATATGCGTATCTAACCAACAAGTTTATTAATTACAAACTAACATGTCCATTATTACCAATGATATCATATGTAGTAGAGCCGACTACTTACCTAAGTATATTCTACCAATGTATCTATAATTTATATTGATACATACATCAGTGTTTTTTCATAATTACTATAATTTCCTGTTACAATGTTTCTTTATTTGTTCATATATGATTTTGTAATGTAAAATATTACAGCCAATAAACATATATATATATATATATATAAGCCTAAGTCAAGAGCCAATGGAGTACTGCAGATGATATCCACCTTCCATTTCATACTGCCTTTGAGTCTATGTTTCTCAGACTCTTTTGTTACGGATGTATGGAACAAGAGAACAATTGCTTGCATGTACACTACCGCTCGGCCATGGAGGCAGACCTCCCTTTGCTATGGAGATAAGGAACCCTATTTCAAATTAACTGTCTATGCATGTCTGAACTCTACCACCCAGCCATGGAGGCGGGCCTCCTATTTTCCTATGAAAATTAGGAACAAGATTTCAACTACACCGTCTATATATGTTTGAACATTACCTCTCAGTCATGGAGAGGCCGACCCCCCATTGCTGTGGAGATTAGGGAACAAGATTTCATCTTGCCTGTACATTTTAAATACTTCAGCTCAGCTATGGAGGCAGACCTCCCATTACGATGAAGATTAGGAGCTATATTTCAACTATACCTTTTATACTTGTTTGAACACTGCCGCTCAGCCATGGAGGCAGACCCTCTTTTGCCATGAAAACTAAAAGTAATAGATCAGCAACACGGACCGCACGCCTTACGTTCCTAGTTACTCCCGAGGGAGGGGAGGGGGGGGGAGGGGAGGGGGTCTGAAGAAGAGGCAACTATCAGGGGTGTCCTGTGTGAAGTGGAGTCAGGGGGCGAGGAGGAGGAGCACTGGCCCGAGACCTGTCGTCTCATACATCACCTGCCTAACAAGGTGTGCTGCTGCTGCTGCTGCTGCTGCGACACGACTACCTACCTACCTGCCTGCACTACCTCACACGACACGGGGACACTTAGCAGGGGGAGAATACCCGCACATACACTGACACCAAAAGATCTACACACCATTATCTGTAAACAATCTACAGACAAGGAGCTTGGTGGATCTCAACGTCATGTAGTTTCTCTTGGTGCCCGCTTTTTACCTTACTTATCTAAAGCGATTTCCATTTCAAAACTTCTTTTACATTTTGAACTCCGGTTAAACAAGTCAAGTGTTTTAATGATAGCTGTTTCATCACCATCATCATCATCATCGTCGCCGTCGTCGTGATCATCGTCATCATCATTATCGTCATCATCATCACCATCATCATCACCATCATCACTATTGTCATCGTCATCATCACCATCATCATCATCTTCATCATCACCATCGTCATCGTCATCGTCATTGGCGAGACGGGCATTTTGTTGCAGCTGCAATGACAGGTTGGCATGGAAAACCGAACCCTCCGGTTCGTATACTGTTCTTCGGAAGAAAGATGAGCGTCTAATGCAAATACCCAGATGCGCTCAATCTAATAACGGTTTAACCTTGGACTAATCTATACATTTCCACCTGTTACAAACCGATACTTTGTAAACCTTCTTTTGTTAATTACAATGCGTTATTTGATTATCTTTTATTTCATCCATGCAAATTGATAGTCCTGATACTATCCTGTTGCTGAGTATTGATATCAATTTTAGACAATCATTAGCATTTGCTCCATTGATTACATTCCTTGTATTCAATAATATAAACCCCTCATTGTTACACTGTAAGTTTACTCCTTCATATGCCCTTTTGAAAACATACCCTAGACCTACTAACGAGAAGTGATGAGTTGAATTTATTCCCTAATACCGAGATTTGAACTTTGTTTAATTACGCGAGCTACTAAGCTATCTTGCTAACGTATCCAGTTCTCCCTTTAATCTCTGTCACCCTTCCTGGCGTGTCATGCCTACCTCATTAACACTGAGCTGCCCCTCCAAGGCAGGTGAGGGGTGCAGGGGGCTACTATTTAGGCAGTTGTCAGCTAAAAGGGGGCGAGGCAGTGTCGACATGCCTGAGGGGGTGAGAGCGAAGAGATCTTATCTCAATGATTTGTGACTTGTTGAAAGTATCAACAACGTGGGATTAGTCTCCGTGCTTATTACACTATTACACTGCCGACGTGTATGTATGTGTGTGTGTGCTGTGTGTGTGTGTGTGTGTGTGTGACACCACCCGAAACGTCAGCCAGGGCTAACCTGTAGTTTTAGAGCAGACAAAGGTATCACTTTGTTCGCTGATTGCTTTTTTAACTGCTTAGTCGTTCTCCAAGTCTCCGGGGCAGTTTTTCAATTAGTAGGTGAGTTATAAAGTATACGTGCTGAAGATTTAGGACGGCAGAGAGCTAGGCCACCCACCAGGAGGCCAGTTTTGCCTCGTAAATGTTAAAAAGAGGAGCGCAATCTTAAATTGCTGGCGTAGGTGGCATTCCTCCAACGAAATCCAAGATGAGCTTAAAATCACGAGGGAGTCTTTGTTTTCTACTGAATAAATCTTAAAGATGCTCCTTGAGATGCCAGGATGGTTATCGTTAAGACACTGAGTAAATGTCCCTCTCCACGGATTTAAGGCTTGACCTGCATATAACAAGCTTTAAGTGTATAGCAATGACGAATATTAAGTGTTTTTTTCCTAACTACTGACTGCAAAAGTCTGACTTTTATTCAACCAAGAAGTAAAAAACATCAATAAAAAAAAGCAACAAAAACAACAACAACAACAAAAAGAATAAATACACTGACCACTGATCTTATTGAGTATTGGTGAGCTTGGTTCAAGGGAACCGAGCCAATATTCATCGTCATTAACTGGAAACACATTTGTGGGATACTTTTCACGTTTTCATCTTTCTCCTCATTTTTTTGAAATATTTTCATAATTTTCATTTGACATTTTATTCTTGGATTTGCATCATGACTACATTATTTTTACAAGAGGTAATTCTGCAAATATTTCCCGAGGGAGGTAGTACAATCGTAGGAAGTCTGTGGTGATGAATCAGGTAATACAAACTGATATTATCTGACCGCAATTTGTTTGATACTTAAAACGGACTCATACAGACAGTTAAACCCCTCCCCGAGTTTCCTTCAAATCAGCTAACGTGTCCTCTTCTTTTCCCTCATACGCCTGGCGTACCAAGCGAGTTGTCCACTCTCACACAGGACCTACCTATCAACACAATTAATAGACTCGAATGCCAGAGTAAATAATTTAGTTATTTTATTGTGCGCAGGGTGTAATTAAACTCAAATTTATTTTATTACTGTTCGCCGGAGCCGTGCGGAGAACAGACAGACCCGTGTGCGTGGCACGTAAACTCACTCCTAATAAAACTGCTCGCATTTTTATCGCTTTTGTCAATTGTTCAAGCTAGGAATTATTTTCTCGTATAAATTCTCTAGCTGACAAGGGAGGAAAAGGAAGCGCACATCTATAGTTTCCATCAAGAGACACTATTGATAGGAATTTCAACACTGCTAAATACAACTGTATCAATTGTCGTATTTACATACACACAAGTTATCATCCATACATCTAGTTATGTATGCATGCATGTATGTATGTATGTGTGTGTGTGTATATGTATGTGTGTGTGTGTATGTATGTATGCATGCATCCATACATATATATATATGTATATATATATATATATATATATATATATATATATATATATATATATATATACATATATATATATATATATATATATATATATATAATATATATATATATATATATATATATATATATTATATATATATATATATATATATATATATATATATATATATATATATATATATATATATATATATATATATATATATATATATATATATATATATATATATATATATATATA
>OZ012688.1:9428999-9433264 GCA_963942565.1 Maea johnstoni | reverse complement strand
ATTGCGTGCGCCATAGCCATTCCTGTCTCTTTATCTGTACATGTCACACACACACACACACACACACACACATATATATACATGTATATATATATATATATATATATATATATATATATATATATATATATATATATATATATATATATATATGGTCCGTGGTACGCTTAATAATTCAAACTTTCAAATATTCAAATTTTCAAATATCTGTATTTTCAAACTTTCAAACTTCCATATATCCAAACTTCCGTACTTTCAAACGGGTTTGAATATATGAGACTACAGCTGTATTTCCATACTTTCAAACTTCCAAAAGTCTTTACACATTTATACTATTGCATGTTTAGAAAAGCCGCAGAGTGGCACACTTAATAAATCAAATTTCCAAACCTTTCCTAGCGGTACGCAAGTAGTTATGTTACAATGTTATGTTGATATATTATACATTGTATAATATCAATAATATCAAAACAATATCAAATGTTACTTTTCAAAGGAAATTGCCAATTATAAGAAAAAAGGATAATTTTCGCAAAGCAGCAAGAATGGTGGAGTGACCTACTTGTCTAATCTATTATTAAAACGGCAGCTTCTAAAATGCGGAACTGGAATTATGTAAAACTCGTGTCGATATGATGGACCAAGTGTGAAAGAGCAAATAAAGAACTTTAATTTCAAGACCTTCTTTTGGGGAGGGTAAATATAACTTTATCTGTTCCCGACTAACCCATAGGCAGGATAAAAAAACTTTATTTGTTCCCGACTTACCCGACCACTCTAGTGAATAGGTATCTATCAATATATATATATCATCTATCTAACCTGTCTGTCTGTATTTCTGTCTATCTATATATCTATCTACTATCTAGCAATCAATCTTTCTATCTATTCATGTGTGAGAGCCTTATATAAATAAAATGTGGTTCTTCATCTAAAGTGAGAGCATCCAAACACACACACATAGACATGTATGTATGTATGTATGTATGTATGTGTGTGCGTGCGTATGTGTTTTATTTACCCTTCCTCTGGAGTGGTCTGGAAGAAATTAAGTTTTATTCAGCCTACCGGTAAAACAGTGTTATTTTCCTCCCCCTAGAGTATGCGGGAACGTATAAGTTAGATCTTATGTGCGTGGGGCGTGGGGTGGGGGAGGGTGGTATATAAATGACTGTGCGCGGGCATGCATGCATGCGTGTGTGTGCGTTCATGAATTGGTTCATAAACTACGTTATGATGGAATCAATGAAGTATATAATCACATATGCCTAGCTGTCTTTCCGTATTTCTCTATCTACCTATCTATATACGCACACATACGCACAGACACACATACATACATGTATGTGTGTGTGTTTGGATGCTCTCACATTAGACAAAGAATTTTTTTATATATATCTAAGGCTCTCACACATAAAAAGATAGATAGATTGATAGATAGTAGATATATATATACAGATATACAGTAATACAGACAGACAGACAGAAAGGTAGATATATAATGTATATTGATTGATATTCATCCACTGGAATGGTCGGTTAAGTCGGGAACAAGTTCTATTTACCCTCCCAAAAAGACGGTCTTGAAAATAAATTTCATTGTTCCCTCCTTCACTCATGGTCCATCATATGGGCACGAGTTTTACATACATTCCGGTTCCGCATTTTAGAAGCTGCCGTTTCTAATAATAGAATAGACAATTGAGTCGCTCCACTTTTCATGTTCATTAGCGTCAATGACAGTTTAAGCATAATCAATATCCATAATTGCAATATTTGAAGATATAGGAAATTAAGAAATGCGTATTTGATAGCCTTAATGAGAACAGCGTCTTGATGATAAATAATAACAATGAAGAAATGCGGGTCGTGTTTGCAACTTAAGGCAGCTTCTATTAGAACCAGGGTACTGCCGTACCATTGGATATTTGGTTTCAAATTGGATATCCAAAAGTGGGATTTTGGGCAATTTCCTACATTTCGTTCGGGGTAGGTAAATGAAAAATAGGAAAATTAAACCCAATTTCCAATTTCCATTTTATAACGAAAACAAGAAATTGAAATCCTATTTCAATTTTCCGTTTTTGAGAAAAATTGGAAAATTGAGATTTTGAAATCTGATTTTTTATTTTCCATTTTTTCATTTACAAAATAGAAAATACTTCCTTTCTTACCAATAGAGGGCAGCACTCCTGGTACATTTGTTTCAGATGTTAGGGCTCCCTGAACAAGAGGTTGATACTTTGCATGCTTTAATTGACAATCGGTGGTTTTGGCTCGACCTTACGGCGGTTTTTGGTATCATCGCTTGTTCACAGAGGTGCAATGTATAGATAAATAAATGAATAATTTAAATTAGAAGAAAATCTTGGCAGTTGAAAAGCGTTTAGAGTTCAAATCGCTCTTTAAATGACAGTCGGATTTACTATTTAACCATATTCTGGGCGATTTTATTTTAATTCTCTGCAACTCAGATATTTTTATTGTCTTGTTTCATGAAATTAAAACACTTGTGCAATTGAACAACACGTTGCATTGAGCGGGGCTGGGTTACTCTATACTGCTTATTTTTATTTTCTTTTTGCATTTTCCAGTATAGTATAGCATTGACTCAATACTGTATATTTCCATTCTCCTTTTTATAAAAAGAAATCAAGTATATATGCAGATTTATATGAACATATTCCGGCACGCACACCTTCCAAATCATTATGAAATGCAATATACTGTATTCGAAATAGTTATCTTTCCAAGGAACCCCCTTTCTTGTTCTACAACTCTAATTCTGATGGAGTTAATATTAAGAAATATTCTTTTATTGATTGTTTATAAAGAATTCACTAAAACTGTCTGATCGTTGCAGAGTCCCGATTAGTCATTTGCAACATATATGCTTCAAGTGACATTCACGGCTAGTCGTTTTCGTTTTTTTTTGGCACTTCTTATAGGATATTGTGGCTACGTGTCGCGCTTAGATAGTTGCATGTGTTGGATGAAACCGCTGCACCTGAGACAAAATAACACCGTCTGACGATACACACACACACACACACACACACACACACACACACACACATAATTCATTACGCAATAACATTCAGGATGGTTTTTTCATCTTAATTGATGATCTTAATCGTCAAGTGATGACGTTTCTACAAATTGTTCATAAATGTAGGGATCGTGATATATTGACCGTTTGTAGTACCTATCTCTAACCAAATACACGTTTTTGACTTTAAACCTGCCTTATTAGGCGCTTCCCCAGACCACACAATCAATAGACAAACTTATTTGTACAGAAAAAAAACATATTTCTAGGTAATGTTTATTTTGAGGTAGGTTTTAAACACCACAAACATATTTTGATAGATTTACAAAAATATACTTTTGCGTGAATTGAAATTAAACATGATATGGCCTATATGCATTTATCTACAAAAGGCAAACAGTTACAATGATTCTACAGTTAACAACTCGTGTAATGTTGCACAAAGACTTACGTAATAAACACAAAGGGCTTGAATATAGGTTTTGTGTAATCTTACAATAGCAGAGCGAATACGAATATGATATATACGAGAGACATTTAAATGCGTCATCTTTTAAGGATATTTAACACTATCCTAAACCTTCCGTGTGAATTGTACTTCCAGGAAAGTGAAAAAGCAGGCAATGTAACTTTTGAAGCACAGGAAATAAACACACTACAAAACAATAAAAACAACTGAAAAGCAAGACACCAGATTTTAGTTGTGCCACGATTTGATCTTCGCGATATTATCTTAATCTGCCCATCATTAGAGTGTCATATTGATCTATAATACTTTTTGAATTACTTTTTGAACTTTTGTATCCAGTTTCAATCAAAAAGTACCAGGAGAGATGTGGATCTGGTTCTGATTGACATATTTCATTTCTAAAATTGCTTTGATTGACACACAGCCACCAAAACTGTATTTTTGGGGCGGTTAGAGGCATTGATAGATTAATAAATGTAGAGCATTTAAAAAAATTCAATTGATACCTTATTGCCCCCCGTTGCCTGTATGGGCAGTTATCTAGCTTTTGCCGACCTGTAATTTACAACTCAAAGCACGTATTCTAACCGTACGTTTGCCACTGAAACGGCTAGACAATCCATTATACAAGGGGGTGACATTGCATTTGATTGATATTGCAATTGAAGTTGAATCGTGTAAAAAACATCCCTTCTTTTATCAAAACACTGACACCGTACTTTAACTTTATATTTCATAATCCTCTGC
>OZ012688.1:9413999-9426499 GCA_963942565.1 Maea johnstoni | reverse complement strand
TACAATACTCGCCTTTCCGTGGGTCAAATTGAAAGCGGTTTAGATTGTCAATATCGCCATAATTCATTTTACTTAACATTCTACTTCTATCAATCATATTTTAAATTAGTTGTGCAATGGCGATTTTGCTACAGGATGAATTCATAGTAATGTTTATTCTGTTAATTTGCGGTCAATCGCTACTCATACTGTGTGGTTATTGCACACATATATAGCTCATATCAAGAGGGGGTAAAATGTTTCCGCGATTAATTAGAATAGGCGACCTCTATTGGCAGAGAATGGTAAAGAATGACGTCACTTCTAACAAAGAGGGGGGCCGCACCTGCGTTACGTATTTCGCGGAAGAAGGGGTCTTTCTAAGACCTCCGAATTTCCGTGATTTGTAAAAGAAGGGTACCTTTTTGTACCCAGGTACGGAATATTGGGGTGAAAGTCCCCTTACAATCCACGAAATATCGGCGGCTCTGACAGCGAGTGACTTCCGAAGTGACTGGGCTTCCGAGTCTGCTGCCGCTAAACAGGCAGAGGATTATAAAATATAAAGTTAAAATTCCTGTTACCGTTCATCCAATGTCAGTGTTTTGAAAAAACGGTTGTTTTTTTACACGAAAAAGCGTTTTTTTTAAATAGAGGTGCCTAATTGGCCTCAAATCAGTGCTTTAGGGGTATTTTTAACTTTTGAGCACGAGCGTATGCACCCCCCTAAATACCAAAGTGTCCCCCCCCCCGGGAAATCCGACTGTCATTTAAAGAGCGATTTGAACTATCAATGTTTTTCATCTGCCAAGTCTTTCCTTTCATTGAATTATTTATTTATCTTTATGTAAATTGCACCTCTTTAAAAAAGCGATAATTCTTTAAACCGCCGTAAGGTCAAACCAAAACCACCAATTGTCAATAAAGGCATGTTTACCGTCAACCTCTTGTTCAGGGCGCCCTAACACCTGAAACAAATGTACTAGGAGTGCTGCCCTCTATTGGTTAGAAAGGAAAACAAGTAAATCAAAATGAAAAATAGAAAATCAGATTTCAAAATCTCAATTTTCCAATTTTTCTCAAAAACGGAAAATTAAAAATTGGATTTCAATTTCTTGTTTTCTTTCTAATTTGGAAAATCGGAAATTGGATTTTGATTTTCGATTTTTCATTTCCCTAACCCTAACCAAATGTAGGAAATTGCCCAAAATCCCACTTTTGGATATCCTATTTGAAACCAAATATCCAATGGTACGGCAGTACCCTGGTTTATTAGCAGCCCGATCACCGTATATTTGAAAGTTTCACATTTTACATTATTAAACGTTCCATGTCAAACTTTCAAACTTCCAACACGTTTTGGAAGTTTGAAAGTTTGGATATTTGAAAGTATGGAATTTTGAAACTTTGAAACTTTGACCAAAGTTTCAAACTTCCAACACGTTTTGGAAGTTTGAAAATTTGGATATTTGAAAGTATGGAAGTTTGAAACTTTGAAAGTTTAACCAAAGTTTCAAATATCTAATACGGTTTGGAAGTTTGAAACTTTGAAAATATACCCAAAATTCCAAATATCCAATACGATTTGAATATTTGAAAGTTTGAATTATTAAGCGTACCACTGACCATATATATATATATACATATATATATATATATATATATATATATATATATATATATATATATATATATATATATATATACACATATATATATATGTGTGTGTGTGTGTGTGTGTGTGTGTGTACATATCTATGTATGTATGTATACATGCATGTATATATGTAAGTGTATATGTTTATTTGCGTATACATGTGAGAATCTTCACAAATTCACTGGTGTTCTTGTAGTTCTGCATATCTATGTTTATGGTTTATTTGAATGGAGTACTTTGCATTTCTGCAAAAGAAACCTAGCCAAACAAATCATGAATGTTTAAATGTTGTCGATGTGAATGAACGAATGCTTGTACCTAATCGCTGTTCCCTGATGAGTTCTACTTAATTATCAGAGGCCAACGTCAATAGATGAGCCCGGCATCCATTCCGTGTTAAGATGGTCCCGCTTTGGGCTGTCACCAACGCGCAACATTTCATGTTAAGTAGCAAACAAATCTTTGGAAGTCCATGTTATTGGGACTGGTCATGAATTCAGTTCTGACAGTCGTACACAGGATTATCTCTTACGTACGCCCCCAGATGTCAAGAAAGTAGATTCGGCTCTGCAAACTAACAAGCCATAAAACGTGTTAAGATAAGGCAAGTCCTTTTCTACTACAGAGCTATTATTTACGCGCTTAGTGCGATCCATTAATAAATACCACACCATATATGCATTCACTAGAGCTTAATACACACCGTATGCCGCGTGTGGAAATCATACTGTAAAGGTTATCACTTGTTCATCAACATCGACATGACGTATTGTATGCATGGTGTCTATGGGACATAGCAGCTGTCCGCACGACCGTCATCATCATCATCATAATCATCATCATCATTATCAACATCATCGTCGTCCTCATTGCCATCATCATTATAAGGTCCAAATAACAAATACAACAGCAACAGCAACAATAACAATAATTGCGAAACGACTTTATAGCGACAAGTATAGCGACATTAAATCATACTACAGTAAAACACCAGAAGCCACAACAATGAATTTAGCATTATTTCAATCAACCTCATCATTATAAACAGCAACAAAAAAGACAACAACAGTTGAAGAAGTAACAACTAAAACGCATTGTCAATTAAAATGTGCCAACTTACTTCCCCTCTACTTATCATTTATACTGTATGTTGTAATAGTATTTTAAATTGTTGTGATTATGGTCGGATAAGAGCCTTGGCAGCTCGTGTTTATTACTAGTATTTAAAATTTATTACAGACTTGAAGATTATTTATCTTTCTATAACAACGGCAACCACAACCACAAAAATAACAACAACAACAATTTACAACAACAAAAACATCAACAACAACAAATCGCTGCCACCACCAGCTATAGAAACTATTCAACATCATAAACCCTTATATTGCTGGTGGCTAATTTGGCCAATACAAAATGATGCGAAAATCCTGGGAAATGACTGAAACCCTGGCAAATGGGTACTTGTCTGTGAGTACTCAGCGAGAGCTCAGCAATGAATACCAACATGACAGGGTTTACACGATTTCCAAAATTATTTGCGGCTTTTTGCTTAAGACGAAAGCAACCTCACCATTGTAAGGGTTAACAATGACATCAGCAAGATACTATTAACATTTGCATTTCTAAAGTACATAATGATATAACAGCAGAAAATGCAATACTACATATTTGTTCTAAACTCCGATAAGACGAAGAGTGAAATACTGTCCTCTGCATTTCCTCATTGGCACATCACCACAGACTCCTCGTAAGTTGTTAACCCATTTTCACTCAAAGTTCCCCAGGAAAGTATCGTCTGCTACTTTCATACTTTTGAAAATAACGTGGAAATAAAGCAAATTCTCACAAAATATTTGAAGGAGAGTTGTTGGTAATATTCTGATGAACATTTCTCCTTCAAATATTTTTTGTTAAAAACGCTTTTGTGAGGAAAATATCAACAAAATAGTCAGGCCTATTTTGGCCGCACTGAGTGTTAATGGGTTAATACCATACAGCAGTGGCACAATGCTGGCCTAACGAGAAAACGTTGTTCCGTGGTAGTCTATGACAAGAGCTGTTTATTTCTCTCGAGGGCTGGAGTGGGGGGGGGGGGGGGGGGGGGGGGGGGGGGGGCAGGCTCTGAGGGAGGGAGACAGACAGCAATGCTGTAGGGTACTTGATCCTCGCAGTGAAGTGCCAAGCCGTTACTTTCCGCTCCTATTTCACCTGCTGCCTCGCAGGAATCCGCCCAGACCCTGAATGGCGTTTATTATTTGGGCTGGTGTCAGCAATAGACACTGCTATGCGATCTAGATGGCAGGACATGACAACTACATGCAGAGCGTATCGTCTTAATCAACCCCTATCTATTATCCTAGTACTGTGAGCGGCTGTGGTAGAGAATGGTAGGCTTGGAGAGCTCTGTTTGAAAACCTCGAACCAAATTTCTATTCAGATCATTGACTTCTTTTATAATTTTGTAATGGATAATGGATATGTTATCTGTATCAGCGCGGCATGATGACAAAATGTTCTGTATTGTTAATTTTTTTGTAATTATGTCATCTGTTGGTCGAACTGTGTGTTCTCTGTATCTGTATTCTCGCAACTATTGGATAAGGTCAATACACAATGCAACACAATACAATACAATTGATGAGCACGCGCTGAGGAATATATAATATATATATATATATATATATATATATATATATATATATATAAATATATATATATATATATATATATATATATATATATATATATATATATATATATATATATATATATATATATATATATATATATATTAGTATTCACTGTTAGTGTTACTCACAACTGACTTTCAGCTGATTGTGCTATGGTTATCTGAGTATCTTATTTCAGAAATCTATTCACACATAAGGGATAGATTTGAGAACAAGGAATGAGATTGCGCCCTCAATAAAGCTACAGATACGCAATGACGTTATCTTTACGAGTTTTGGCAAGGCCAATAAAAGACATTGCCAATGGCAGTTTGGTTTTCCATTTACAAATGCCTTCCACTATATCCACTTGTTAATGTACACTTTTATCAAGCGAGGTCAAGCCATGGCTGGGGAATAGAGCTTACACTATATCATTTTTGCAATCCATGCCCTTTGTCCGATGGCCGCGATATGACTGCAATAAAACCGCCGCAATAAAAGCTCGCATTCCAAGAGTTCCAGATCAGCCAATCGCGATGCTAATAAATCTTGAGTGCGGGACTTATCGCTGACGCTGGCGGGCGCTGTGTTCAGTGTTAATCCCTGCACACCCCTCCTAGCTTGGGCCATCTAAGAATGTTCCTACAAAACTAAACAATATTGTTATATGAAATCCATTTCATTTTTAAATGCTATTAATTTTGTTAGATTCCGTAGTATTATATCGATCCGTATGTTCACTGACTATGCGAACATATGAGTACAAATTCAAACGTCATAATTATTCTAAAACACATAATGAAACACAACATTATACCGAAAGCAAAGAAAAACTACAAAATATGTTTTAAGAGGACAAATTAATATACACCAAATTAAACTAGCATATCAAGACGGTAGTTTGAAAAAGAGCAATTCTTTTTGCAAGTCTACAAAAACCTCTGATTTTGAACTCGACGATGTGAACACCTCTTATTGTGAACAGAAAAAGAAAATGTGTACGTTACATGTCGAGAAATAAATCCGAGATGTGGACTTCCCAACACTTTTGCCTTTGTCCTGGGCTTATGTTTTCATCGCTTTGCGTGATTATCAATGAATGATAATATAATACTATGTATTACAATTCAATTTTCATATTTCTGAGCTTTCACTGTAATTATAACATTGTCAGAGCAGGTGGTAAGCTGGGTGTAAGGGGGTTAATCCCCCTGGTGGCAGGGGGGCAAGTCACTGGCTTCGTCCTGTCAGACCCGGTGAGATCTTGTCAATTACCAGTGCGGTGTGACTCGCTTAACACTGTGTCAATCTGTTTCCCCCGTGCAATGTCATGCATACAGACTCTATAATTATAGGCACCACTGTCGAGGGAGGGGACTTAATATCATCACAGTGTTCTCTGTTGTGATGACTCCAGAACCACAAGGATAGTACTGTAGATTCACAAAAGATTGTGTAGAGTAAATTTTATGAAATTTCAAAAAATCGATTTTTGCGTTTTTAACCTAGCGAATTGGCCGCAAAATGGAGTGCCAGCTAAACACTTAAACTGGCAGCACTAATCATTGCGAATTTTAATTTTGCGTCTGAGGCTAAACGCTAAAAACGCAAAAATTTAACTAACGCAGTCTTTTCCGAATTTACAGTATTAGCCAGGATTTTCGCGGTGGTGCCCATACTTGGGCATCGTGAAAATTTTGGGGACCAATATTTTAAAGGAGACCTCGATATTCATCATGGCGAGATGTTTTGTGTGCAAATCTGCTAAAAGCCTTCCCTTTGACACGGTGTCCTCATAAATAAATGTGAATGTTCACTTATATTGGAATAATCTTCACACTCGCTGGCTTTCTCTCTTGCTGTCATGTGTCCAATGCCTGCCAAATCTTTTCAAATCTTTGCACCAATGAGGATATCGTTTCATGGTTGGAACCCTCTTCTTATGTCACTTCCGTGATCTCCAAGATAGATGTTTCTATACTAGAAACACTGGTTACCGCAGCTCCCCCAGCGGCCCTGAAAGACACTTAATCTGTATTTTTTATGCGATCTTTAATTTGGCGTTGATGGGCATTCGCCAAAAAACGCCAAATTAAAGACCATGCCAAATTAACCAGTTATACAGTATACAAATGTAAGAATCGAATACGAAACCAACAAAGCATCATCATATTAAGATTTTCTGAAGAAGTGTAATTGTTTCGGAAAAGCGGCGATACCTGGCATGAAGTCATCGTGGTGTATTTCACCAGGAACTATATATTCTAGCAAGCTGCTTGAACCAGCATGTCTTTTGGTCAACTGGCCTTTGTCCATATACTGTTTGCTGCGGGATTGCAATTACTCTGAATGCAATGCTACAATTGGTTGGTACATCACACCATGAGCGTCCATTACAGTGTCTGGTCCCTTTCAAATAAATAGTTCCTGATTTCACTAACCTTATCATGAGAGAACTTACTTGTTATGTATAGTCTATTAACTCATAAGCATCCGGAGTACACACGTGATAAAATAACTTTGAAAGAAAAATCTTGAATCAAATTCATAAATACGTGAGACGTATTGTAAAACCCACTATCTTCAACATCTTTCGGTCAGTAATTTCTCAGAAAACTGCTTAGCTATCAAGATTTATCCATATGTGTTAAGCCATGTAAATCCCCCCCCCCCCCCCCCCAAGAGAGGTGAGAGGATTGAACTATGGTGTACGCCGGAACCACTATTTTCTCTCTCTCTCTCTCTCTCTCTCTCTCTCTCTCTCTCTCTCTCTCTCTCTCTCTTAGATTGCACCTTTTGCCAAAAATATGTTTGATTTGAAGTTTGTGGTTTTCTTATCCTCCACCTTTCCCTACTACATTTCTTGTATAATTTATACAGATATAATCTTGTATCCTAATGTATCAGCTATGTAAGGTGTACTACATGTTAACTACACATTTCCGACCTATCGTGCATGGACACCCCTAAGGCGACATGTACACGACACTAAGATACTCGAGTGTAGATTGAGACCCGGACCCCGACAGATGGGACGTGGCCCTACTCGGGGATCTGTCTCACACGTCGTGGGCAGTCGTCACAGATTCCATCCATACAGCCATCCATACAGCCCTCCTCCCAGCGCAGAGCTGATGGCGAGACGTCCACGAGCTGCCTTCAGCACTGCAGGGTCCTAATAGCCCTCCCCAGTGGTCAAACAAACCACTACAATCAACCAGAAATATACGGCCAACTGACAAAACAGAGAGTATAAGTGGTTTTTAATTGGGAATATGGAGTCGGCCCGGTTGCCGTGGGTGATCGCTAGAGGGCGTGGCGGAGGGTCGTTAACAGTCTATATCTATATTGGATCGGTGGGGTAGGGGTGTTAGTGATGGTCCTGGGGATGTAAATGGTGACCTATTGAGCATTCCTGGGAGGGGTTTTAGTGATGGTCCTGGGGATGTAAATGGTGACCTATAGAGCATTCCTGGGAGGTACTGTTGTGACACAGGTCAGCAATCAAGTGAACAGCAGCACGTCGTGGCAGCAGCGTGGCTATAGTGGTGATTTATACCGTGATTCTCTCTACAGGAACCGCTGACGACACAGCAGAGTCTGATGGACACTGACGCCGTCATCTCATCAGGCAGGGACCTGTTCTGACGACGGTATAGTGACAAGTGCCACTTCTCAGCAGGAACAGACACATCACAATAATAGGACCATTGCCATTGTTGTTAAGAAATGAAGTTGGGAGGATCACTATCATTTAAGCCGATACAAACATTATAAATAAATATATATATATATATATATATATATATATATATATATATATATATATATATATATATATATATATATATATATATATATATATATATGTATATATATATATATGTATATATATATATGTAAATATGTATATATATAAATATATATATCAATATGTATATATATATATATATGTAAATATATATATATATATATATATATATATATATATATATATATATATATATATATATATATATATGTGTGTGCGTGTGTGCGCGCGCGCGCGCGGAAGGATATTAGATTAAAAAAATACAGAACCTTTAACTCTGTGTTAAGTCAATGGAAAATGGCTTTCTACAGATTTCACTAAAATGAAAATGAAAAAAAAAAGACTTGTTAGCGTGATGCTTTTCAAAAAAGCCTCGAACTCGTATAATTATTACGCGGTCAGACTTCAGTTTGTCTTATTCGAGTGACGTGAATGGAACCTCATCATTTTAAGTGTGACTGGATAACGCACCATAGTTGAACCCACGTAGCGTACTTTGTTGTTGCAGTGTTGTTTATTGTGGTGTTCTGTTTAGTTATATCCACTTAAGCAATTGAGTTTACAAAATGATGTCATTAAAAGGGATAGATTCCCAAACCGTTTTGTCATTTTTGAGTTAATGGTGCCATTGAAACAACCCTTCTTTGGCTTGACTCATCAACACAAATAATTGCATCAAAGGATTGTAATATTGATACAAATCCCTTTACGCCAACTAGCAGTCTGGGTTAGAGGGTGCTGGTATGGCCAGCTCGCCAACGATGATCACGTGACGTGACAGCCCGCCAACAATAACAAATCAAGTTGATCTTTTAGTTTGCTCAATGAAGCGAGGAGCGAGATAACCCGTATTTGCCAAAATCTCGGTTTCCTGCCCACGTCGGCGAGCAAGAGGGGGTCGGGAGTAATTGTTTTGACAAATTTGTGCAGATATCGCGAGAGCAGCGGCGCGATTTTGGGCAAGCGGATAATTACGTTCATGATGTATTAACGTGCGGACGTCTTGTGACGGGCGCCTGACCCGCACTTGAAGAGAATACATATTACGCCCCGCGCCGCTCCGAAAAGGTCATTGGCGGATTAATACTTCGTTAATGAATGCGAAAAGCGATCGCTGTGATCTAATACATCAGTGAATTTGAACGCATAGCCGACAATTCCGTCACACGCCCAACTTGGTGTCATTTCATTTTTCAAATTGCCAGTGCATGGCGAAGTCTAATGAGATCCTTATCAGAAAATAGAGTCGTAATTCGTGCCTGCCGCTCATAAATTGATCGCCGGTTGAAATATTCCGCGGCGAGAGAGGAATCGCGCTTTTATCTGCTCATTTACGCTAGATAAACTCGCCCGCTTCTCGGCACAACCCCCGCCTCGCGAGCATACGTCACAGCGAGCAGACGACAATTGGCAAATCGAGAAGGCATCTTTCATGGCTGACGAGTGAGAGGACGATTTGTGGGGTCTGCAAGAGACACTCCGCTCGCGCGAATAACTTGTTTGTTTCAGGGGAGCAAAAATGGTCTAACAAGAATGATTATAACTCGTCAAAGAGAGTAATGTGTAAAATATATTATAAGAGAAATTACATATACTATACACAAGTACACCGATAAGTTTAACATTCAGTCGAGTACATCTAAACATGTTGTAATGTTACAAATGTATTGCTAGTAATGCCAGACAAATTAGAGAAGTGAATGAATTAAAGATATATATTTTCGAAAAAATTAAAAGAATTTTTTGTTTATCACAGCAGGAAATCTTAGAAAGCCTATGGACAGACCTAAAGGTACCTGAATGTTTTACTTGCTTTCTGGCAACTTTCTCGCATGCCTTGAACCGGCTTCGTACCCGAGACCTTTGGAAATGGTAACTGATGCAGCGAGCAATGCTGCAATAGTGCTGCAATGCATTGGACCACTCGGCTATAGGGGCAACCTCACCTGAATTGGTAGTAAAAATGGCAACTTTCATTTTCTCAAACGTCTTGAGCCAAAATTGCACTCGAGATCTCTGAGAGACAGGGGCAGAAGGAGTGCAATGTGTCAGACCACTCAGATATGGGGCAGCCCCACTTGAATTGTGGAGGGGGTAAGGGTATGATGATAGTTGATACGTTTGACAATATCTAAGACTAAGAAATATCTTACAAAATATTTGATGGAGAGTAGTGATTAGGTTCTGAGGAATATCTTTCCTGAAAATGTTATTCCATGTATTATTCTGCCTGTAGGATATCAGTAAAATTGCTAGGCTGCTTTTTTTGCCGCTGTAAACATTAATGGATGAAGACACTTTGGTAGTGGTTGGTGTTATAGCGAGCAGTCTGTGTGCTGTGCAGCAGATAATTCTTGTCTTTGGGGGCAGGCTTGGTAGCTGAAAAATTGGTCGACGTCTCAGACTGACTTCTGAGGAGTCTCACACCAAAACGGTTCCACCACAACTATCAGCACGAACACAAAAACCACGGCGGCGGCGCGGCGTCAGCGATACGTGATAATTTGTGAAAGCGTAGAATGGGAGGTGTGCACCCCTGATGGAGACCAGAGCGGTCTAATGTGTCTCGCACGCAAGATTAGACCTGATTAGCCCGCCATTATTTATGCGGGGCGAGATGCGATTGGCTAAGGTAGAGAGAGAAGTCGTGAGAAGTAATCGGAGTTAAAAGCTGACTGGCGCCAAATTAAATCTCGAACGTGCACGCGGCATCGTCGCGGCCTCCGCGTCTGTCTGTTCGTCCCCCTATCGTCACAGGAGCAGGTTGGGACAGTATGAGAGCGTCAGAAATACAGTGTATGTGAACTTGGAAGTGAGAATTCTTTCTCATAGCATCTATGGATGGACGTACCGTGTAGTGATAGGCAGTATGCAGTAGAGATTGAACCTATTTTTTCTTTAATTTCCTTCGAAATATAGACACTAAGAAAAAGCAGTTTTAACTCATTGAAACTTACAGCAGTCAAAAGCAGCCTGTTTTTATTGATGGAATCTTTCAGAAAAAAGCATTGTCAATTCTTTTAAGAAGGATCAATGTTCATCCGAACATTACAAACAACTCTCCTTCAAATATTTGGTAAAATTGATCTAAATTCTCATGTAATTGTCGAAGGTATATCAGTTCCAGCCGATACCTTGTAAAAGGAATCCTGAAGCATTAATAGTTTAAAGCCATAGAATTAGGATTTTCTTTTTATCGTCAGCCTTTCTGCCATATTTCAGACATTGTCGTAACTACTAACTAGCCTATTGTAATTGGTGAAGGACATCGCAGTACCCGGCGAAAACAACCGCCTAACTATTCCCCAGCCACTAGAACTTTTCTCAATGTTTCAGCTCAAGCTGGACTCGAAGCAGGGCCTTTTAGTAGACGTGAGAGACACCTAGCGGTCGAAGCGATATTATCGCTCGGCCATCGGGGTGGCTCACTCCCTTACTAGAGATCGAACCGCGACTTTATGAACAATATGACACATTTCGTAAAAAGTTACAGAACCATAAGATATTCGAAACATACTGTTTACATGTTGTCCATTGGGTGTCGCCTATAACTGCGTGTGGTATGGCACTGCGTCAAATGAGCGTAGTGTGCAACTGTTCCGCTTGGTGGCGCAGGATAAGATAAAACTTACGAACACCATCTCAGAAGGTCTTGAGAATTTTGCCAATGATTGGCATGTTAATACGAGGGAATGCGCATCGATGACATGTACGTGTAATTTAATTTAAGCATTCTGTCCACACGTGATGCCAGCATAGAAAACTAGTAATAGATCTCCACATGTGGTCATATGATCTATGCCTATTGAACGTATGTTTACGGGACAGTCAGAGGTGTCCATTTTGCTGCCGAAACGTTATTAATGACCTGTTGGTCAAATCACAAATGGGATGTCAGTCCCTCCCCCCTTATCACCCACGACCCCAAGCCAGCAGGGGGTAAATACACCTAGGCCCCCTTTAAGTTAACACTCCTACTTGTCAGGGGCGGGATAATTACAGGTATGACACCTTAAGGAGGTAGGTGGGTTCTAGGTATGTGCCTGACATAGTCAGTCATGCCTGTATTGTATATAATAGGAATAGCCCACACCTTACTGAACTATATATGAGGCTGACTCAGATAGTAGATATTCATAGTAAACAAACACAGTCGAACCCCTCACAGTGACCACCCCTCTATAGTGACCATATTTTGCCAGCCCAAATTAATAGTTTCCTATTAGTTTTATAAGTAAAGGGAACCCCTCTTATTAGATCAGTTATGGCCGGTTCCACAGGTGGTCACTTTAGAGGGGTTCCACTGTAGATATTTATAATTAAATAAATATCTCAGGGATCGGGAAAGATAACACGAACAGTAGAATGAGTATATACC
>OZ012688.1:9393999-9408999 GCA_963942565.1 Maea johnstoni | reverse complement strand
TTCCTTTAATCTACCAGTATTCAATTCTCTGAGAAAAATAAAAAATTACTCATGACGCAACCAGGTTTACCTTTTCTATGAGATCTTTATGTGTTTGTTTCCCAGTGTTTAAAGATTAAGTGTTGCTTCATTGTTTACAATGTGCGCATTTCAATCTTTTAATTTATAACTCATTTTGACAAGTTAGCGGTATACTATTAGTTTCTTATTTCCTAATTCCGGGTATAAGATGTTTGTGTCCGACCACCCACATTTTAAAGTAACCAACAGGGTATCACAGGGGTATCCGTAACCCAGAACCCTATAGTTAAAACCCCTGCGTGGGGTTCAGTTGGCTCTAGAACCCGTCCAAGTTGGCGTTGCCAAGGTAACCCCGTGAATGACAATAATAGTTAGGGTTTAATGATAATGACATTAATTAACTCATGCCGTTGCATAAACAGGACATTAGGATTGTTTTTCAAGGAGAAAGAATTTGGTCGTGTCGAGATCACCTTTATACTTGCGCAGTCAGACGCCCAGGGTCCCCTCGCAAATGTTAGTCTTTTTGCGGCCGGGTGTATTGTAAGTGGAAATTATCCTGGAATTAGATATATTAATAAGCGTTTGATTGTCGATTTATTTGCATATGTGGCATGAGGGAGCAGTGCGTAATGACAATAGGATGATGGGCAGAGTCACTGTATTGGAAGACATCCCCTCAGGCCTCTCGTCTCCCTGGCGTAATATAACATTCATTAAGCCAAAATAATAGAATTTAGAGACAGGAGCTCATCAGTGCTCAGTTGACTATACGTAACAGGCTCCCAGACTTAAATCACCCCCACTCTCTCTCTACTTAAAGCACATGGGACATGTTCTTTGTTATTTACAAGCTGTGATTAAACCAGTTTCCCCCAATCACGATCCATCTTATAGTTTGCTAATTGGTACGATGCAAAAATAATGAATGATGAAAATAATTTATAGTGAACAGGGTGAAAACAGTTGATATGAAGATAACATCACACATTCTTTTGGATGTAAAGGATTTTTTTTCAAAAACGATATATTTTGAAGTTTGTGTTTCAATATCGAAATGATGCGTTGAACACGCTATGAACATTTGTAGGTGGGGATATATCTATGTGATTAATATATTACGAGTATATAGTTTTGATTGCTCTAATACTATTGTAAGGGTTTATAAACTAGAATTACGCTCCCTTTTAAAACCATAACTGGGAAATTTCGTGAGTTTGTGTTCCATAAACGAAATCTATACTTGTACTAAGATCTCGAGAGCAAGGTTTGAAATTATCAAAAATGATAAGAAAAATCAATAAAACTCGTATAATTATCTTTAATAAGTCGATTTCACATAAAATATATATCCTACGATTTTACTTATTATTTTACTCTCAGTTTTGTGTTCCATGTACGATTATTAACTGTTGTTACAAGTTACAATTTGATTGAATAATTTTGTACCGTGTTTAATGTAAAGTGCATTAGATCTTTCGATTTTAACATTGAGAACTATATACCTAACGGGGTTAGAGTAGTGTACATTAAAGAAATAACTTCCTGGCTTCATCTGAAACTAGTTATTTCAATAGTTATGAAGGCATGATGAAACTACTAGAAATTAAAAGGAAAGGAAATCCTGCGAGAGAGTGAAATGTATTTCGAAATATGTATTTTCGATGCATTCGTATTCCTAACTCAGTCACAGAATATCTTCAAGTTGTACATGAAAGGGATTTCAACCATTTTGTAAACTTGGAAATTTGTTTGTGTATGCATTCTAGAAGAGTAAGAAATTTGTACTGTTTTCCCTAACTATCTATCCATAGAGGTTCCTTCAAAAGGTTAGAATAGTGGGCATATTTTCTTATTTAAAGGATTGTATGGAAAATGTTTAAAAGGCATAATGCAAGAAGACCCTTTACTTCAAAGGATTCGCAAATTTGATCACGTGTGTTCTTGTGTATCAGATTATTCGAACGATACTTTCATGAGAGAAATTAAGCACGAACGAGACATTAATGATCTAGAAAAGATAAGTTACTATAGGGATATTCATTCGATACAGAATACTAATTATTTAATTAAAATGACCGTGCTCCAAAGAACCCTTAGAAAGAGATCATCTGACGGACCTTTAACGTTTTGTAGTAAATATAGGAATCAATGTATGAGAATCAATTCATTGAGGAATGGATTTGCAAGATAATTCATGAATGGAAAGTGCTTCGTCAAACATGTTATTATTTGGTATTGTTGGTATGAACATTTGCCAATCAACTGGTTGAGTTTTGGTGATTTTCACGCAACTTATTTTCAACTGTGCTATTCGGAAATATGTTAATGGTGCACGAATGAAAACAGAATCTGACAATTTAATATATCTTCATGATAGTTTATGCTCATATTTACGCTTATGTTTATCGCTGATTTAAACTCCCACAATTCCTACATTCAAATTAGCCACTGGTTCAGACATCTGAAATGTTTGGTGCTAACTCGTCCGTGCATACGAGTTTCTCTAGAAATAATCGTCTGGTCGGATTATAGTCATTTGATAATAACTTTGTAATTAAGATTGATTTTCCAAAATATTTGAATGAGAGTTGTTTGTAGTCTTGTAATTAACATTTCCCCTTCGAATATATACACAACTATGCTTTCGACTGCAAGATTTAATCAAATTTAATAGGCTGGCTTTGGCTGCAATGAGCATTAATGGGTTAAAAACCTAAACAGGCCATCCTTCCATACACGTCAAGTTGTCTCACCCTAGTTAGGTTGGATTGGTAGTTGGGACGGGATCTAGGATGTCTAGTGCGGCCGTGCTCGGTCGTCCTGCATGAATTGCCGAGTAGTGAGTCTGTCTGTGTGTCGCCGGTTGCTGAACGACCGTCAGTTGCAGTTAAGGACAACAAGCTGAAAGGGCTGGCGTGACGCTCTAGTGTTGTCATCTCGTGCGAAAAACGCTCAAGATTTCATGCATTTACCTAGTAAAAAGTGGCAAGAAGCCGGGATGATGTCCCAGGCCTGTCATCTCACATGAGTGGCAACAATTAAGGCAATTAAGAAGAAAGCTCTTTACATTACGATATTGTCTAAGTAAGACACGGTCGTTCCCGCGTGTCGCACCCAATTGCCACCAGCAAATGCCGCAAATAGCAAGGAGATGTCGTGATCAAGCGCACTATTGTCAGCGACAAAATCAATTCTATTTTCCTCTATTACTCTCACCGTTTTTCCTTAAATAGCAACATTGGTGGAGCCAGCTTATACGAACTCAAGTTGTTCAAATCGAAATGTGCATGTGGAAATTATAAAATTACAGGTGTCCATAGCAACAAAATTTAATCTATTCTCCACCTGTACGTTCCACGTAATAGTTTACATAGGATATGTTTTCATCTCTGGTTCCATATAATTCATCTAATTCATTGTACAACCAAATTGTTTGAGTCAGCTACGAGCTCACACAAACCCAAGATATCTCCTATTAATTGGAAAGCGTAGAATCATCCCCCAAATCATATGACAGTGCCCTTAGACTCAAAATTGATTTTTGTTTTCATCATTACCCTCTCTTCTTTCTTATAGCAAAATTGGTGGAATCCGCTACCAGCTCTTACGAACCCAAGATGTCCAAATCGGAAAGCGCATTTAAATCGACCAAATCTGAAAACAGTGCCCTCCAGACGCCGAGTGGAACCAACGCCAAGTCCTGCAAGGAACTCGCCAACGTCACGTGCCGACTCGAAACCAAGGAATTGTGGGATAAATTCCACGAGCTGGGGACAGAGATGATCATAACTAAGTCAGGAAGGTAAGTGAAATGCCAATGTGAATTGTGATATATGATAGATATATATAAATATATATATATATATATATATATATATATATATATATATATATATATATACATATATATATATATATATATATACATATATCTATATCTATATCTATATATATATATATATATATATATATATATATATATATATATATATGTTTGTTTATGAACACCCACACATACGCGGTAAATGTGTGTAAATTACGCACTACGCAGTACAATAACAAACACACATACACACATGCGTTCTCATACTGGTGTCGCGATCGCGCATGCAATGATTGCGCGTTTCCTGCCTGCTCCCCCTCCCTGAGCAGGCGTGGAAGCAGGGATCATAACATCAGCCCGATCCCCGCAGCGGCACACGCAAACAAACAGGAAAATTACAGGTAGCAATTAAGCCTCTCGACAGCTTCGCGGCTTTTCACGAAATGCCACGCGGCCGTTTTACACTTAATTCTAGCCAATTTTAAGACAATTAAGAAAAGGCGAAATAACATGATAACTGGTATGAATGACTTATGAGAACTCGTTGCCTTAGCTGGGCTAGGCACGACATCCAACTTATGATGACTTTTATTAACGCAATTAAACAATACCGCGATGAAACCAAGTAGTGAAGACCTATGTTGAAGGCACGCCTTGCTTCGTTAATCTGTTTAAACTCAACCTCATTGCATGTAGAGCGTATTTAGTGAGTTCCGCGATGAATACATATTACCCCGTCACACGTACAGCCAACACATATAATAGCTGCCCCTTGTGGTACTAACTGTGGGCTAACAATCGATAGAAACAATCAAACCATAAATACAACAGTTTCACTTCTCATTGTCGAGTTAAATACATCAATTCTACTATTGGAAATGGTCACAATTTCCCCAACCCCACTTAGATAACAGCTCAGCAACCACGCCTTGCTAAGATATAAAGACCTGATTATGGGTAATATACGTTCCACTCCAATTTCTTCTATAACACTTTGGTTGCTCAATGATATCAGTTAGTGGAATGATTTATTGAAGTAGCATGTATTCAGTGAATGTGAAAATGTTCACGATGGCTACGAAAATTGTGAAATTCTACTACTATACTACTACTACTACTACTACTACTACTACTACTACTACTACTACTACTACTACCACTGCTGCTGCTACTACTACTACTACTACTACTACTACTACTACTACTACTACTACTACTACTACTACTACTACTACTACTACTGATAATAATAATAATAATAATAATAATAATAATAACAATAATAATAATAATTATAATGATAATAATAATAATAATAATGATAATAATATTAATGATAAACCTTTATCGAAATCCTGACCCAGTATGGAAGAAGCAAATTAATAGTCCTAATATACGTATATACTGGTTACTCAAGGTAGGATCATGAGAAACATCTAACAGTTGAAATGCATAGTGTACAGTAATCGTGTTGGTCACATACCATAATAATATAGACCTGAGGCGAGAGCAGTCGCTGACCCGTCCTGGGATCCTCTATACCTGTAGTGCTGACCACACAGACAGACAGGGATAATTCGTAATAATTGACATTAAGCCTCTCCCCGGATGTCATTCCTTAAGTCCTCATCAGGCAACTATTTCCCATATGTCATTCAAATCAATAATCACACATTAACTTCGTCATAGTCTAATTGTGCTGGAATTGACTGGAATTAAGAAGTTAGATATGGATCAATTGGAGACCTGTTCATCCAACCTTTACACTGGCCAACCCATGTGCTCATCACACGATAAGTAGGGCGACTATATATATATATATATATATATATATATATATATATATATATATATATATATATATATATATATATATATATATATATATGCAATACCTGAAGACAACCAATGATATACAATTGTACATACATGACATGAACCAGGTTTTACACTGTTCAGTGGACGTATGTATGTATTTTTATTGACTTGCTACGACTCTCGTCGTAAAAGTTAAGCTATTTTTTTAAAACTTGTTTATAATCAAAAACATGCGGACACACACAGTTTGGGCATTTGGAATCTGCATGTAATCTTGTTTCTACCATCAGTATTTTGTGATGTTTAGGTTGATACTTTACCATATAGGACACATCGTGTTCATTGTGTATACATGTACCTTTTTATATAGGCTCAGTGGTACAAGTACCTATTTTAAGTAGAACATGGTGAAAGTAGATCCCACCCACGAGTGTTCCCAAATACCTGCATACATGTTATTGCATTAATTAAAGCATAGTATACTAGGGTAAAGTGTTATAACGTTGCTATGTAGCCCCCATAATGTGATCCTTGATCTTATACTTAATTACATTGTTCGGTGAGATCTCACTAAGAATATATCCACAGTGTTAATGTATTTCACCACTTAGATACTATGACCCAGGTAAGCACGGCGACCGTATGCCTACACGTAAACGATACTGAAACTTTGGTGTCTGTCCCATGCAGGATGTCAGAGAAGGGATTTCGATATCTAAGGATTCTTTGTCTGGAAAAAATAATGAAACCTTATAATCTCAATCAAAAGAACACACAAGTATATATATATATATATATATATATATATATATATATATATATATATATATATATATATATATATATATATATATATATATATATTCATACATACATACATACATATATATATATATATATATATATATATATATATATATATATATATATATATTTATATATATATATATATATATATATATATATATATATATAAATATATATATATATATATATATATATATATATATATATATATATATTGTACTTCATCTAATAAGCATATAAATATCATGAACTATTTTGGTAAATAACTTAACTACACTGAATTGTAGATTTTACGATATTTACAAACACCATTTACTACACTCATTTGTATATGCACATAGCATAATAGTATCAACTGACTAGTATATCTCAGTAGATTTACTCTATACGCCATCATTAGCAGTTTCCATATTGTCACTAATTCTGCGCCTGAAGGCCCATTCTGCCATTGTAATACAAATTGAATAACGTGGCACACGGGTAATAATACGGGGGATAAGCCAACTTAATACAATTTCCGCTTGTTTAACTTGGCGACGGCCCTCACCATATGGGCCGCTTTCTGCGGATAAACGTGAAGCGGGTCCCTGGTTTATTATTAGCGGTGGGATTGGCGCTACTCGCAGGTGGACGACAGGAGACGGAGAATGGGGGAAGCATGGGTCATCACTCTCACACAATGAAGAAATAAACCTCAGCGAATGTGCACACTATGCTAAGGCAATATACCATTTCGCTGACATTCTTCTGTACAACACACTGACAATAGGGGCATGCGCTCCGACAGTTCTAGACAATATTGAATTTAAATTGTGCAAATGTGTTACAAGATAGTGGAAGAGTTATAGCAAAACGAAATGCAGTGATGCCTTGTATTAGCTAACTATATATATGTATATATATATATATATATATATATATATATATATATATATATATATATATATATATATATATATATATATATATGTATATATATATATATATATATATATATATATATATATATATATATATAAAATATATATATATATATATATATATATATATATATGTATAGATTATAGATAGACAGATTTAGATAGATATGTAGATGCAAATATACCAATAATATATGCGGCTAAGGTTCAGATCGCTATAAATCCGCATAGTGTCATGTTGATAACAGGTGGATGATCTCAGAAGTACATCACAGAGGCATTAAAACTATTATTCTACTGATGTTCAACTTAAATACTGACTTATGAGTCTGCAGTAATTCTCTATTGAATTCAGTGCGGCCATCTGGCACTTGTAGCTCTGTCAAGCATATGCATACGAGTGCTTTACGATACTACTATAGGTAGGTACTGATGCTGAGTCATATGAGTCGAAAGGAAGGCTACTCATACTACATTGGAAGCCGAATTTATAATAGCTTTTATTCTACGATGTCAAAAGGAAAGACATCCGTACAACATGAGAAAAACACAATGCTATTCAACATTTGTACTTTATATTCGAAATGTTAGCTTTACATGCATCCTTGGGAACATACTAACAGAGACATATATACCTAGTTTATATGTCCCGGATACTAATAAATGATAAATGTTAGCATTGGTATGATGTAATGAAGAGGTGTGGGAGTTTGGGCTATTCCAAATACAAAAGAAGTGGGAATTTTAGGAATGGAAAGTGTAGGGACACTACACTATACATATAGATGACGTTTTTTTTTGAAACCCTTCAACCCTCCCCCTTATACTTGATCATCTTACTATACCCAACGCTCAAAATAACCTATACATGTATCAGAAATACCCACGATTGGAACCTACTACTTAGAGGTGGCTTGAAGCATGGGATCATTCTGTCGGAATACCCTATATCAGAAGAACCCAGGATTGGACCCTACTACTCAGAGGTGGCTTGAAGCACGGGATCACTGGGATGTAATCTGAATCCAGAACTTTGAGACAGCTCCTAAATCAGTTGTCTGAAGTGGCGGGCGGCGATCGTGCAAGGTGGGCTTCCCTCATCATCGTGTGTGGATGCTCCCATCACTACTACACCTGTGCGGGGTGTACCTTCCCAATGCTCACCTGGACTTAATTACCTTCTCCGCCGCCGACACGCCTCTCAGTCCACGGGGAATTTCTGAGCCCGCTCCTGTCTTCTGATCAATCATTCAGCGAGGAATTCTCCCAGAATCACGGACGGGGTGTCGAAGTCTTTTACAGTAACAAGGTGTTGTTGGCGGTTCTCACGTCAGCGGCCTGTTGGCGGCACAAATCTGGCTAGTATTAATTTCCTGGTCCTAGTCCTCCCTCGCCATTGATTTCTTATCGTGGCCGAGAAGGATGGGATGATCTGGGATCATGCTCAGCTGGTTAGAAGGATTTGAGACTGATCATCAATATCACTCCTAAAAGGTATTCGGTTTATAGTCTTGTATCCACCGAAGTGCTCACACGACCTTCCTCCCCTAGCAGGCACTGTACATACAGAAACCATTTCAATCCCCCGGGGGATATTCCAGAGCAACTGGCAGCATATAGCGCACACACTCTAAGCACTGCCTTATTTATGCTAGGTACCCATTTTGCAGCTGGGTAGACTGAAGCAATATGGAATAAACTGTTTTGCCCAAGAACGACCAAAGTGCCCGAACCAGCGACCCTCTGATTACTAGTCCGACACCCAACCAACTGAGCTACTTTGTCCCCTACTATACCATTCCCAGCCAAAAGTAGAAAGGATTCAATAATAACTATACGTTCTCAGTGTTCGTGGCCGAGATGGATGGGATGATCTGGGATGCTGGTTAGAGGGATTCGAGACCGATCATCAATATCCCTCCTACTATACCATTTCCAGCCAAAAGTAGAACGGATTCGATAATAACTATATACGTTCTCAGTGTTCGTGGCCGAGGAGGATGGGTTGATCTGGGATGCTGGTTTAATAGAAGGATTTGAGATCGATCATCAATATCACTCCTACTATACCATTTCCAGCCAAAAGTAGAAGGGATTCGATAATAACTATACGTTCTCAGTGTTCGTGGCCGAGATGGATGGGATGATCTGGGATCATGCTGGTTAGAGGGATTCGAGACCGATCATCAAAATAACTCCTACTATACCATTCCCAGCCAAAAGTAGAACGGATTCGATAATAACTATATACGTTCTCAGTGTTCGTGGCCGAGGAGGATGGGTTGATCTGGGATGCTGGTTTAATAGAAGGATTTGAGATCGATCATCAATATCACTCCTACTATACCATTTCCAGCCAAAAGTAGAAAGGATTCGATAATAACTATTCGTCCTCAGTGTTCGTGGCCGAGGTGGAAGGGGGGTCTGGGATGCTGGGTAGAGGGATTTGAGACCGATCATCATTATCACACTCCTACTATACCATTCCCAGCCAGAAGTAGAAAGGATTCGATAATAACTATCCGTCCTCAGTGTTCGTGGCCGAGGAGGAAGAGGGAGGGTCTGGGAATCTTCTCTCTCAATCCTTCCAGTGTTTGACTTTTAATCAGTTATTTTTGCGAATGCGTGTTTGCCTCAACGAAAATAATGCATTGTACGTTTGATATACCTTTTATCAAATGAACAAAAATGATATTGATGAAAAGGAATTGCTTTTCAACGAAATCTGTAGGACCATTTTGCCATATACTTAGGATTAAATTGTCTTGGGACAGATTTATCATAATCCTTATCATCCATATCATTTCCCAGTCTGCGGAACACGTGTGATGTTTGGCTAAGGTACTTGGATTGACTAGCGGCGTTTCACGGGAACGAGATCTAAAAATTGTGAACTAAAGCAAGTCTGACGATTACGTATTAAGTGAGACAGATTTTTGGCCTTGGTTTCGCCGTGCTGTAAATAAGTAATCAGTCCAGCTCACACGATGATTAATTAGTGGCTGACTCGCTGCTATTGTTCTAATATTCCGTGTGCAATTATTACTGGTGTTGGGCAGGTGAGTTAATCAGCGGCCAGGTAAGGCACGGCTTCTTCCAGGCTCAGCGGCGATATAATACGCCACATGCAGGATGGGTTGCCTCACACATGCAGCCACTCCTCATACATACCGTGGGATGCTAACTGAGATCACCATACAGAGTGAGAGTGTTCCTATATATATATATATATATATATATATATATATATATATATATATATATATATATATATATATATATATATATATATATATATATATATATATTATATATATATATATATATATATATATATATATATATATATATGTATATATATATATATGTATGTATATATATATATATGTATATATATATATATATATGTATATATATATGTATATATATATATATATATATATATATATATATATATATATATTTATATATATATATATATATATATATATATATACATATATATATATATATATATATATATATATATATATATACACATACATATATATATATATATATATATATATATATATATATATATACTTGTATGTATGAAAAGAACACATTGTGCCATGTAGATAGTGATACATATGTACTCATCTCAAGCATTCAGCTATAGAAAGGTTCAGCGAGTCCAGACTGCGTGGTTGGAGGGGTTCTAACTAATCCGCAGCCAAACAATTAGCTTTACACTAGTCCGCCCCGCGAGGAAGCGATAAACACCCATAGGTTACGAGATTGGGAAATAAAACACTGCACCTTTTGCTCCTTGTCATGCAAAAGTTGAATAGTTAACACTGAATTCCTGATGAATGTGTAGAAACAGTGTTAAGTGCCTCATAATTTGTGGATTGGGTCCCTGGTTGGAGGTAGGCGAGGAAACTGACCAGTTCTCTGGCGGACAGAGGTGAGATGTTGCGAGCCTTAGTCTGCGTGTTTGTGCATAATAATTTAGTGCATTGCCAAGGAAAGGGCGTAAATCTTGCATGCGGTCTGTGTTGTAGTTCATTTATTTATGTATTCAACAGTTTATTTACCGAGTACCTTAATAGGGTTAAAGCACGAACTTCTTCGTTCTTCCCTATCTCATTATCTCGCTTTCTTGCCTCGGTCAACTCACCAACAATCTGAGGGCTGCTGGAGAGGATATCAGTTAAAGTTTTGTGTGTTTGCATTTTATATGCATATATATATATATTATATATATATATATATATATATATATATATATATATATATATATATATATATATATATGTATAATGTATATGTATATATATATATATATATATATATATATATACATATATATATACATATATATGTATATGTATGTATGTATATATATATATATATATATATATATATATATTATATATATATATATATATATATATATATATATATATATATGTATATATATATATTATATATATATAAATATATTATATATATATATATATATATATATATATATATATATATATATATATATATATATACATATATATATATATATATATATATATATATATATATATATATATATATATATATATATATATATATATATATATATATATATATATATATATATATATATATATACAATCATACATATACATGCATATCTCTACGATAATGATTATAATATAACACAAGTTAATAAATATGTTGTATATTATTTCTTATAAAATTATTTCGTATCATAACTTTTGCTTACCAAATATTTCGAAATTAAAAAAAAAGATACAATGGGTCTTCTTATGGCGTCCTCTCCATTACTTTTGTTTAGAGGCAATTTGGATCGGGACGGCTGAGTTTTACCACTTTCAGTTGAGAAGCCATTCATCACGTTATGTTACCTGTTAACCGTGACAACAGAAAGCTTTTCTTACCTCAAGCCACGTAATTGCTGGTGCCACTCACTTCTCATCGAACCCTTTGGTAGATGAAAACGTGGCTCAGGTGCGTGTCATGGGGTGTGCATAACGAGCATGTAGATAACATTTATTCAGATCACCCACAGACCATACGCTTAGCACCTGGCGAACTGATGCATTAAAAAGTAAACCCAATGACAGTGCTTTCCGTGACAGCATGCCGTAGTCAATGGACCCCTGTTCTCCAACATGTATGGGTAGATATTGGGAGTCCAGAAATCAATTGATGGGAGGCCCCCTGGTGTGCAACCCCACAACTATCCATAGGGGGTTTATAACTTATATGCATTCTTCATTTAAATGGCGGTAAGTCGTGCAGAGGCTACGGCTTGAAAGTAGTAGATTCTGCAAACCGACAAATTTATGATACAATACTTATGGCATAACATCAGCAATTCTTACGAAAGAAGTTGTAATAGAATGTCTGTCCGTTTGTCTGCTGGTGAGCGCAGGAAGTCGATGGATGGGTTACGTATACCGTAGACACCCTACATGCGTATTCATCCAATATTCCCAATTATCAAAATCCTCTCAGAGGCATTTATTAATTCAATATATTTATCATGTGTTTCTTGTTCATTTATTATCGTTAGCTCCGGGATTTATGGGCTTTTATGCTGTTTTATTAGATGGAGCAGGGGTTAGCTTTAGGAGATTTTATATTATCGTTAGGCGTGCTCTAGCGCCCTTAGGCTCCAGAGTCGGATTAATATTGAACAGGCTGGCCCAACCTTTAACACCAGGGCCCTCTCGCGGGCACAGGGTCTATTTGTTAATTGAATATCAAGCTAGAGTTTATTATAATGGTATTTGGCGAGATAGTTAATGCGAATGTACTAAATAGACATGTGTGCGTGTCAAAGACCGGTAGCGGTAAAACTCAATTTTAGAAAAATATGGAAGGAGTTCGCGAGAAAAACTTAAATAATTTTGGGGTGGGTGATTGATTTCCACTCGGTATAGGACTCGATGAAGATTGATTTTATAGCGATCCTAGGAAACATTCACAAAAGGGTATCCACGTCATACATTTTTGTGTTGACTAAATACCAAATTCACACTCAGAGCGATGACGTATTCTGTGTTGATTTAAGATCAAATACACACACATAATGATGGCGTCTTAGGAAATTGCAATATTAATTGTAAGCTAGTATATGCATATGATGAAATAAACAATGGTACCAGTGGCATATGGAATGAATAGTGATTATAATGATGGAGAAATCGGTAAAAACTATGATGGTAGGGGTATTTGAATGTAAATCGACCAATGATTCTCAACTTCATAATACGAATTTGTGGATGGGGGAATTGGTTGAGGTTAGAATGTGTATTGTATTGTATTGTATCTTTATTGACTATATGCATGATATAAAAGGATACAAACAAGGAAAATTGAACGTATAAAGTAAATAATAAACATCAGCAAATGAAAACATGCTACTAGTACAGTGTTGGCTCATACTTAAGGTGGGCCGCGAGATTCGTACTTTGAAATAATTAAGGTGCAACCAGTGGTTGTTCCATATCATAATCCATTGTAAACTGAAGAGTATTATCCTCTTTCATCCTCTTCTCCGTCCCATAATAATAATCATCACCATCCACAACATTCAGCGCGACCACTTCAGCACCATTGGCACTGAAGTTACGTAATGTGATATGCTAGTGATAGACCGTTACATTTCACTACGAGTAATTCAAAAAATGAAATTCATCCAACGTGATGGACTTCCTAATTTCCCATGTGTGGTGTTAAAACAAAATACCATCATGTTTCACCGACATCAATTTGATATCAAAACCAGCACATAATTATCATGGCCAATTAGCAGGTGAGAGGGTCCATGGCTAGGTACGAGGGAGGGAGGGTCTGCTTACCTGCCCTACCTGTCCCAGGTGGGCCATTCGTTATGAGGTCAAAGGTTAAAGGGCAGGGGAGGTCACTAATCGGGTACAAGGTCAAATAGTGGGTTTAATAAGGATCAAGTGTCGATTGTACGCGCCAACGAATAACAGGTTCCTATTCCAATATATATATATATATATATATATATATATATATATATATATATATATATATATATATATATATATATATATATATATATATATATATTTTTTATATATATATATATATATATATATATATATATATATATATATATATATATATATATATATATATATATATATATATATATATATTTATATATATAACTTCCTAAAATGCTGATAATAACTTTGTGGACAGATTTCTTACTTTGAAATATTTCAAAAATGATATGTTGATTTTTTTTAGATAAAATGAACGCCTTCTTAATATGCACGTCATCTCTGCCAGTGTAATTGTGAACAAAAACGAAAAAGATTCTTTCCTTTCCTCCCCCACCTGATGAGTATGACCATATCTCACCACTAAATAGAGTATTGCAAAATATTTGAGGATGTATCATTAAACCCAACCCGAACAGTACATATCATGATATCAGATAAATATTCCTCAAAATATCGCCCCTTTATTAAGATATTTCCATTCCATATGTATCAGACTATATGTCCATTTCATATGTGAATGCCAGTTAGAAGTCCATTGTTCTCCAGTGCCGTCTCTCTGAAT
>OZ012688.1:9349608-9389608 GCA_963942565.1 Maea johnstoni | reverse complement strand
ATCTTTTTTTAGATTAAATAAACGCCTGCTTAATTTGCACGTCATCTCTGCCAGTGTAATTGTGGCAAAAACGAAACTGATTCTTCACTTTTCTCCCCCACCTGATGATTATGACCATATCTCACCACTAAAAAGAGCATTGCAAAATAATTGAGGATGTATCATTAAACCCAACCCGAACAGAAATTATCATGATATCAGATAAATATTCCTCAAAATATCACCCTTTTATTAAGATATTTCCATATGTATCAGACTATATGTCCATTTCATATGTGAATGCCAGTTAGAAGTCCATTGTTCTCCAGTGTCGTCTCTCTAAATTGTCATCATACAGGTATCATCTCATGACAATGCTGTCACGGAGCTCAGCCTCCAGTCTGACTCGGTGACATGCCGAGGGTGAGAGGGTGGGGTTTGGGTTTCAGCTGTGAAATGGCTCAGTATGGTATTAATCCGCGTCGGTTCACTCGGGGTGCTGAGTTGCATTAGCAGACGTGTTGAGTCAATGTTTCGCTCTGGACGATACGGGTCATTCTATTCAACCAGCAAGATTGATATCTACGTAAACATATACCTTTATGTCCAGATAGCCGATACCCATAATACTAGTAGTCAGTGTCTAGAAAGTACTCTCTTTTTTGTTATTAATGTGATGAAGGCTCTCTGCCTCATGGGAGTTTTCTACCTTTTTGTACCAAAGTATATATAGTATATATAAAGTATATATACCTTAGTATATATTGAGTCACCATGGTGTATGAATATTACTCTTTCGGCTCATATTAAAAGCCTGTACTGCAATTCACAGTTAAGATTTTATGGAAGTGAAATCTATGATGAATGGTTCGTAGAATACATCAAGCAATTTATATTCTCGAAGAAAAGTCTCAATATATGTTAAACATGGGAACACTTTTCTATGACTAAGAGCACTATCACTTTTCACTATTTGTTTGAAGTTGAACCCTCGCTTTCTTATACGTTTATTCCGCATGAGCTTCTGATTATGGTGGAGATACTTAGGGGCTCGACCGGGAAAACTCTTTTCGTCGTCTCTCCATAACGGATCACCCCTCCCCCCCCCCCCCCTCCCTACCTCCCCTCCCCCAGGAGCGATATTACGCCAGGTGTAGACGGGAACAGGTGGACTTCAAAGAGCATGCGCAGAGTGAGAACATGAGTGAACGGTATAAAACTGAATAATTCACGCGCAGACCGCGATCATAAATCCCCACGCTGATAATCCTTTCCCCTTGGTTAGGGCAGTTCAAGGCAGAACAATAGAAACCTGGCCATAAAAGCCAGCCCCCATTTGTCAATGTGTCGACGTCCAGGTTCGCCAAGTTCACTCCATAAGTTTGCGCGTCGAAAGGAAAGCGAGAAGAGAAATGCGATTTTTGGGATTTCTGAAGAATCTTTTATTCATATTGTATGTGTTTGTATACTTGACTTTAATCATTCGTATTCACGCGAAATGAACACAATATGTGGCAAGTTTTGGGATTTCATTAAAATTTAGTATTATTCGAAACGCACTTGAAGAGGAAATGTTTAATGTATCAGAGACATAAAATTTCGATCGAATATTTACAAAGTATTACTTTGTCATCAAGATATAACCATATCTCTAAGACTGTTCGCTACAGATATGGATATATTTTAGAAGGGGATACTCTACTTCCAAGCGAGTTTATCCTAATCAAAATATCAACCCCACCCTGTGGGTTGTTTTTCCACTTACTCGAGCGGTACCATTTTTGAAATATCTTTCTCACAAAGGGAAAATACTGAAGGACGTGATAATCAGAAGGAATTCGATAACCCTCCTTCAAATACTTCATCAAATTACGCTCAATTCCTAAGTTATTTGCAGAAGTTTCTATAACATCTGGACGAACTTTAAGTGGAAATGTTAGATACGTACGGGGTTGAAGCTCATCTCAGTGAGACACCCACCCTCATCACAATCCTCCCGCTTACAGATGTCTTTATAAATAATTTGTGTTCAGTTGAGGTAGCAGCAATAAGTCGACCCGGTCCGTGATTACGGTCCGGCCGCTCCCCCTGCTGCGTGTCTCTGCTGATTGTATCCCGGCATTTCATCACAATCACCTGCTGATGAAAAATACAGCAAAGCTTGGCACCTGCTGCGAGAGATAGTACTGCGGACACGGTGATGATGATGATGATGAGGTGGTGGTGATGATGATGAGGAGGAGGAGGAGGGGGAGGTGATGAGATACAGTAAAGGTTGGAACCTGAGTCACACCAGGAGAGATAGCACCAAGACCACAATCATGATGACGGTGGTGGTTGTGATGATGATGATCAAACAGTAGGACCAGTATTGTGGTCAAAATCAAAATAGCAGCAACCTTTGCCTGCCACATTATTTTCTGTTTATTTCTACTTCTTTTCCTTCTCCTTTTTGATCTATCATCTTCGTAACAATCACAGCTACAGCTACTCGCGATGGTAATGATGATGATTGCTATACTACCACTACTACTACTACTACTACTACTACTACTACTACTACTACTACTACTACTACTACTACTACTACTGCTACTACTACTAATGCTGCTGCTGCTGCTGCTACTACTACTACTTCTGATAAGATAATAATAATAATGATAGTAATAATAATAGTAGTATTAATGATGATAATAATAATAATAATAATAATGATAATTATAATAATAATGATAATAACAACAACAATGATATAATACCAGCAATAATATTTCTATCCCTCCATTGCTGGCGGTTCATATGCGGTTTTCAGTGATCCTGTCCCTCACGCGATAGCTGGCGCTGAGCTCTGAGTCTAAGGACTAAATGAGACGAGGGAATAGCCCCCTGCGAGCCAGCTCTGACATTGACCATGCTCGCTTCTTTGATGAAATGATCATATTTATCAGCCTCTCTTGTTTCATATATTAGGGTGCAAAGTTTTAATTAACTTTTGTGGCTTAGCTGTCATCGTTAGTTCTGATATTGTTGGCGTTATGAATCACATGTCTTTTATTAGGCAATATCTTAATGGATCAAAGGGGGGATAAAAACCTCTGATATGGACTTGTTTTGTTGCCTTCTGCCCTAGATGAGATCTGTAGCTGACTTATGTGAAGGCATAATGTATAGGGAACCTCGGGATTGTGTGGTATCTTGGGAAATACTGAAGCAAGAGAATAATAATAAAATAATTATGTTTTCCATGTAAGATGTGTGGAATGTAACAATTATGATAAAGTCGAACCAATATGTTGATAACATTTTAGTATATGTATTATACATTATATATATGTATATATAAATAAATATATATATATATATATATATATATATATATATATATATATATATATATATATATATATATATATATATATATATATATATATATATATACTAGTATGTATAGAACTTTGCAACACTGCTTGGAGCATACATTCACTTTAGTTGACAAGTTCCCTTACTTCTCACCCTTTTCCTCTTAATACTCTCTTCTGTACTCACCTTGCCCTATTTTGTTTTAGTAACTGTCAAAACTAACTATAACCTTATCTTTATTTTTTAATCTAATATGTATGGTGTAAACATATTAAATGCTTTTACAGTCACTAAACATACTTATTTCTGAAACACCGAACCGGATTCAGTTCTTAATAGTCAGTGACGACACTTTAAATCAATTCTATGTAGAGGGTACACTAAGCACAATGTAAAAAGGTTATCTAGTGCTAATACCCAACCCTAAGAAACCCCATTCAATGCGTTCGCACAACGGTATCGGTAAGATCCAAGGTTTTAAGTCACCCTTTTTTGCCTTGCCTGAAAGCCATCGGACTTTGCGGTTTAATTCAACTGCAGAAACCCGCAGCGTAATGATTTAAATGGCGGTGACTTCTTATCTGTTTGTTCCATCTTAAGATAGAAAAGTATAAACACAGCGGCACAAAGAAAAACAATTCACTCTAGCAAGAAATGACTCTTAATTCACACACCTCATTTGTGGTTGAGGCCTCATTTGATGATCTACTAAATAGATTAATTTACTTACCGACACCTCATTGCGCTTTTCATCTCGTTCGACAGGTCTTTAAGTGTCATTAGACATTGTGCGTTGGGGATTCTTTTAAAGACTGTCGGCCCCCTTTACCTGTGCTCGTCCCCTGGCGGTGCCCGTGTTTTACATACCTTTATGTCTTTAACTGTTCAGCGGCAAAGGGTGCCTCCGCCCACCCCCAACCCCACCCTTCCTCTTCCGCTAACCGCCTCCTCCCCCCACAAACACTACCCCTAAAGTTGGTACTACACATGGGGTGTTTCCTTCCATTCTGTATAGTACAGTTTATTAACTGTACTTAGGGGACTACAATAATATACATATACAAAAAGTTAAAAATAATAATACCATAGATTAACTAGAAAATGATAAATTTGGTGATAACGACTACCATACTCTGGAATCATGATTAATCAATCAAAATATTACTTATCATGATTCCTGGTTCCATTGGAGATTGATTCGTTTTTTATTTTCAAAAAAGTATCCGGATTATTTAATTTTCACTTCAGACATTTTTAATTTAAGTTCTTCACGTACCATGGTCATAAATTCACACGGAACTCTGATTATGCATTGGTTTCGACCATACCAAAGGTGCAACTGTGTATATTCAATATCCCTTGCTACAGTATATATGAACCTTCAAAATGTGAACACATTTCAAGCAGGGCGAAGGTGTGCACACGATGAGGTATTTTGCATTTTTGAGGTTTTCCATATTAACGTATAAGCACGAAATGTCGATCACTCTGTGTCTATTCATCTTCGGTACGAAGAAAGATATCGACCCATGAATTTGACTGTAGCCGATAGGTGTTCATATTTAGAGATTTCGCTCTATTACTTTCAGATTCAGTTTCTATGATCAATCTTGATATCCCCAATGGCCCGAAGTGGGCTTAGCCCAAGGGAGTCGGGTTTCCCTTTGCATGAAACATATATATTTAAATGGTGTTACAAATGACGACTGTGAGCCACGTTCTTTGTGCTCGGTGTAGCCATCTTCTCTGTGTCGTGTTGAAAGAAACACTGCCCTTTGAATAAAGGCTGCCTCCAGATATTTACAATTGTCGCGCACTTAAAGGGCGACTCGAGAACGCTTTGAGGGGATTCCCACATTCAGCCCTGGTACTTAACGTCATAAAGGCACACAAAAGGGTATGTTTAAGGACTTACAAATTACCCTTGCTCCCTTTATTAAGGATGTACCAGGAAATTGAGGCTTTTACTTAAGCGCTGTCTGTTGTTGCCCAAGGGGATGCTTTCGCTAGCGCTCCTTAATGCGGCGGAATACATTCTACGGCCTTTAACAGTACGTACTAACGTAAAGAACCACATAGAGGTTTCTCAGTAGTTTTACCTGATATTGTGCAACTTCGAAGGAAAACTCATTTCTTACTACCTTCCAGGCAAAACGAAGCACAAAAGTCTGATTTTATCTACCTAGACGTATGATCAGCGTTTCCGATGACACTAGTTTGTGCGTTTAGCACAGTCAATATTAAAACATACTATACTATACTATACTATCTCTTGTGATAACATTTAGGAATATACTATGAAAAGTAAGCTTCTTTTCCATCCCAGAAGAAATATGTTTGTATACAGGATGTATCTAAAACATTCGCTTGATATATATATATATATATATATATATATATATATATATATATATATATATATATATATATATATATATATATATATATATGTTTATATATATATATATATATATATATATATATGTTTATATATATATATATATATATATATATATATATATATATATATATATATTATATATATATATATATATATATATATATATATATATATATATATATACATATATACATACCAACCCTGCATTATGAGTCAATCAGGTGCCTGATCATCAGTACCCACCGTGTCTGCTGGCCTCGCACTAATGCTGTAGCTAGATAGCGGGCAGCAGCAGCAGCAGCAGCGAGCGAGCGGCGAGGATGGATGTGGTGAATCTTTTAACAGCTCCTCAGACTAACTTAATTATTACAGTGTTTATTCAGCACTTGGCCGTGTTTGCCTATCCAATTACTAGTAGTATACCGAGGTGAACAGTTAAGCTAACAAATACCTCCCACTACGTGTGGCCGCAGCAGCGGTAGGGGCGACCTAAAACAAACACTTGGCCATTTAGCTCATTTTGAAATTACTGCTGCAACTTGATCTCTCTCACCCCCATTCTCAGTGTCCTCACTAGCATCTTAAGTTGGCTTTCGGGGAAAACAACAACACTCTTTAGATACATTATATACAGGGTGCAATATATGTTGCCCAAGGGGATGCTTTCGCTAGCGCTCCTTTGCGGCTTTGATTTGACTTTATTTTATTTTATTCGTTCTAGTACGATATGTATTACATAGCATTTGGCATACAAAAGAATCATATATAAAGGTGACTAGTTGGAGAGTCATTATTAAACTGCTATGCTAACATTTGGTTGTTCACTTGATGGACATGCGCTAAAAGCTGGCAGAATGACTCTGACTTCAAGATGGAGGCTGCTGCAGCAGTTGTGTAGTAGTAGTAGCAGGCGGGCTGGGTGGGTGGTGGCCGGTGCCATTGCTTAATTAGTCTGTTTGGTTTACTAGTAGCAGCTGATCCTGGGCTGTAGTACATATACACTCGCACCAATCCATGGGAAGACCCGCCCCCTGGGTCTCGGTGGATCCATGCAGGGTGTGGTTATTACCATACCATACCATCAGCCTGATGGTTGCAATAAAATCCTGCAGTCAAAATCAAAGTTTGGAAAATATCTGAAGGAGAAATTTTATTCGCAATATTACCAACAACTCTCCCTCAAAAAATTTTGTGAAATCATCCTTACTTCCAAAGTCATTTTCAAAAGTAACATTGATCCAGACGAGAATTGCTGGAGGAACTTTTCAGCATAATTATATTAAGAATGATATTACAAACTATTTAAACGACAGTTTATGGTATTGTTCTCATTAATGCCTCTCCTTTAATCCCTTTTCAGAGTATTCTTTTACTATAACGATTTCCCCCAAATTAGTAGGTTGCTGCGAGTATTGATAGACTCCTGGTTTAACAGGCGTGGATGTGGAAAGGGTTGGCTGGAGTCGAATCTGTATATACACACATTACTGTCAATGCAAATAGGCCTATCCTAGCAGAGGATAAACCAGGCATACTGGACCACCGTGTCTCTCTCCCAAGAAGCCGAGCTGAGGCAAACGATGTGTTGTGTTGCGGCCAGCATAATCTTAAAGCATTAACCTGATCTGTTAATTAAAAGCCCTCACCAGTAGACCACCGCGGAGCTAACAGTCAGTCATGATTAAAATTGAGGCACAACAATCACCACCAATGGAGGCGGGACCGCCGCCATTAAAAACTTGGCGAATTTGCAAGACAAGCGCGTATGGGATGAGGTCTACTCTTACTGAGGGGCCGGTTCATCTCTAAGTGTTTAGTCTACGACGTAAATAAACTAGCGATAAAAGCCCAAAGTTAACAGGCCGTTCAGTAGTCTGTAAAGATACCGGCTGAATTCCAAATCAATTATTAGAATAGGGACCACCCTTAAAAGCACTTAAAGACTAAGTTCGCTTCCGTCCTGGGCTGGAGAATGAATTCAAATTGAAATTAACAACAAGGGTGTGCATGTAATAATTTTCTCCCATTGTAGTGTATTACGAGATTATAAATATTTAACATGTGCTTACATCTTATCCAGAATAATTACTGTCCCCAAGAAAGGAACTCTACGGAACTGGTGTATAGTAATGAGTCTATTAGTAGGGTATTGGGAATTCAGAATATCAATAAGGCTTTATGATACTTAGATGAAACCGTATTTTAAGGCTGCATTCTTATACATAGCTGTGGTCTAGCATATATGGAGAATACTCATGATCAAAATGCAATACCAGGATATTTTTTGATTAAAAGTGTTTATTTCTGGCTGGCGTTTAAAGTCCTTTTTAAATGTTTTTCAAATATTTCTCAATTGCCCGAGTTCATATTCGAAGCTGTCAGACCATGTTTGCGATCCACCTGCAAATGGCTTGGAAGATCTGGGGAATACACTCTACGTAACATCGATATATCTGCTGCCATTCCTCCAAGGTTCAGATAAAAAAAAACGCCTTACTTAGCCTACTTTACCATCTGGTTGAAATAAAGGGTATATTAGCAGGATATTGATCCCTTTGCTAATGTTTTACAAATTCCAACTCCCCAGGGTTCGTCTGCCGTGGCGCGCGTGCGGATGGGAGTCCGGGGCGCAGTGGCATCGATCATTTTCCCGCCAAGTGCGCGGAACGCATGATCTGATTGCTATCTAGTCAGCCGCTAATAAAATAATGAAAATATTAGGTTGCAGGTCAGAGTTTGCGACCCAGTAGTGAAGTGAAAGCCATTTTGGTGATTTTACATGATTACTAGTATTTCATTTCCGGCTCGTCCCGGCGGATTTATAAGCCGAGCTTTGGAGGGATCGCTTGGAGTTGCTGATCGCCCTGGGACGAAACCGAGGAAGAAAATTTCCTCCCCAGCTGTGATTTGTTGAATATCTATATATAGCTTGTAAGAATGGCATTGGGGATTGCACAAAGTGCATCTGCAGTTATTTTAAGGGAATGCCGTCCCACGTGGATTTCAGTTACCCGTAACTGTAACAGACATAATACACATATTTCTATATTTGTTGAAATGTGCATAGAACAAAGGCAAGTATGTTTGACAGGTCAGTCATTTGCGTCCTAGGGCCAGGACACGGACACGCACACACACAACAGATGGACATATTTACTAGATCCAGTAGGTTTATGTATGCATATAAACAAGCTTATTTGCCTACCTACTTCCATGCATACATACATATTTACAAACATAAACATACATACGAATATTCACATGAGTTATTATCAATCATAAGCGCTAAATTAAAAATGCTTGAGTTGATTGCTGGTGGCAGGTAATTCATCAGGAGAATAACGAGGGCAGGACCTGCTATGTAATATAATTCATATTTCATAGAGACTGCCTCTAACCACGACCATTTACCGCACGCGTCTAGCTGGGAAATATAGCAGGGCGAAACTATTGCCTTCTACATATATATCTAGAGACCTGTAAGTCATATGTATATATATATATATATATATATATATATATATATATATATATATATATATATATATATATTTATATTTATATATATATTTATATATATATATATATATATATATATATATATATATATATATATATATAATCCATATCTTACTAACAATAACATGTTTTTCACCACACTGTTTGTTCATTTATCCAGACAGACATGTCTCTGGTTTATCCCACTTTCCCATCATTATCATTAATGGCATCCTACTGGTCATTCATTAAAGTGAAATACCCCCTGAAGGCCGCATGTAGTGCAAAGAACTAAGTATAGGTGGCGCTTGCAAAATAACAAGCTGAAGCGCCGGAAAGGAAATGCTGGGGACCTGTAAGACTCGTTAGTCTGGCCTGCGGCGTCAGTGATGGCGAGGATTATACATGAGAGTAAAAGTGATGTCCGTCCGAGCAAATATCCCATACCCCCGAGTCAAAACGAAGCAGAAGTAATTACAGTAAATTCCCCGCAATAATAGGAGTTAAAGCTCAGGGGCGCATCACCACTAGCCTCCCCCTAAGCTATGCTCTTACACCTCCCATTTATTGACTTCTTGCGCCGCGCCTGTTATACAGACTAATCACACTAGAGCTATGATTAATGGACGAATGCCAATTCCTAGTCGTGGTCAAGAATTGGACAGTTGTTGACTTGATTAAAGGGTCCGGAGCACCCTTTACTCAAAGAAGTGGCGGCAATACTTTTCTGTTCAAGAAATTACTTTTTACGGTGAAATTAAAACTTTTATTTCAAAATTGAACACCCTGAGGTTAAATTCTGAATCGATTATAAAGGCACCGTGGGAGAACGAGAATTTGCCGTTGATCGATGACGAGATCTCGTTTCGGCGTGATCTCGTTGAATGATGTGCGGAGGGGTTGACACTGAACAGAGGCCCCGGTGTTGACACCACGTGACGATCCCCGGCAAGGGAGCGGAGAATCGAATTCCAAAATGGCTCCAGTTGTCAACTCGTCTGCTCGCGGTGTTTTACGAGGTAGTAATCTACCCTTTAGTCCGTGCAGAGCCGAGTGTGGGAGCGCAACATCAGGCTGGATAATTAGATTTTGAAAGTTTATGTCCCTGATACGCAGCAGCATCGGGTGCCTGGGTCTAATCCTTTTTTGCGACAATCATAAAGTGTCCTATCAATGAAACAACCGAATCGATTCCCCTCATATCACGAATTTTGAAAGTGTATGATTTGTTCTCTTTAAACACTGTTCATATTAGATTTTTAAAAGTAAAGATGTATATGAAAACCAATTAAAGTGAAGTTATTGTTCAAGTGCATAGTGTCTATGTTTACCGACAGAGGGCGTGATGCATGGGGTATTGGAAGGGAGCAAAGTGTATTATAACTAGTAGCATATTAAACGCTTAGTTTAGGTGTACTTTTTTTTTACATCAATTACCATTTGACGGAACCGATATTATAAATAAGCGAGAAAATATGTAAAACCTCGATCCTAATGTCCTTAGTCGTCTCACTGTTTAAACACTCATGGCATAACCGTCATATTTTGAAACCAATGTAAGTTAGACACCTGCGCACTGGCGTTCATTTACATAGATGTTCATTTAATTGGGGCACCCGTACTAGGGCTTGTCCAGGTTCTCTTCGTGGGGGATCGTTCTGTATCATGGGCTTTGTTTTAACATGGAGGTAGAACTGCTCGATTGATTTTGAGCAAAACTTAACAGAAATGACAAGTTCTAGCAAGAAAATCAATACTTTGGAGTTTGAATTGCAGTACTTGGGGGGGGGGGGGGTCTACAGAAAAGTGTTCAATCCATGTAGGTGTTCATTTTATAATAGTGTTCAAGTTGACAGGGTTCACTGCATGTTTCATCGCATTTCGTTTAGTGCTGTCCGTCCGCTAATGAACTGGTCTAGTATAACATGTATTTCATCATGTCTAGATTGATACAGATGACTTTGCTAAATGGGGCTGAATGGCGATGCAAATGGGTGTTTAAGTGAGACGGTGAAGAGAGGACAGTCTCTGGGAGGTCCGGGTACACACGGGTACAACCCGGGTTCCAGGGTGCTCTGGGGTGGTGTACCCTTACAGTGGATCATGTTGACGGGGCGCTAACTGGCACAGTTCCCACCCTGCCAGTGCCGGGTCGCTACCCCCATCAACGCCGCTCATTAAACGCCATTTTCGTCTGCCCAGATTACATCATCTGAATTAACTTTTAATGCTGATGATTTAAATGTTGTTTGTTAGGGAACGTTGGGTGTTGAAATGACCGTTTATCATTAGGGATAGATCGTACCCACTTTTTAAACGTTACACCCATATAGATTACGTCGCCAGCTATTGTCAAAGTGCAATTGCTATACATACAGCCTTAAGTATTTATAAAAGTCACTGACGGAACGGGTCAACAGTGGTCGTTGTGTACAGTTGGTCTTTTTAAACAGACAAACGTCTTTTTTCCTATAGAGGACTTGTGGGGGTAGCGTAGGGTCTCCCACGTCTCCACCATTTGAAAGCATAACATTGAAATGAAGGATTTCTTGCTACTTATTTTCTGCCGTGTTATATTGGGTAAGTAATTCGGTATTTAAGAAAGTCTAGTCAAACCCTTTCCGTCTCTTCTCTATCGGTAGTAAGAGATTGATTACTCGATCTGTGAGCCGACAGGTAGCAGGAAACGTGAAATAATCATCTCCAGAGCAGTCTTAACCTACTCACAGCCGACGCGCACTCAGAGTCTGACACAAATGGAAATATTTTAATATCAAAGCAATATTCTTAGAAATATTTCATTGAAAAATATTGTTCTTGTTGTGTTCAACGATTACCCTTCAAATGTATCTGGGGTTTAACTCTCTTTGATGAGTTACGATGAAAAATGTCAGATCGTGTCCGCATTCTGGCGTCAAATGGTTAATCCATCAGTACATCTTCCAACGTAACGAAGTTGCACCCACACTACTAGATACACACGTGTCCGTGCAGCGTACAGCGCCCTCTAGAGGATTGGATGGGAAGCTTCCCTAATTCGACTAAATTTCATTGGTTTATTGATTAGAGTCGTCTGTTTAATGTCTGTCCGGGCTTTATTCGCGTCTATGGGCTTTACGGCATGTAAAAGATGCTCGGTTAATATATTTAGGTGCTGCGTTTGGCCCTTGGTGACCTGGGTTCAGGTTTGGACTATTTGGTGTGCCCGATCACGGCTTGACACTACTAGGGGTGCCGCCGACGCAACCCCACCACAACCCCACTAAAATCCTGAAGAGACATTAGGGTAACACGACAAAGAGAGACGTCATCGAAGATTTACCTTTTTTGATCCATATACCAGTGTCCGGGCCACGGTCTTATAAGGTCACTAAAGACAATGCATAACAAACCCAATCTAAATTGCTTTGCAATTCCATTTCTTGATAAAGGCGCGTACGTTCACGGAATATTGGCGCGGCAAAGCCTGTACGTATTTAAAACAGCCTTTTTATTCAGGCAACCCATGTCAGAGCCGTCCACAAATTAATTCCGAGGAAAGAATGGAGCTGAAGAGTTCAGAAAAGATCAGGATGTGGCTAGTTATAATTCCTGAACCATATCTATCGAGTGGATTTAATCGGCATTTTCGTAATTTGACGAGAGAGGCACTCATGAGGATAGAGAGGTTTTTCTCGAGGGTCGCGCCCGTTGTGTTCAGCTCGGCCGCAAGGGCCCCTCGCGGTCAGCCCGCAAATAAATTTGCTGGAAAGAACATTTATATTTCCATTTCCAATAGTTTGGAGCATTTAGGTAATAGTTATGGTTTAAAGGTATATTTTCACGAAGCTCGGCCATGTTCTCAGTAGTCGAAAGCTGAACGCACTGTACTCCAAAGACAGATTTTAATTGTAAACTCATCCTTAACAATTTGTTCTCCTAACCATCGTCGTCATCAATAAGATTGGCAGAATAACACACCATCTTCCTTCTCATCATGTTCGTATCATTACCATCACCAGATAATCATGAAGTCATCTTATAATCATCTAGCTCATAACGAAATGTCACTATTTCAACATCAATATATTATCAACATCATCACCAAAACCATACCGTTATTATCATTATCTTATCGAAACATATTACTAAACATTTTCACCTCCAGCATCATCATCGCCATGACATCACTGCCCTTATTTGATCAAGGTATATTTCCGGAATTACCTCCAAGATCATCATTATCATCATCAGTATAACGTCATTTTACCGAAATATATCCAATGTCAGCACTCCCCTCACCACCATCATCATCAAAGATAATATCTACACTGTCAAGGACAGAAGTTCTCATTATTGACGACCATTCGTTTTGAAACTAGTGATGACGCCCAGGAGGAAGACTTAAAGAAGTTGCCTTGTTTGACACATGTTATTCATGGCTGGTATGATAGTCACAAGCTTCATGACATGCGCTAGTTAACTGGAAAACTCAACGCCAATAGACAACCCACTTGTGTATCATCTCGTGGCCGCGAATCCCACTCGCATCATCTTAGCAAGAGAGATGATTCCAAATTAGAGATAGAATTTTCCCTTGTCTGATGATTAAGAGCAACTCGTGGGATCTGGGATATCCGGGCCAGGCGTAGCTGGAGCAGGATCCCACATCAACGGCGGGATAAGCGAAGATAATTAGACTGGGATCCGCCTGTCGGGTCAGGATGCCCGTTCCCCCACGCCCGGCTCAGGAGCCCTGGGACTCTCTGGAAGCTGAGCCGCAGCGCCCACGGTACATAATGGAATTAATACGCATCAGCAATGAGTGGGGCAGCAGTACTCATTAGCTACAGCAAATGAGATCTATTGTTGTTAGGTTCAAGTTAACAACTCGTTTGCTTTAGATTTATGTTAGAAGATATACAATTCGATAGAAACTTTATACACATTGATGTAAATATCAATTTCGTTCGTTCGTTCAGCATTACTTTTAGATATACTTAATATATATATGTATATATATATACATATATATATATATATATATATATATATATATATATATATATATATATATATATATATATATATATATATATATATATATATATATATATATATGCACATACACACACACATCGTGTAAATGTTGTCTCGGTTCGATAAGGAGATACCTTACCTTGTTATAGTTTTGTTGACATGAATACAAGTTACATATTTTGTACAAAATATCACAGGACATTGTCCTCTAGATACCTAGGTACTAGGCGGTCAACGTTGTGTTCACTGTGACCTTGGAAATGGAATAATTATAAAGATAATCTGGTCACCCGGTGGATTTAAAATTTCCTGTCATTAGCGGAATGTTTCACTCATTAATTGACCTGAGGATGACTTAGGATAATCCCTGAAGAAGTTAACCTGTCCATCTTCGTCTCCTAAGCAGGACAATAACCCCCCACGACCGGGGCACAGAGACTCGAAGTCCCCGCATAATCCGCTAAGTGCATAGAAGCTAGGTTATAACGCTAAACCCTAATCATATTAAGTCAGTATTCAAAGTCACCGTGGCTAAGCGCTTTGGACATGCTATCTCTGTGTGTCATCTTAACTGTGACCATGGGTCTGGGTGCGGTGGGGGTTATCAGTCTGTGTTCTGGTCTTGGGATAGCTCATTGGTTTTAGCATATCTCGTAGATCGAGATTTGTCCATGTAGAATGGGCCTGAGTCATAGGGGTGAGTTTAAGTAAAGTTGTTATTGATGAAGGCATATTTAGCCGGCTAATCTGATGTCTGCATAACTGGGAAATTGCTGAGACCAATCTCTGTCAGCACTGTATTCGTGCAATTTTCGTATTCTCTTGGATCGGTCAATAAAGTACAATTACAGTTACTGACCACCTGGGGGAAATTACCTAACCACAGGGGAGGGGGGAAGTCGCCACCCCTTCAATCCTTTCCGAAACATGAACATCTCCCTAGACATATCAACATGCCAATATGCAAAGGGATTGCAGTATTCACCTGACCATTTAGCTGTATGGTAATCTTTTTTGGCTAGTTAGGCAAAATGCCACCTCTCGTTTAGGAAGAAATACAATGCTTTTAATTTAAGTGATGCCATGCAGTGGTGATATCATGCATTAGTGCAATTGTAATGTATTGTATGCTTAATTGAATGTGCGTATGCGGTACAAAATCATATCGGTTGATTATTTTACACCATGGAGACATGCCATGCAATCTTTGCGCAATGATCTAGACCGCTCAGCCAGGGGGAAGCCCCGCCCTCCTCCAGTGCCGTTGCGCTCTGTTGTTGTAATGTCGCTCAGCCCGGTCTATCGATATCATGTGAAACGTGTAAACATTGAGCTTATGCACGTCCCAATAGCGCTGAAATACTGGCTATAAATGGCCGTGGAGAGAGATAAGAGGAGCCATTCAAGGTCCCCGTCTGCCGTCTCGCTGGCGCTGCGAGATCTACGGCAGGGTCTCGTGATTTCTCGCCGCGCCGCCGACGACGACGACTCCGTCAGCGCCACTATCTCGTTCTCGAGCTCGCTGTCTGCTCTTACAAATAGCAATGGGCTGACAAACCCTGTCATCGGCTCGGTCTGGGAGTCGCCTGACGCTTCACAACGCCACTTAATGGCCTCGGCATTGTTATCATCAACATTGGTATCTACTAATGCTACATGGCAGCACGGCCCACCCTGCGTCATTGTTCTGCCTCTACTGCATCACGGGACCTCTACGCACACCCCCTTTCTACGTACTCTCCCCCTTTCACTCCATACCCCCTTCCCATGATAGAGACACGAGGTCTGGGGCCATGGCATTTCCCACATCGCTCCTGTAAGGCGACACTGGAAAAAGCGAGCTGTTAAAATAAAGCAGTCATCAGCTGAAAATGTCAACAAAATATTAGGAGATAAGTTTCGTTACAAGATACATTGTGTGGTTCAACATACGGCACATGATATTGAAAGGTGCCGGCAACTGCCTGACTCCACATACATCAAACCCAACACTTCCCTCTGTCTCAAGGCGCTGGGGAAGAGATTCACTGCATAGTTTAGCACACTAAACACACATATACATACATACATACATACACCACATACATAAAATACATACACATATACATACATACATGCTTATGAATATAAGCATACATGTGCGTACATATTTACAAACATACATGCATCCATACATACGTACACATACAAACGTACTCATGAATACAAACATACATGTACGTACATACTTTCAAAAATACACACACACACACACATATATATATATATATATATATATATATATATATATATATACATGTATATATATATATATATATATATATATATATATATATATATATATATATATATATATATATGAATTAATGCATGCCTTCTTTCAGTGTGTGTACCTTAAAATTTTGAATGATTAGGGTAAGACAGGAAAGTGCCACATTTGTGAATATAATTCATACGTGCAAATGCGATTAATTCAAGAAGGCAACAAGCAGAAACATAATTACACACCTATGTTTATTGACTGTAAAATACAATCCTACAAAATCATACTTCATTTTCAAATCTCTTTTCTCTCCCTTTCAGGCGTATGTTTCCCACCCTGCGTGTGTCATTCGGTGGTCTGGACCCAGAGACTAAATATGCTGTTCTTATGGATATCGTACCCGTAGACAACAAACGTTACCGCTACGCCTACCACCGTTCCTCGTGGCTAGTTGCGGGCAAGGCCGACCCACCCCTTCCCACTCGTCTCTACATGCACCCAGACTCACCCTTCACTGGGGAACAGCTCACCAAGCAAACAGTCTCATTCGAGAAGCTCAAACTAACTAATAATATGCTGGACAAAAGTGGCCATGTAAGTACTTTACACTTTTATTGTAATTGGTGTTGTTGTTTATTATTGTTATTGGAGATTTCATTATTATTATTATCATTATTATTATTATTATTATTATTATTATTATTATTATTATTATTATTGTTGTTGTTGTTGCTGTTGTGGCTTATCGAAGTATTACTACATACATACTCAATTGACTTACATATACACCAGTGCTGAAAGCGATTACGTATGGGGATATTACGCCTATTTAGTATCAACATTCACGTTTTTAGAAATTTAATCAAGGAACTGCCAATCATATTGACCCCCCTATATACTATATCCAAAGGTGCGCTACGATACGGTTGTCAACAGGCATATTTTGATGCCATATATAGTTATCTGGATTTACTTTTAAAAGGATAGAATATTGCTTACTAAGTGTTGGAACAGACAACTTTGCGCAATATAGTTATCAAGGTACTTAGACTCTAATTGTGAGGAGAATATACCTAACATTATCCATAATCTTCTTCCATGTCTCGGCGCAAATCCCTAAGAATCCTGAGAATATAAGAAAAATAATCGCCTTACAATTTCACGTAAATCACGGAGCAATATCGCCCAGAGAATATCTAATCATCTTATATTGGTGCCTCCGGGAGGATGCTTAAGATGCGGCAGGTAACACGGAGCCGTTGATACCGTTAAATTGCCTTGATCAAACAGTGGAACGAAAGCAGGCCATATTTATAGCAAGTGCAGCTCGCACGATCAGATCACGAAAATTTGTTGATTGATGATTATGGCATAATGAGGGGATTGATGAAACAGTGTTTAGTTTAATGATACTAATAATTCGCTTTCATGCCGGTTGTCTGAGTGAATTATGCGCTAGAATGCAATAAACTGCACTGCCAGAACAGGAATAGTGCGGGAGGGAAGATATATAGGTATGCCGGTAGAAATAGGCATCTCTCTCTCTCTCTCTCTCTCTCTCTCTCTCTCTCTCTCTCTCTCTCTCTCTCTCTCTCTCTCTCTCTCTCTATATATATATATATATATATATATATATATATATATATATATATATATATATATATATATATACCGTATATATATATATACATACATACATACAAAGCATACACACATACATACATAAACACACACACACATTTATATATGTATATATATATACATATATATATATATATATATATATATATATATATATATATATATATATTTATATATATATATATATATATATATATATATATATATATGTGTGTGTGTGTGTGTGTAAATTCCCTTTAACACCCTCTTGCCTTTTTATGTTATGAAATTATGAAATGGTTCTGCTTTTGCTTTTGCGGCAAGGAGTCCAGTAGTAGTGGTTGTTCTGGCAGCAATATTGCGTGGATTAGCGGAGTTGAGATTGAGTTGTCCTATCATACGGTGGAAACAGGAACACGGACAGAAAGGCTATCGCGCCTGTCAAGAAAGGGAGTGCAAACATAAAGGCACGTCAGACAGGCTGACAAACCATTAACTCCCATCGATGTGGCTGTTAAGATTGGAGGGGTTGGGGAGGGGGGCACTCTGAGAGTCTGCAGCGAATATTGATTGTCATTATCTGCAATCGCGGCGACAATATCACACTCATCAACGCCAGGGAAAATGTCAACTTGTAAATGAGTTTACTTTAAGTTTTTGATGGGTTGAAGCATCGATTGCATTCTCAAGGGAAGAGCAAATATCCACTCGAAGCAAATTAAAACAAACCTGCATATATGGTGGTTTAGACATTTCTAATAGTAATTTCATAACTACTATAATTTATAAATATATATGTGTATATATATATATATATATATATATATATATATATATATATATGTATATATGTATGTATATATGTATATATATATATATGTATATATATATATATGTATATATATATATATATATATATATATATAGTATATATCATGTTCAAATGCAAAACAGTATTTTTCTTAATATGTCTAGATCATTTATATCTAATTTATTTCTTACCTATTTCGAAATACCATTTGGTTTCCTTTCAGAAGTATTTAAAAACTTTCTAGAGTTGCACATTTTAACTTAGTTAAAGTGACTTCGAAATTTTGAATGATAATCATTTTGCATATATAACTGGTTTTGGATGGCTCGATATTTACACAAGACATCCCCAATACGAGCCAAATTGAAATATGTCGGTTTAAATTTTCAAGAAAATTCAAATAACTTTAAGAATAAACTAATCATCTTCCTTACCGCTCAAAATTGAATTTCACTCGAATCAAGTTTGAAATTCTTGGGAATCGATACGCCGTTTAAGTGAATTCGTGTGAAAAGTGGTCCGAGTAACGAAGCTGAGTCACCCTATGAACGTCACAACTGATCTTGTCCTTGGTTGAAACTCATCTTGCTACCTCAGCGAGCGATCCTTTGGCAGAAAACAGCCATTTGGTAGTCAAATTCCAGCTAGGAGCCACAGACCTGTGCTAAACGTCCCTGAGTGATGGATTCCCCGTGTCAACCAACTTAGCAGGGACAACATTCAGGTTAATGTTACATGTCGCATGAGATGTATCAACAATCGTAGGGAGACTGAGTCAGGCCCACAAGGGAGGGGGAATTGACATCGTCAATTACTCAACGTGAGACTCACAGATACAGCAGGGAAGTGACAGAGCGCTTCACTGGCAGTATAGTAGGAACCCTAGTCAGTGGAAGCTGCCTTTCAACAAAAACTGAGAGCTTTTCTGAACTCTTTCCTCTAAAGCATGATTATACCATCATTGCAACATAAGCATTATGATACCGTCATTTCAGATTGTGATATTTTCGAACAGTCACATCTGTTACGTTAAACAATTGAAAAAAGGATATGTATTTACTTAGCATATACAGATGTATGGTCATTTGCATAGAACATCGCACAAATGTATTTGATAGCATATGTGCATGTGATTTTGATTATTCATTTATTTATATATACATAAATGAATGCAATGATAATAATTATATATATATATATATATATATATATATACACATTTATATATATATATATATATATATATATATATATATATATATATATATATATATATATATATATATATATATATATATATATATATGCACACACACACACATTTGATGATTACGAATTTGATCCACTTCCTGCGTCAAGCATCGATACAATTCCAAATCTTAAGCTAGTGACCACTTACTTGACTTTGGTCTGACAGCAACATGACGTCAAAGAAAACGAAATCTTATTGCTTCTATAGAAGTATTAACATCCCTATCAATTACTACATCACTCATTCATTCCCCAAGCATCTTGCTTCTTTTATTGCAAGTCTTGCGAAGCGATAAAAAGGCGAAGGGAATAACTCACACACGATTCGCTACAAGTCTACAACACCTTTGTGCAAGCTGTTTTATTGCACATTACCTGCGTACGATATTGACATAAGAAATTTACACATGCTTGTAGGTTGCCCTGGGATTAAGTGGAAATCGATTTCTCTTGTAATTGCACTAGAGCCTTGTTATTTGCTGGGGGAATTTATGTAATCAATTGCAATGGATTATTGGAGTGCATGTATCATTCTTGAAATGAACACTAGTTGTGTGATGTTCATTTCACTCCTGTTAATGGTGTTTCCTCACAAAGGAAAGTATTTATTCTCTTTCCGATGCCAGAGTGCGTGACATTGCTGGTGAGTTGCTTGACCGTGTGTCTAGTATTTATGAGAATGTTTTCAGCGAAGCTACTGTCATTTTTCTAATACCGCGAAACATTTATCCTGGGAGTTCCACACCCAGCCTTGTTTAAGTGTCCATTAAGCAGCCTGGCCAGGAATTATGTGACTTCTGAAAATGCCTGCAATACGGCAGAGTTATGGCGCTTTATTCCCCAGCGAAGCTTTGGCTTTGTGCGGAGGAGAGAAAGTTGGCTAAGGTTATCTATAGGGCCGTTCTTTGACTCATATGCTAGACCATTTGACATTGCTTTCAGATAATTAGCAGAGATTCAGTTCCATTGAAATAACATAATAAGGGATTTATTTGAGCCTTTAGCCGCTTTTTCAAATTTAAACAATCTTTTGTTCAAGTTATATTTGGAGGAATATATATATATATATATATATATATATATATATATATATATATATATATATATATATATATATATATATATATATGTATATATATATATATATATATATATATATATGTATATATATATATATATATATATATATATATATATATATATATATATATATATATAGTATACATACACACACACACATATAAATATATATATATATATATATATATATATATATATATATATATATATATATATATATATATATATATATATATATATTTATTAATGGGAAGCCATTTTCTCGGTATGGTAGAATAGGAATAGATGGCCACGGCATATGGATGGGTAGTCTGATTGGGCTGGAATGCAACGCTGAAATGTGACATTTTTGTGCTAGTCAATTAGCAGTTGAGTCATGTGACGGGGGCACCTTTCACGACAACCCGTGTTTTGCAAGGTAATGTACTTAGCAAAGTATATATATGGCTACCCCCTTAAGGCATGGCTGGCGGACCACACAGGTGTATAATAAACCTGTGTTGCTATGAACCCCTACCCTGTCAGGCTCAGATTACCCCCAGTAAGCGACCCCCCTGTGATGATACCCAGAGTGGGCGGGCAACTCTTTAATAGCACCTTTGTTGGCCCCAGTGTTAACCAGGTGCCCACATCGGCGGTGTCAAATTTCACGGTTTGACTGGTGTTAAGACAAACGTCGAACAATAGCGGATAAATCAATCTGGCCCCAGCATAGGGTTGGGGTGTAATTTCCAGGGTTGAAGGGAGCTTTCATAAAGCCAAGTCTTCCATGTCCCGGGTGTCCGCGGCGACTCAGGAAGGCTCTGACCCAGCCTGACATATATGTCTGAGGCTTACTCGCGGCTGCTATTTTACCCGCCTTAAAACACACATATAAATAATATCATCCGGGAAAATACAAGCTAAATCCCCTATATCGATCTGGTAATGCTTCCAACCAAAGTACTAGTTCCCGGGCCATTAATTAATTACTATAATCAGGAACCATGCATAACGTTAATAAAGCTACACCGTATGCCCACACCCGTGCTTGTTTCAATGAAACCCATCACCGAAACGAGCACGCTGATTGGTGGATTAAGGGAGGTATCACCAGTGTCTGTATTGGGGTTGAGTGTGCGCCGGCAAATAGATTTTGGGATTTGGCTGGAGCGGAGTCCCCCGTCGAGTATTCCCACCTCAGCACTACTAACAGCACTTGCTCCTAAGCCCCTGCTACCACCATTCCCAGCCCGACTCAATCAACGATTCCGCACAATCCGGCGGAGTCGACGAATAAAACTCGCGAGAAGGCGGCTTTTCTTGTCCAATTCGCAGCCGTTCAACTTGGGGCAGTATATTTGACAAGTTAATTATGTAGTTGTTGCGCTAGCTTTGTCTTCACGACGGGTCTGTCTGAGAGTTCACACCAGGAAGGAGTAGGATAGGAAGCGAAGCTGGCTACTGACACCTCCTATGCAATGCTGACTTTGGGGGATAGATATATTGAGCAGGAAAATGTCAATTATGACAGCAATTAAACACTTCGTAATTGACCCTAGCTCTCGCCTTGATAAACCAGAGTCCTGTATATATGTCCTATTATCGCTTCTACATTTGTTTCTCGCCTTGTTTTTTTCTTAAAATAATTTGAATGAAACATAGTAAAGTATGATTCTGTAACCATTCGATTCAATACCTTGACTTGCCCTTACAACATGGTTAACTTTTGATTTTCTGGAATAATATGCAAATCGAAAAGTTATTCAATGTTAACAATTTTATTCAAGGTGCAGTTAGGAAGTAGATGTATGGATATGAATTCACCTATGTGAAACCACATATTATTCTATTACCTATCTAAGTACAATAACACAAGGTGCAGTATGCAAATGAATTCAGTGTTTTACTTATTTGTGTACGTCCGTTTTTATTGCAACCATAATTGGCATATATCCGACAAATGAAAAATATATGTAATTCGCAATCGCCTATCATTTGTTATTATATCTTGAAGATACTTATCTTAATACATTATTTTCTTTTATTCCAGATAATACTCAACTCAATGCACAAATACCAGCCACGGATTCATATTGTCAAGAAAAAAGATAACACGTCAATACAAAGTTTGGAGGCGGAAGAGTTCAGGACGTTTATATTCCCAGAATCTGTATTTATAGGAGTCACAGCGTACCAAAACCAATTGGTAAGTTATCCCTCAATATGTGTAAATTTAAACCACTTGATATGGCAAAGTAACGTAAAGGTAAAACAAAAAAGTACAGAAACAGAAAAAATATTTGTAAATGGACACACAATGTAAATACTAGTATATGATTTGGGGGATGTGTATCAATTTTAGTATGGCATCTATAAGGTATTTCTAGCATTTCACGTGTTTAGCTAGTGAATGTAAATTAAAGTATCACGTTGATTTTTTATTCCCAAATGTAATGTGAACGTTTCAGTATTCACCGCATGTATAATGTTCAGCACAGCTACGCATAAATATTCTAAATTCAAAAATCAATATTTTTTCTTCAAATATATATTTTTGGGTGTGAATATTTTTCTGCTCATACTCTTATACTTAAAGACGTAGTCTGTTGGAATCTTAATGTGTTGATTGAGGGAATTTTGGAAGCCGTATCCAGGGTATAGAGCTGTCAGCACTTATAAAAGTCAGACAAGCATCGCCTCTTTATCTTGCCTTGTCTAGCAGTCTTAAGGAGCAAACATTGGGCTCAGGTTACTCGGCTCTCAGGCCAGGCACATCTGGAGACTGAGCATGCTCTGACACATAGGGAAATATCTTAATTACAATGAATGTGTATATATATATATATATATATATATATATATATATATATATATATATATATATATATATATATATATATATATATATATATATATATATATATAAATATATATATATATATATATATATGTATATATACATATATATATATATATATATATATTTATATATATATATATATATATATGTATATATACATATATATATATATATATATATAAATATATATATATATATATATATATGTATATATACATATATATATATATATATATATATATATATATATATATATATATATATATATATATATATATATTCCGCAACGTACTGGGTACTCACGGATAGGACTTGAAAATTGTGATCCCAATAGGTGTTCACGTCTCCAAGGTATTGACAATGAGAGGTTTCACTTAATAAACTTCTTTGCTTTTCTGTTATTATATCCTGAATTTCATCGTTGCAGATTACAAAGTTAAAGATAGATAGCAATCCATTCGCCAAGGGCTTTCGTGATTCTTCAAGACTTACAGAGCTAGAAAGGTACTTATCTACAAAGTTTCTAGTACAATCGAATTGTCCAAATATTGTGACGTTCTCGAAAGCGTTCTCCGATTGCGCATGCGCCGACTGAAATAAAAACGATAAAAACGAACCTTTGGATGTGGCACCAAATGCGGAATTCCTACGAAATCAAACGTGAATAGACAACAAACGAATATAATCGGTGAACTACCCTTTCAATTTAAATAAGGACATTTAGAAAATGCCAAGGTTCTAAATTGTCTAATTTATATGGTATTCTCATGCCATAGTGTGAGATTTAACAGACTCATTTAACCAATGGATTGCCTGCGTCTTAGACTAATTCTATCTTCTCGCAATCTTGCGGTTTCTTAAGAAGGAATGTTAAACCAGTGCCAGGGTCGCGGTCAAGCTGTCTTGTCACTCCTAAAGAGCGGTTTGGTCTTTACATTTGCATTGCCAGCTAAATCTCTGAGATAAGAGCATGCGCACAGTGTCAGGGCGGCTTATCTGCCCCGGGGCGTGTGTTTCGTATGTGTGGGTGCTCGCCCCCCGAGTAGGTTTTGCTGTTTGCTAGTCAGAGCGGACATGTTAAAGAAGGCGCCCACCCGCATGCGTGACTTGTCTGTCTGTTTGTCGGCTACGCTCAGCGCAGGCCGGGAAACGATGTGGCAAGTTTTTGGTGAGAGTAAACAGGTCTTTAAAATGCCCCACTTCAGACAGTCCATCACCGTGCTCGTTACTGGCGGCGCATACTTTGGTCAAGTGCCCTCCCCCCTCCTCCCTCAGAAGTGATAGTTTCGCTGGTTGACGGTACTAACCAGATCTGGAGGGCCGCTTGGCTCCTGCGAGCTCACGACCAAACCCATTACTGAGTCCACACGCCTGTTTGTTTATCCTTTGGCGTTGGCAACTTGTATTTAATAGCTGGCAATATGGATAGATTGGCTTCCTCGCGCGACATGCATGGCTGCGTGACGTCACATATCTGGCAGACGACGATTTCATTTTCTTAGAAAGCTTGAGGAAATATTTTGTTACAATATATATATATATATATATATATATATATATATATATATATATATATATATATATATATATATATATATATATATATATATATATATGAAAACGATACTTACCAATGATACAAAAACAAATTTTCTCGTGTGATTAAGTTGGTAACGACCCTAATCCTCCAAATTATTATGGCAAATTCCAACGGCTAGTCTAGTCATTTATACTTATAATATCTTCTAAACTGAATATTATGGGGGTATATTTGAGGATAAACCATTCGTATAAAGTAAGAATCTATTTGCCCTGGGCCTTCAGTATGAAAAGGTTAACGTTGTACCACACAAGAAGTTGTTGCAGTAATTCTGTTGGGCAACTGGCTAGCTAGCAAGTTGTTGTAATCAATCTCGAGCAGAGAATTTGCGCCTCCATTTTCACATCGTCCACAGATGGCGAAATTTTTCAACACCGTGGGATTTCACCAGGCTCTCTCGCTCTCTCCTGCCGCCCCTATAACTCAACACAGTAACTAGCCTATAGATTAACACCCACACAAGATAGATCATCCGCAAATGCTGCCCCTCTTCATCTGCCACTCAGGCCAGTAGATACACTGGCCGACTGGATCCATCCTGTGCGCAACTAATAACACCAGGGCAATCCTGGATTATGATAATTACAAGACATTTTGTCGTTGAATCACACTGAGAAATTACCTTTTCAATAAAATTAATTAATATCTCAACTTTTATTGAAATACATTTCCAATTGCACAAACAATTAATATAGACTGGACAGTTTATAAAAATAACAAATTAACAAATAAACAATACTTACGTGTGTATGTGTGTAAATATATATATATATATATATATATATATATATATATATATATATATATATATATATATATATATATATATATATATATATATATATATATATATATTTATATATATAGTTATAGGTATTGTTCAGGAGAACTTTGTTAGCGTATATTGAGGTGATATGGCCAAAAGTCATTCAAAAATCACTACGCTAGTTAATTATTTTGCATATATAATATATCCTGTATCTTTTCTCATGTCGACTTCCCGTCATGACGAATTTCTGCCCTTTGTTTCCATTCCCGATAAATATATCTTCCTCCTTTCAGAACTGGTGAGCTGAAATTCGGCCAGGACATCGGACAAATTTGGAGGGAGTATATGAAAATGTACGATATCTTTTGTTATTTTCCATATTTTGCACTTTTTGTTTAACCGTTTCACCTCTATATACGATTTAACAACATCTAATTTATACTATCTCAACTCTTGTAGACGTCGTGTAGCTATGTCTAAAGCTCCTGCGTTTTTCTTTGCTAACCCATATGACATGATTTGTCACCATATACTAGATGATATGTTCATAAATCATTTAAGAACCTGAGCTGCGTTTTCCCGTTAAGTTGATAGGAGGATACTAATACTTGCAATTCCTTAGCTAGATAGATATGAATACGATAAATGTTTATAACCCTGCAGCAGCAAAGCAATTATGTGAACAGTCGGAATAAGGTTGATAAAGATATTCTCATATCATTTCATTTTTTTCTCATTTCAAAACTGTCGGTGAATGAATTCATTGCTGAAATACAATATACTGTATACAGACCAAACACAAATCAGTAAGCAATTTCAAATATTCTAAATTAGTACTAATAATATCGTAAATACCATGGCATGAAAAACACACACACAAATGTTTCATGGTTTCGGGAATGCATTTAATTCTTCCAATTCAAACATTTATCAGTGAGTCAGTGTATACCCAACATTACCTAGTTAGCCCTATCCACCCAACTGCCCCATCCCTATTCCGATTCTGGAGCCAAATAACATTAAATGAACAATACAAATATTTCATGATCTTAATTCAATGCTTTCACTGCAAATATATATAAGTGAATTACCGTATAACTGGAATTAATCAGCTCATCTCCCACCCCCATCCCACTCATGGCCATGAATGGCAATGGCGGATTCCCCCACCAGATCTTTAATTTGCTTGAGTGGTCCTCCTCGCGAAGAGGCAGTCAGTCTCGTAGCCTAACCCGCTCTCATCCCCCGCCTGCCCTGAAGGGACCCTTAACGTTTGAGTATTAAGTGGGGAAATTGCAGATTTACCGGCCCTGTGTTGAGCTAACGACCTCTCCAATTCCGCTAGTCACACTATCGTGTAATCAAATTAACTTTGGAATGATGTGATTTTCCGCGGCATCAACTAGCCGAGTCAAATGTCATTTAGAGGATTATCAGAATTAGGGCTTTTAGCTCCGAGCGCTTAGTGAAAGGACGGTCTCGGGGAAGTGGAAAGCTCATCCTTTTAAGGGGCAATCATAAGAAAGCGTTAGTTGGAAAAACCACAGCTCGCTTTAATTCACTTGACGGGTGACGCCTGATAGTTTGTGACATGGCCGCTAGGGATTGCGCGTTCAATTCAATGGCTCGGTTGGAAGTGCACCGCTGACGACCGGCTTCCGGTGGGAGATACAGTAACACATCTATATGCACAACACGAATTGCGTGGTTTGGTTCGAATCATTAAATCGTAAAATCAAATGTGATGCCTCGGATAAGATTTGAAATCCATGACGTCAATTTAATGGACAACACCCACGAAACATGCCCGTAAAAATTGCTGGAATTCTGGCATTAGTTTTAATATGTATAGGGACTCCCCACAGATTACTTAGCACCCAGGGATGTTAAATGTTTGTATGTGTCTGAGTTGAGAGCCGGTTATCATGACAGAATGCATTATACAATAGCTCCCCCACTGTCAACGGCATCCATACTTAATAACCAATTGATTAGACCATTGTGAGTTTAATTACCAATTCCTTTCCTGTGGTTTGAACAGTTGGAGAAACGCATGCCAAAATCGGGCGAAGATGAATAATTGAATGATCGATTATCTCGTTATTCAATGAGCTTTGACTTTAACAACTGGAAGTATGGAATAATTGATGAAAGGTTAGCAGAGGTTAGGGCCAAACTAGCGGGTGTCATATATCCAATTGTGCATTAGAGAAAGCTATTCTAGCTTATCATAAACCAACAACTATATTAACTTCTTAATAATATCATTCATACCTAAAATTGCATGCACACACGCTATATATATATATATATATATATATATATATATATATATATATATATATATATATATATATATATATATATATATATATATATATATATATATATACATATATATTTACATATATATACTAGTATATATATATATATATATATATATATATATACACACACATATATATATACATATATACACACACACACACATATATATATATATATATATATATATATATATATATATATATATATATATATATATATATATATATATATATATATATATATATAATGTTTCATGCAATGTGCTATAGTTGTTTGTTGGCAGGTGACTTATGTTTGTTTGTTTTTGTTGTTATGCTAGGGAGAGTATGGAGGCGATGATTCAGCAGCATACGTACGCCAGGTCTCCGCTTAGGTCCTACAGTGATGCCGAATTTGAGGAGTCAGTTAAGAACCACCATGAAATGATGAAAGGTATGTGCACCTTTATTACTACTCTTTATGTGTGTATATATATATATATATATATATATATATATATATATATATATATATATATATATATATATATATATATATATATAAATATATATAAATATATATATATATATATATATATATATATATATATATATATATATATATACACATATATATATATTGTTGTCAAAAAGATGATGCCTTGCCTATATTGACGATATCAACTGTGTATACTTGCAAACGTTCAATATACCCGGACCTGATCACGGTTATACGAGGATCTGTACGGATTGTTGAGATATAATCCGCCAATGCCTAATTTACTACTGGATTAATCGTACTAGCCCATCCATAATAATCCAAATACATCGGATTAGCTTAATTACCGTACGGACTATGCGGACGTGCAATATTGTTAATCACTGCTTAGATCACACTACGCATGTAGACGGTGATTATTTAGTTACGCAACCAGCAGCTTTTCTCTGATCTTCCAACGCTTTACCTCTTATCACTCCCTTGGAAACACCTGTTTCTTTTGATCTCGCAACTCTGGCAATAATGAGAGATCTTGCCAAGAACAAAAATCCCCGAGCAGCTTTCATCTTGGTATGAATTCCACGGGAGAAAATCATCTCATTGCATAATTGGAGCGAGGGGATTTGGGCCGAGCAGCACGTGAACTTGTTAACTTCATCCAAGATTTAAGACCTAAACAGTGTTGTGTAACGGCTCTAGACGCCCGTTCTCCTGTTAAGCTGGGAAGCTGACGATGAGCTCACGATTTTGTTACGTAATTCTATGATAACAGACAATCGCTGATAGTGTATGCATGGCTGCATATCTAGATAAATCCACCTGGCTTTTATTATGTAACCAACCACGGCATGGCCAACCTGCTCTTATAAACTATATACGACCGAAACTCGTTCTTTGAATTAGGGATTGGTCTGTCATCCTTTTTTGCCATATTAAGGCTAATCTCTGATTGAGCAGTTATCAATAGTTCATGGAAACTGGAGTATCCGGGTTGAACCACCGACTAGCCCCAAGTCACTGACAACCTTCTCATATGCCTACAGCATAATCTGAACCATGGCGGTGTTTCCTCGTGTCAAACAATTGATGGAAACAAATGAACATATTTTAATAAAAAAGCAATATTGTGAGAGAAAAAAAAGTACTAAAATGTATTGCTCATGCTCATGAGATCAACCCATTCACATCTAGTACATACAAATAGTCTTGACACATATGGAAATATCTTAATACCAAATCTTTATTTTGAGAAAACCTTGAATGAATGTTGTTGTGAATGTCAAGGTGGGTTTTCAAATAGTTTTGGAATTATCATTGTACTTGATGAGTTGTGGTCGAAGTTGTTACATCATGTGTGCTTCCAAGATGCAAATGCTTTAAACAATACCTGCTAAAGTATTGATTCAAATAAAAGTTGATAAGAGTTGATCAATTGAAGTTATGTAGTTTTGTATAATTATATTTCTCAAGTGTATTTACCGTTATTTACAATGCTTTTGTCTCCCCTTTTCCAGAGGAGGATGGAAGTTCAGACCAACAGCAGAGCTCCAGTAGTGGAGGACCCAACTCTAACAATTTATCAGTATGGCGGCCTGTGACGTCACGGATGATGGGACTTACCTACGGTTCTCCGGACCGGTCCATGTATTCAATGTACGGCAACCTCCTGGGACTGGGAGGCAGTGGAGTGTCCTTGCCGTCCCTGGGGATCCACCCATCCTTCTCAGGAGCCGCCAATCTGGGACTTAGGGACTTGAGTCCCAGTTTAACATCCGGGCACATGCTGTACCCAGGCTCACAGGACTCGAGTAGCATGTACCAGTCTGGTCTATACGGCCACAGGTATCACCCGTACCTGTCATCGCAGCAGGCACTCAAAAGACTCGACTCGTCAGTTCTACATTGAGCCAACCTTCTACATTGAACTCTCTAGCCTAAAAATAATCGACAGAAAATTACAAAAAATAAACTATTTATTTCTCGGTATATTATCTATTATTCTTGTGGATTAATCCTTGTTGGAATCGAACGGCTTCGTGTTTGGAAACGATGCTGACAAAATATCCGTCTAATGCAGTCTGCTTTGGCAGTTACAGAGTTTTGGCCTTGTCATTCATTGTGCATGTATGGGAAACTACCAGAAAATGAAAGATGGACCATGTTAAAGATGGGTTGCAACTATACGTTGATCCGCAAAGCTCAATGACCTGGAAAAAAGTATTATAAACATATTTCTGCTGACTTGAAATATGTCACTTTAATTAAAAATCGGAGCTAACCTATTGGTCGTGTAAAAATCAAGAGGTGAAAAATGAATTAATAGAATATTTCAATATCTTCAAACTTGTAAGGTGATAAATAACCAAATCAGATTTTTAATTGGTCTCAGATTTTTTTTGATAACATTTTCTATACTTGAAAATATTTCATTATGATAACTATATTTCATAAAACAAATGGTCAAAAAGCACATATTTCTCTGCTTTCGAATTCATTTTTTGTTCAAATGTAATTTAAAAACGTGTTTCTCGCGTAGCTGCAAAAAGGCTTTGCAGTCAAGAATGGAGTTGAAAAGTCAGCAATCTATCCATTTATCATACCACAGAAAGCCGCAAGAGGGGTCAAGAACAAAAATGTCTTTCGTTCTGCTATGAAATGTCAGTACAGTAGACTGACACCACGTGATATGCTGTTCATTTCAAGAGGCAATGGACATTTAGTGCCGGATTTTATATAACTTACTATTGAGTGCATTTACTAAGGACATTGGAGGTCAACGGCGACCTGAATGGCGAAAAAGTATTACCAAATGTAATTCTAGTCTACACAAAGTACACCTACAGAAAATCAAAATAAAAAAAACGAACCGTATGGTGAAAGTGCTAAGCAAAGGTTGGTTACTTTTCGACAGTTGGACTTAATGCCACTGTGCGCATGCGCGATGAGCTGGTCACGGAAGTGTGTCGTTTTGCACAATGTGGTTGTTTGATCTCGCTATGTGTGTTCTCACTGCATAGGAAAAACGGTTTGGGTGTATAGCATATAAACACACAGACACAGACACTTGTTGATACGTGATTTTATTTATTATATACAGGACATCATTGCTATCATGGATAACATTAACATGCAAAGGAAAACTTTAAGAATGCAGATAATTGAAAAATGAAATCTTGTGATAATAATGATGTCTTTAGTATCCATATTTGGCACCATATTGGAAACAGACTGTTCAGAAACAACAACAATATAAGGTTTCATAATAATGCATTTCATTGTACAGAACTCTACTATAATTAGGGAGTTTTAGGAGAAATCTATGGAAACCTACCAAATGAAACCAAAGGGTGCATTTCAGATTTTATTGTATTTATGATGTACATATATGTAGATATATTTCTCTCTGTTTGCTCATTTTGATAGAATATTATTGTACAGTACGAATAAACACATTTGCCAGCTACTTGATTATTTTCTTGCTTATGTATACTCATTACACTTAATCACCTGAGATGATGGCCGGTTACCCAAACTCAACTTCAGTACTTGAACGACTCAGCAATCAAAATATTATATAAATATATATATATATATATATATATATATATATATATATATATATATATATATATATATATATATATATATATATATATATATATATATATATATATATGTATACACATATAGATAGATAGATAGATAGGTATATGTATATATACAGTATAAATATATATAGAAATAGATAGATCGATATCATATATTACTATATTTTGTTTGAGAGCAACCTTTTAAGTCGTATCTTGAAAACACTTCCTTTCCAAAACTGTATTAACCCTTTGTATTTAACCTCACCTCATTGCCCTGGACACGGTCCGTATTGGAACCATCTGTCGATAGAAGTTCAAAGTGTGCACACTTGCTAAGAAAACCTGTCCACAGAAGACCAGTTCCGAGATCTTGGTCATAACTCCGCTGTACTATCGCCAACTACACGCAACTAAACCATAATTCCGCAATAAATCATTTAGAAAAGGTTAGACGTTGAGGGAATTACTCCTAAATGTGCCAACAATGGACATTTTCCGAAATGTAATGTCATCTAATGTATCTTAACAATTACATAATTATATTCATAACCACCAAGGAGAGGTGAAATAGTTACTCTTGTGCAATAACCAGTCAAAAACGTTATTATCTCACAAGGAAAACGTGAGATTACGAATAAGGCTGAGAGTTAAACACATGATCAGATCAATTTCAAATGACACTGACTTTATTGGGCAGACCATAATATACAGAAAGTAAACATGGAGTATCCGGGTTGAACCACTGACTAGCCCCAAGTCACTGACAACCTTCTCATATGCCTACAGCATAATCTGAACCATGGCAGTGTTTCCTCGTGTCAAACAATTGATGGAAATAAATGAACATATTTTAATAAAGAAGCAATATTGTGAGAAAAAAAGTACTAAAATGTATTGCTCATGCTCATGAGATTAACCCATTCCCCCCTAGTACATACAAATAGTCTTGACACATATGGAAATATCTTAATACCAAATCTTTATTTTGAGAAAACCTTGAATGAATGTTGTTGTGAATGTCAAGGTGGGTTTTCAAATAGTTTTGGAATTATCATTGTACTTGATGAGTTGTGGTCGAAGTTGTTACATCATGTGTGCTTCCAAGATGCAAATGCTTTAAACAATACCTGCTAAAGTATTGATTCAAATAAAAGTTGATAAGAGTTGATCAATTGAAGTTATGTAGTTTTGTATAATTATATTTCTCAAGTGTATTTACCGTTATTTACAATGCTTTTGTTTCCCCTTTTCCAGAGGAGGATGGAAGTTCAGACCAACAGCAGAGCTCCAGTAGTGGAGGACCCAACTCTAACAATTTATCAGTATGGCGGCCTGTGACGTCACGAATGATGGGACTTACCTACGGTTCCCCGGACCGGTCCATGTATTCAATGTACGGCAACCTCCTGGGACTGGGAGGCAGTGGAGTCTCCCTGCCGTCATTGGGGATCCACCCATCCTTCTCAGGAGCCGCCAATCTGGGACTTAGGGACTTGAGTCCCAGTTTAACATCCGGGCACATGCTGTACCCAGGCTCACAGGACTCGAGTAGCATGTACCAGTCTGGTCTATACGGCCACAGGTATCACCCGTACCTGTCATCGCAGCAGGCACTCAAAAGACTCGACTCGTCAGTTCTACATTGAGCCAACCTTCTACATTGAACTCTCTAGCCTAAAAATAATCGACAGAAAATTACAAAAAATAAACTATTTATTTCTCGGTATATTATCTATTATTCTTGTGGATTAATCCTTGTTGGAATCGAACGGCTTCGTGTTTGGAAACGATGCTGACAAAATATCCGTCTAATGCAGTCTGCTTTGGCAGTTACAGAGTTTTGGCCTTGTCATTCATTGTATATGTATGGGAAACTACCAGAAAGTGAAGGATGGACCATGTTAAAGATGGGTTGCAACTATACGTTGATCCGCAAAGCTCAATGACCTGGAAAAAAGTATTATAAACATATTTCTGCTGACTTGAAATATGTCACTTTAATTAAAAATCGGAGCTAACCTATTGGTCGTGTAAAAATCAAGAGGTGAAAAATGAATTAATAGAATATTTCAATATCTTCAAACTTGTAAGGTGATAAATAACCAAATCAGATTTTTAATTGGTTTCAGATTTTTTTTGATAAAAATGTTCTATACTTGAAAATATTTCATTATGATAACTATATTTCATAAAACAAATGATCAAAAAGCACATATTTCTCTGCTTTCGAATTCATTTTTTGTTCAAATGTAATTTAAAAACGTGTTTCTCGCGTAGCTGCAAAAAGGCTTTGCAGTCAAGAATGGAGTTGAAAAGTCAGCAATCTATCCATTTATCATACCACAGAAAGCCGCAAGAGGGGTCAAGAACAAAAATGTCTTTCGTTCTGCTATGAAATGTCAGTACAGTAGACTGACACCACGTGATATGCTGTTCATTTCAAGAGGCAATGGACATTTAGTGCCGGATTTTATATAACTTACTATTGAGTGCATTTACTAAGGACATTGGAGGTCAACGGCGACCTGAATGGCGAAAAAGTATTACCAAATGTAATTCTAGTCTACACAAAGTACACTTACAGAAAATAAAAATAAAAAAACGAACCGTATGATAAAAGTGCTAAGCAAAGGTTGGTTACTTTTCGACAGTTGGACTTAATGCCACTGTGCGCATGCGCGATGAGCTGGTCACGGAAGTGTGTCGTTTTGCACAATGTGGTTGTTTGATCTCGCTATGTGTGTTCTCACTGCATAGGAAAAACGGTTTGGGTGTATAGCATATAAACACACAGACACAGACACTTGTTGATACGTGATTTTATTTATTATATACAGGACATCATTGCTATCATGGATAACATTAACATGCAAAGGAAAACTTTAAGAATGCAGATAATTGAAAAATGAAATCTTGTGATAATAATGATGTCTTTAGTATCCATATTTGGCACCATATTGGAAACAGACTGTTCAGAAACAACAACAATATAAGGTTTCATAATAATGCATTTCATTGTACAGAACTCTACTATAATTAGGGAGTTTTAGGAGAAATCTATGGAAACCTACCAAATGAAACCAAAGGGTGCATTTCAGATTTTATTGTATTTATGATGTACATATATGTAGATATATTTCTCTCTGTTTGCTCATTTTGATAGAATATTATTGTACAGTACGAATAAACACATTTGCCAGCTACTTGATTATTTTCTTGCTTATGTATACTCATTACACTTAATCACCTGAGATGATGGCCGGTTACCCAAACTCAACTTCAGTACTTGAACGACTCAGCAATCAAAATATTATATAAATAATATATATATATATATATATATATATATATATATATATATATATATATATATATATATATATATATATATATATATATATATATATATATATATATATATATATATATGTATACACATATAGATAGATAGATAGATAGGTATATGTATATATACAGTATAAATATATATAGAAATAGATAGATCGATATCATATATTACTATATTTTGTTTGAGAGCAACCTTTTAAGTCGTATCTTGAAAACACTTCCTTTCCAAAACTGTATTAACCCTTTGTATTTAACCTCACCTCATTGCCCTGGACACGGTCCGTATTGGAACCATCTGTCGATAGAAGTTCAAAGTGTGCACACTTGCTAAGAAAACCTGTCCACAGAAGACCAGTTCCGAGATCTTGGTCATAACTCCGCTGTACTATCGCCAACTACACGCAACTAAACCATAATTCCGCAATAAATCATTTAGAAAAGGTTAGACGTTGAGGGAATTACTCCTAAATGTGCCAACAATGGACATTTTCCGAAATGTAATGTCATCTAATGTATCTTAACAATTACATAATTATATTCATAACCACCAAGGAGAGGTGAAATAGTTACTCTTGTGCAATAACCAGTCAAAAACGTTATTATCTCACAAGGAAAACGTGAGATTACGAATAAGGCTGAGAGTTAAACACATGATCAGATCAATTTCAAATGACACTGACTTTATTGGGCAGACCATAATATACAGAAAGTAAACATGGAGTATCCGGGTTGAACCACTGACTAGCCCCAAGTCACTGACAACCTTCTCATATGCCTACAGCATAATCTGAACCATGGCAGTGTTTCCTCGTGTCAAACAATTGATGGAAATAAATGAACATATTTTAATAAAGAAGCAATATTGTGAGAAAAAAAGTACTAAAATGTATTGCTCATGCTCATGAGATTAACCCATTCCCCCCTAGTACATACAAATAGTCTTGACACATATGGAAATATCTTAATACCAAATCTTTATTTTGAGAAAACCTTGAATGAATGTTGTTGTGAATGTCAAGGTGGGTTTTCAAATAGTTTTGGAATTATCATTGTACTTGATGAGTTGTGGTCGAAGTTGTTACATCATGTGTGCTTCCAAGATGCAAATGCTTTAAACAATACCTGCTAAAGTATTGATTCAAATAAAAGTTGATAAGAGTTGATCAATTGAAGTTATGTAGTTTTGTATAATTATATTTCTCAAGTGTATTTACCGTTATTTACAATGCTTTTGTTTCCCCTTTTCCAGAGGAGGATGGAAGTTCAGACCAACAGCAGAGCTCCAGTAGTGGAGGACCCAACTCTAACAATTTATCAGTATGGCGGCCTGTGACGTCACGAATGATGGGACTTACCTACGGTTCCCCGGACCGGTCCATGTATTCAATGTACGGCAACCTCCTGGGACTGGGAGGCAGTGGAGTCTCCCTGCCGTCATTGGGGATCCACCCATCCTTCTCAGGAGCCGCCAATCTGGGACTTAGGGACTTGAGTCCCAGTTTAACATCCGGGCACATGCTGTACCCAGGCTCACAGGACTCGAGTAGCATGTACCAGTCTGGTCTATACGGCCACAGGTATCACCCGTACCTGTCATCGCAGCAGGCACTCAAAAGACTCGACTCGTCAGTTCTACATTGAGCCAACCTTCTACATTGAACTCTCTAGCCTAAAAATAATCGACAGAAAATTACAAAAAATAAACTATTTATTTCTCGGTATATTATCTATTATTCTTGTGGATTAATCCTTGTTGGAATCGAACGGCTTCGTGTTTGGAAACGATGCTGACAAAATATCCGTCTAATGCAGTCTGCTTTGGCAGTTACAGAGTTTTGGCCTTGTCATTCATTGTATATGTATGGGAAACTACCAGAAAGTGAAGGATGGACCATGTTAAAGATGGGTTGCAACTATACGTTGATCCGCAAAGCTCAATGACCTGGAAAAAAGTATTATAAACATATTTCTGCTGACTTGAAATATGTCACTTTAATTAAAAATCGGAGCTAACCTATTGGTCGTGTAAAAATCAAGAGGTGAAAAATGAATTAATAGAATATTTCAATATCTTCAAACTTGTAAGGTGATAAATAACCAAATCAGATTTTTAATTGGTTTCAGATTTTTTTTGATAAAAATGTTCTATACTTGAAAATATTTCATTATGATAACTATATTTCATAAAACAAATGATCAAAAAGCACATATTTCTCTGCTTTCGAATTCATTTTTTGTTCAAATGTAATTTAAAAACGTGTTTCTCGCGTAGCTGCAAAAAGGCTTTGCAGTCAAGAATGGAGTTGAAAAGTCAGCAATCTATCCATTTATCATACCACAGAAAGCCGCAAGAGGGGTCAAGAACAAAAATGTCTTTCGTTCTGCTATGAAATGTCAGTACAGTAGACTGACACCACGTGATATGCTGTTCATTTCAAGAGGCAATGGACATTTAGTGCCGGATTTTATATAACTTACTATTGAGTGCATTTACTAAGGACATTGGAGGTCAACGGCGACCTGAATGGCGAAAAAGTATTACCAAATGTAATTCTAGTCTACACAAAGTACACTTACAGAAAATAAAAATAAAAAAACGAACCGTATGATAAAAGTGCTAAGCAAAGGTTGGTTACTTTTCGACAGTTGGACTTAATGCCACTGTGCGCATGCGCGATGAGCTGGTCACGGAAGTGTGTCGTTTTGCACAATGTGGTTGTTTGATCTCGCTATGTGTGTTCTCACTGCATAGGAAAAACGGTTTGGGTGTATAGCATATAAACACACAGACACAGACACTTGTTGATACGTGATTTTATTTATTATATACAGGACATCATTGCTATCATGGATAACATTAACATGCAAAGGAAAACGTTAAGAATGCAGATAATTGAAAAATGAAATCTTGTGATAATAATGATGTCTTTAGTATCCATATTTGGCACCATATTGGAAACAGACTGTTCAGAAACAACAACAATATAAGGTTTCACAATAATGCATTTCATTGTACAGAATTCTACTATAATTAGGGAGTTTTAGAAGAAATCTATGGAAACCTACCAAATGAAACCAAAGGGTGCATTTCAGATTTTATTGTATTTATGATGTACATATATGTAGATATATTTCTCTCTGTTTGCTCATTTTGATAGAATATTATTGTACAGTACGAATAAACACATTTGCCAGCTATTTGATTCTTTTCTTGCTTATGTATACCCATTGCACTCAATCACTTGAGATGATGACCGGTTACCCAAACTCAACTTCAGTACTTGAACGACTCAGCAATCAAAATATTATATAAATAAATATATATGGGGTGACAGAAGACCAGTTCCGAGATCTTGGTCATAACTCCGCTGTACTGTCGCCAACTACACGTAACTAAACCATAATTCCGCAATAATTCATTTAGAAAAGGTTAGATGTTGAGAGAATTACTCCTGAATGTGCCAACAATGGACATTTTCCGTAATGTAATGTCATCTAATGTATCTAAACAATTACATAATTATATTCATAACCACCAAGGAGAGGTGAAATAGTTACTCTTGTGCAATAACCAGTCAAAAACTTTATTATCTCACAAGGAAAACGCGAGATTACGAATAAGGCTGAGAGTTGAACACATGATCAGATCAATTTCAAATGACACTGACTTTATTGGGCAGACCATAATATACTGAAAGTAAACATACGATTTGATATCTAAAGGCTTTCGCATCTTGATGCTTTTTAAAATAAGTAAACACTTT
>OZ012688.1:9339608-9344608 GCA_963942565.1 Maea johnstoni | reverse complement strand
TAGTTTATCCCTCATATCTTCATAACTCAGTCATGTGATGCCCTCTCAGAATCATTTTCCTTTCTATCTAAATCCTATTTGGTGCATACCCTAATAAAATCTTTTTATGCATTTCATATTTTCCCCATACACATATTTCTAATGTTTGGAATCAGTCACAATTATCAAGATTGATCATCGGTCCATCTGTACGACCGATGATCGATTAATTTTTGTAAAGGAGCTAATCTAACCCTCTTTAAATACCCCTTGAACCCCTTAGTTTTACTTGTTACATCACTGGTCCATATTAATTAAGATTGTGCAGGCTTAAGTGGGGTCTCTCACTTGACCATTAGGCTGTTTCTAGATACAATTTATATTTTCAAAAAAATAAAACTTTTAAAATAATCAATCTTATAATATTGCATTCGATCATCTAAATCAGAGGTTGAATGAGCAATTAATCAGTATGTCCGATTATCGGACGATCCCTACTTATTTCTATTATGTATATTGTGTGATATATGCTAATCTATTAGACAAAATTACATGTATGATTGTATATCATTTCCCCATTTGATCTTTTGGTTTCTATTCTTTCTTGCTTCTTATGGAGATGGAATATCATATTACCTTCTTCCCCATTTTTGTCTATATTCGAATTCTTAGATAGTTCATTTACACTACTTTCTTTATACCGCTGTGTTGGCTCTTATAAGCCCCTTACACAGTTTTCTTTTTCCATTTTATCTCTTCACTTGCACATCTTATAGATTAAACTAGTTTTAAACTTACATTGATATGCTATGGCTGAAGAGTTGGTGCTTATCTGATTTAGTCCCCCCTCCCTACCTTTTTTTGAGTTTATCGTCTTTCATGTATCAGAAGTCATAGTTCACAGCAGGACACAAATCTACTTACTCATTATCTCATATTGGATCTAGAGTATCACTGCTGTCAGTGGATAATCGCCTTATCCATACAAAAGCCCGGAAACTATTGCTTCCCCTTCGATATTTTTCTTCACCTCACACTAGACCTCTACACTACTCACTACTAAGGTCAATTAGTCCTTGCTGATAACTTTTTAGGACATTTTAAATTGAGTGAGTCTTGATTTTGTGCATTACCCTCTCATTTGGTTTATTTCTGATAGTTGACCACTGTTCTCTCATCACATGCATTAAGCCCATATTGTGAACTATTAGCTGTCTGCTATAAGTTTCTCTTACAGAAAACGACACCTTGATACAGAGCTACTGCTGTACAACAAACAGGTTTGGGCAAGCCATCAAGCCAGAATACTATCTACACATGATGCTGGTGACACCAATACCCATATGCCACAAGCAAGAGCCACCGTGTGACACCCTCTATTCAGCAGTTCAGTGCATCTTCATTGGAAATGGAACCATGCTTGAAAACATTCTGTACTCTCCTATAGTTACATCATTCTCAAAACCTTGAACTATACACTTTTTATTAACAGTATAGTTCATTTGATGATATAGAATGCCTGCATTACTTAAGAATTATCCATGTTGATTTCTATATAGGATATCCTGAAATGTCTTACAAAGTATGTTTATTTTGTATATATATATGAAGTCATCATTTACCCTAAAATGTAATCCTAGTGGTGCTCTATGAGATTGAGCCATAGTTAGGCTAGGTTGTAAGCATTTGCTACACAAGAGTTTATAACTCATCTCTATACTTTGATTTTTTTTTAAGTTTATTAACTTAATTGAATGCTTGTTATCTACCTCCTAATTGGTATAGTATTATATTAGTTAAATCTTCTTCTCACAAACACTATTGCGTCATATGTTACTCAGTTTGGCATTATGTCTATGTGCAATTATTAATCACCTACACATCTCTATCACCTACTGCTTAGTGTACACCTCACCATTTGGGTCATGCCTTAACCCCCCCCCCCCCCCCCCCTTGACAAGGTTTTGTACAGCTTTGTATATTTCTACAAACATTTTGATATGACCAGTTCCTAGTTGGCTTTGCCATCACACACAGATTAGGTCATTACTCATGCCTGGTGAGGCTGTTCATGCTATGGTAAGGATAATGTATTACATAGTATCACATTATTTCTAATAACTGTATAAGTTGGAAGGGCCTGCCCCAATAGCCAGTTGTCTAGGCATTTCCACTGCTTGCTGTTACCCAATTACCCAAGTTTAAATAGAACTTAGGGCAGTTGAGTAAGTTGCCAAAGACTTGGGGTTAGGCGGTGGTTTTCCCCAGGTACTCCGGTTTCCTCCACCACTTTCTACTGGCTTGGCATAATACAAGTGATGTCATATATAATTCTGTCATCTTAGTCAGAAACTTTTTCTGGCATGACTTGGGGTCTACTACCCCCCTCCCCCCTTGTGGGCTGTCAGTCTTGACTTCATCAAGACTTATGGCGCTCTGTTGAGGACATCCTCACAAGGCGTTAGTTAATTAGGATATTATTGTGTTAATGCATGTAGCTCAATGTTATGTTAGGCTAACTCTTGAACTATAAACCTGTCACATATATCATAACTGAGGATATGCCTCTTTGTTATAAACCATTGTTATTATGTACTGACACTTGCTTAGAATCTAATTTCATCTTATGACTTTTATGTCTCATTTTAACAGGGGGGACAGCATTGTCTATGCTGGATGATTTATTAATACAGATCAGGTTTTTATATTCCTGAACATTTATTATCTTATGTAATTGTCATGCCTTATCTAATTTGTTACATAGGTAACAAAATAAATATTTTATTCATCCAGCTTGTGTTTGTTTTGTCTATTGCAAAATAACACATTTGATGAACCAACAAATGGTTTTTGCAATAGACAAAAACGCCCCAGAGATCCTGTTTCAGCCAGGGTGTCAAGTGTATCTTTTGTTTACTTAACCACGTGTCCCTTCAGGGCATGCCCTGGGGGTCAAGACTGTTCCTTCAAGAGTTTTATTTATTGCCTCCCAGGGTCTTAATTGATTCTCCTTACATTTAAACCTTCCTAGCTTTTGTCCGAATAGTAATTCATTCCTGGGAACCTTGCGCACTGTTAGGTACTACTCCTACAAGTGTCCTCCAACTATTGGACTATCTTCTGGAAAAGATCCACAAAAATCCCACCCACCCTCCCATTTTATTACATGCATTAGACACTCTGATGTGCGCTCTGTTGAGGACATCCTCACAAGGCGTTAGTTAATTAGGATATTATTGTGTTAATGCATGTAGCTCAATGTTATGTTAGGCTAACTCTTGAACTATAAACCTGTCACATATATCATAACTGAGGATATGCCTCTTTGTTATAAACCATTGTTATTATGTACTGACACTTGCTTAGAATCTAATTTCATCTTATGACTTTTATGTCTCATTTTAACAGGGGTGACAGCATTGTCTATGCTGGATGATTTATTAATACAGATCAGGTTTTTATATTCCTGAACATTTATTATCTTATGTAATTGTCATGCCTTATCTAATTTGTTACATAGGTAACAAAATAAATATTTTATTCATCCAGCTTGTGTTTGTTTTGTCTATTGCAAAATATATATATATATATATATTTATATATATATATATATATATATATATGTGTGTGTATGTATGTAAATATATATATATATATATATATATATATATATATATATATATCCAAAAGTGATCCTTTGTTATTGTCGATGAATGACGAAAAAGCATAATGATTCTAGGTGAAAGAAGAAAAAGGGGGAGAGTAAGAGCAGGGCGTTCGGAACAAAAGAGGGACACGGGATCATTTACACGAAGGGTATCCACAGATAGATCCACACATCCCCCGGGTGCCACACCAGCTTGATGTTCCCCGGGATATTAAGTTGTGGCTTAGATGAAGAAAAGATTGGATATATAGCGAGAGACCAATAACTACACACACATTAGTAAAGGGCTGGACACAACAGGTATTTCTGATCTGACATTAGAGTAAGGCCATGAGGGAACAAGAACCAATCAGGGATCTCGTGTCAATAACATTACAGAGAAACCTGTGCGCCAGCATCACCTGAGCATGCATAGAGCACGACCTTTGGGCTATTGGTTGAGGCTAGCCTGTTCAGGTGGACCGGCAGGTTTCATATACACTTGTATTGTTTATCTAAGGTTATGGCAGGAAATATATAACATGCAGTAACGACTTTCTGTCGATTCTATCCTCTCATCAGTACAGGGGACACTGGTGTGAGAGAAACGTGTACAACCCCCCCCCCCCCCCCTACTACTACTACTACTACTACTACAACAACAACTACTACTACTACTACTACTACTACTACTACTACTACTACTACTACTACTACTTCTACTACTACTACTACTACTACTACTACTACTACTACTACTACTACTACTACTACAGGTGCTACTACTACTACTACTACTACTACTACTACTACATACTACAACTACTACTACTACTACTACTACTGCTGCTACTACTACTACTACTACTACTACTACTACTTCTACTACTACTACTACTACTACTACTACTACTACTGCTGCTGCTGCTGTTGCTGCTGCTGCTGTCTGGTCGCATATTGTTCAGCCAACCATGACTTGACGTTGAGACCAAGGGGCGTTGATATCCTTGAGGTAAATAGCACGCATAAATAACACTGTAGGAATTCAGGTCATCTAGCTATCCGTCATATTTTCTTAAGGCAGCTTATATGGGTTTGATTCATTCCACTAGGTTTTCCCCTGCCCTTCTTTTATTTGTTGATTGAGCCTATATAAAGTATGAATTGCCTGAAAGGTCTTTCAACGAGGAACACTTTTAGCATCAGAAATGTACCCTCCGTATAGGGTGTAAATGTTTTTTGGGAAAAAAAACATGCTTTCAGTGTTTTAAATAGTTGCTTTCTACATTTTGGATTAGGGACCGTCATATTTCATAAACGTGGGCAAAATATCGTTACAGAGACAAAGGTACCACATTTTTTTTCATTTTTCTTT
>OZ012688.1:9320423-9339408 GCA_963942565.1 Maea johnstoni | reverse complement strand
TGCATTCATAAGTAGCAAAGCATCAAACAACACTATTCAACTAGGATAAAGTTTTAGCCATAATGAGGTGGTAGCCCTGTAGGGGAGGGTAGCGTTTGTGTGCTATTGTACTGTCCATTCAATGTGGTTGCTTCCTGTTCAAGGTTTAATACAGTATTAAGCTGGTGACTGCTGCTGCATGCTGGCTTTAACCCTACAACATCTGGAATGTGTACATGGTCTGACCCATATGGAAATATCATAAACCTATTAAAGTTATGGGACTCTACCTTCAAAATTACAAAAGACAATGTCACCTTTCTCAGGACACCTTGATTACAGTTGAAGAGTAGAGTTACACTTAAATGCTCATAGCCTGAAAATTTTGATGAAATCTTGGAGGCTTAAAGCATGATAAGAAAATATTTGATAGAGAATACATGTTAATCAGAACAAGAAGACTCCTTCAAATATTTTGTAAAATCATTTTATATTTCAAATTTATTGTCAAAAGTGTCTTAGATGCAGTCAATTATTTCTTTAGGAACTCTAAGCATTAAAGTGTAACGCTATACCTTCAAAAAAAAAAGATATATGTTCGAGCTCAATGTCACCTCTCTTTGGACACCTTGATTACAATTGTACAATTGTACTCCACAGAATGACTGAGGAAGCTAAATTTGTATCTTGCAAAAAACGGCAAATTCACTGGATTAACAGATTCATGGATCAATATCCAGCTAAATATCTGAATGAAAACTGTTGGCTCTGTTGGGTTTAACATCCCTCTTGAAAAGATAGATTTTCAAATATTTTTTTCTTTCTCATGAATCATTATCAGAGTTGTCAGACTATGTGTGCACTCCAGATGCAAATGGGTTAAAGTCTTACTATTGTGCAATGCTATGTGTATGTCTTACAGGTAAAGGCTTTACTACAGGCCAAGGGGTATAAGCTTCTGTAGGTATTTAGGGGTAAGAGTAGGTATTAGATACCAACAATAGGTGATTAAGTAATCAATGCATGCTTTGGTCTGACAGGTATATAGGAAGTTCAACAACAAAGCAATGTAAATGCTATATTGTAAGCATTGTTTGGTAAAAGCCAAGTCTATGCTACGGTACTTGGCCCCTAGTCAGTATATATATAAAGTATATATATATATATATATATATATATATATATATATATATATATATATATATATATATATATATATATATATATATATATATATATATATATATATATATATATATACATACATACATACATATATATATATATATACATATATATATATATATATATATATATATATATATATATATATATATATATATATATATATATATATATATATATATATATATATATATATATATATATATATATATATTTATATATATACATATATATATATATATATATACACACATATAGGATCTGTATGATATGGTATATATATATATATATATGTATATATATATATATATATATATATATATATATATATATATATATATATATATATATATATATATGAATATATATATATATTGCAGATAATGTATTATAGATAATGCAAGCCTAAATTCCAGGCTAAGCCCTGGCTGTCTATTCATAGAGCAAGGTTACTAGGTCAATATTGCTAAAAGGCAAGGACCTGAGTCGGTTCTGGGAATTCTGCTGTCTTTCAGGATGTATTGTCTATATATAGCAGGATGTATTGTCGATGTTAAGCAGGATCTTTTGTCTAGCAGGGCATCTGTAGCCCACCCAGCTGCTATTATTAAAACACCACCTGATGCCAACTTAACCCTTTCACACCTGCATCTCCATCACAAGAGTCGTCTGGACTTAAGATACTTTTCAAAATTACTTTGAATTTTGGCAAAAATTCACAGAATATTTGAAGGAGATTTGTGGTTTGTGTTCTGATTGATGTTTCACTTCCATATATTTTCTGAAATATGCTCTAGTCTCAGATATATCGCCAAAGTTGTCAGATGTTTTTTGGGTGCTGGAGGCATGAATATATTATAATTAGAAACTGTGGGTAATCTCTGGCTTATAATCACGATTATTCATGAGGATAGGACACCACTGGGTAAACATCATGCTACTGAATTCATATCTCAGTCAGCAGAAATTTTATGAAAATATTGTGTACATATGTGTTATTTGTGAAAATGATAAAGCATGCATTCACAACAAAAAAACAATTTACAAAAACATCATACCATACTTGTTTATTGACATAGCAAGACAAATTACGTTTTTTAACATCATTCAATGTAACTAATGTCTTGTATGCGTGAAACTTTTGACATATTCACTTGGACTCAATAAATAAGGATCTCATCTGGTTTGATTTTGCCCAGAATCTCATAGTCATTCTCTTTGATGAGATGCTCACAAGATATGATAGGTATGTTTGGGGCTGATTGGTTTCAGTTGGACCAGATTACGAATATTTGAGTATTTAATTATTTGAATATTTAATTCATATTTAAATGATATTGTTATTATTTTCAGGGTCGGCTCAGAGGAGTCGTCTACAGAGCTAGACGAGGTGCCTTTGATGCTGAGCGATGACAATGGCTTCGAGACAGACGAGAGCGATTATCTTATGAGACCTCGAGGCCTTAAAGGACACAACTCAAGAGGATTCGCGTGGTTTATAACTGGTGGCTGGAAAATCATGTGTTCAAAGTAAGATATAATGTACCGTAAGGGCACTTTTTGATAACTACAATTTTTATGGGTCCAGAGAGGATTTGCATGGTTCATAACTGGGGGCTGGAAAATCATGTGTTTAAAGTAAGATATAGTGTGAATCAAATGGGAAAATATCCAATGTGAATTGGGTTTCCCGTAAATTATCAGTAATTTGGGACTATTACGGTTTTTATGGGTTCAGGGTGGCCCATGTTTTTGAGAGCAATTATCTCATTAGATCACATGGCCCTAAAGGACACAACTCAAGCGAATTCACTTGGTTTATAAATGGAGGCTGGATATTCATGTGTTCAAAGTAAGATTTAGTCTAATATAATCATAGGTAGCAAACCAGTGCCCTGAAAGATCGTCATCATGTATTTAAAATCATGGAAATTTTTACTAGGGAGGCAGGGACTTGGCCAGTAGGGTGTCTGTGCATCATTTATACACATTAATCCTTGAAAATCACAGTTCAGGAGATCCAACAGTTTTGAGGAGGAATTTTTCTTTAGAATTTAATTTAGAGTGAATGACTTAAAGATCTTTTCACTTTGATATACATGCCAGAATAGCACTTAAAGATATTATAATTTTTCTCAGTTTATGAATACATTTCTGTTTGATATTCCATTTGTATATGCTAGCTGTGATTCTCCCTTGAAAACTGCTAGTTTGATAAAAGTAGACTCCGTAGGTGGGCAAAGTATGAATTAATTAAACTGCTGCAATACTTAGGCCTAAACAAAAAATATTTTCGTTTCTTATTACATGCTAGAAAAAAATAGGATAGGTAGGTTGGGAATATATTTTATTTTATCATAGTTTTTTCTCTCCTCCATGTCCATGCTGCATTAGATGTAAATGTAAAGCAAAATAGCAGCATCTAAAGTAGTGGGGTATCTAGATATATTTAAATCCATTGAACTAGTATTATATGCTGATATTTTATGTTTTCTTCTTTCTATTTTCCATTTCTTTTGTATGCCATGCATGGAATATGAAACAGTTACAAATTTTTACCATGCTTTTTAAAGATAATAATATTTTAGGCAGTAAAAAGATTAGGGTAGGGGCAAAAAATTAGGGTAGGTAGGGTAATAGGAAACAAACATCTTTTCTTTTTTAGGCCTTATACAGTATTAGCCTCTGGTTCTTGTTTCTTTTCCAGTTGTTGCGATGCATTCCTTGACAAATGTCGACGGAAAAAAGAGCTCAAGCCGAGAACAGTCTGGATCGGCAGACAGGCCGCAAACGAAGAAAGATTTCCTCCGAATGTTATCAGGAACCAAAAATATAGCATTATCACATTCATTCCTTTGGTAAGTCGTCAGAGATTTTACCTTGCAACTCTATTATGGCAGCATTGTCTCATTAATTCCTTTGAAAGACATGGGTCAGATGAAGCTCGATCACATTCATTTCTTTAGTAAGTCTTAAGAATTTTACACAACAATTTAAAAATAGAATGAGAAATTTTGCGTTTTTTTTTCATTCCCCAGAATGACAAACAGCAATGGAAGAAATGCACGTTAGTCAGTAAAGTTTTACATGGCACTTATACAATTGCACAATAATATAGCATTATCACATTCATTTCTTTGGTAAATCTGCAGAGTTTTATATTACATCGTTTAAATGGACCCAGAAAAATACCACATCCTAATTTATATTACTGTGAAATATCCTCTTTATAGGCAACATTGTTGTGGATCAAGAATAGAAAACAAAGAGACAGTATAATTACATATTAACTTTCACTCCTTTTTCTGTCTAGACTAATGAGACAAATGAGAATCAACTCTAATTCAAATATTTTCCTAATAAATGCCTTAATCCTCACTGAGAATTGAAAGTAATATAGGTCCAGGTTTTAAGTGTATTCAAGCTACAAATTCAGTTTGCCTCAATCACTGACATGATATATTGTAGTTTATATGTGTTATTTGAATAGTATAAGTTTTTCTTAATAAACCTGATATGTATGCATTATGTTTTACAGGTGTTATTTGAACAGTTTAAGTTTTTCTTAAACCATTTAAACCTGATATTGATGCATTATGTTTTATATGTGTTCTTTGAACAGTTCAAGTTTTTCTTGAACCTGTTTATACTGATATCGATGCATTATGTTTTATAGGTGTTATTTGAACAGTTTAAGTTTTTCTTAAACCATTTAAACCTGATATTGATGCATTATGTTTTATATGTGTTCTTTGAACAGTTCAAGTTTTTCTTGAACCTGTTTATACTGATATCGATGCATTATGTTTTATAGGTGTTATTTGAACAGTTTAAGTTTTTCTTAAACCTGTACTTTCTGGTGATGGCTATGTCCCAGTTCATCCCAGACATCAGAATAGGCTACCTGTACACATACTGGGGACCACTGGTGAGTAGAATGAAGGAGGAGGAGTAGTCATAGTAGTAGTAGTAGTAGTAGTAGTAGTAGTAGTAGTAGTAGTAGTAGTAGTAGTAGTAGTAGTAGTAGTAATAGTAGAAGAAGTAGTAGTAGTAGTAGTAGTAATAGTAGAAGAAGTAGTAGTAGTAGTAGTAATAGTAGTAGTAATAGTAGAAGAAGTAGTAGTAGTAGTAGTAGTAGTAGTAGTAGTAGTAGTAGTAGTAGTAGTAGTAGTAGTAGTAGTAGTAATAGTAGAAGAAGTAGTAGTAGTAGTAGTAGTAGTAGTAGTAGTAGTAGTAGTAGTAGTAGTGTAGCAGCAGCAGTAGTAGAAGTACTTTCTGGTGATGGCTATGTCCCAGTTCATCCCAGACATCAGAATAGGCTACCTGTACACATACTGGGGACCACTGGTGAGTAGAATGAAGGAGGAGGAGTAGTCATAGTAGTAGTAGTAGTAGTAGTAGTAGTAGTAGTAGTAGTAGTAGTAGTAGTAGTAGTAGTAGTAGTAGTAGTAATAGTAGAAGAAGTAGTAGTAGTAGTAGTAGTAGTAGTAGTAGTAGTAGTAGTAGTGTAGCAGCAGCAGTAGTAGAAGTAGAGAAGTAGTAGTAGTAGTAGTAGCAAAGCAGTAGTAGTAGTAGTAGTAGTAGTAGTAGTAGTAGTAGTAGTAGTAGTAGTAGTAGTACTACTACTACTACTACTACTACTACTACTACTACTACTACTACTACTGACTACTACTACTACTACTACTATTAATACTCTAACTACTATCCAAACACTCATTCAACCACTTAATCTATTTATCATGCTGCTAAGAAAGATACAAACATGATGAAAATGGAATAATGACATTTTTGAAAAAGTTTACACTCTGTTCAATTGGTCTGCACCTTAACAGCATGTTATCACCACAAGTACAATTTTGATGGTGTGCTAACTTTAACACAGGCCAGTTTCTAATGAGTTGAGATTTACTGTGTGATATATCTTCTCTTTATTTATGTATGTTTCAGTGCTTTGTGATATTTGTGACAATGTGTCGTGAGGCATTGGCTGATTACAGATGCTACAGCATGAGGGATAAGGAGCTCAATTCATACTACTATGAAAAAGTAACTAACGTTGAGAATTTACCATGTGATATATCTCATGTTTTTTGTGTGTTTCAGTGCTTTGTGATATTTGTAACAATGTGCCGGGAGGCGTTGGATGACTACAGACGCTACAGCAGGGATAAGGAGCTCAATTCACATTACTATAAAAAACTAACAAGGGACGGCATTGTCCCAGTCCCTAGCTCACATATACAAGTCTCTGATCTTATCATTGTAGAAAAGGTAAGATATTATTAGTTATTTGCTTATTCTCTGGTTAAAATTGGAGTAAGATCATATATCCATGCTAAAAGCCAGTACTTTGTATCTGTCAAAGCCCTAGCTTACAAATCTCCGATTTACCTTTGTAAAAGAAAATCTAAAAATTTATCTCCCCCTCCCCATGTATAGACCTTTATACTGAATAGGTTAACATGAAAAGTATTCCAACCCCATATGTAGAACCTTTCAATTGAAAGGTGATTTATTGTCATTAAGGATTTCCCTAATAATGCCATTTTGTGCAGTCTTCATACAAATAAGTCTGGCTATTGAAGTTCAATTTATAATGAATATGAACATAAACATAGTGAAATGAATATCTTTTTGAGTTATCATGCCTAAAATCTCCTTCAAAAATGACATTTTGATGCCATTTCACTAATTTTCAAATTATTGTTTATTATTTTAATACTAGTGATGTAAATTGATTGTGGTCAATGTCCTATTTTAGCTGTGTTTCTATACATGTTAAGAGGAATAATTATGAATAATTATTATGAATTGATTTATATGAATATATATATATATATATATATATATATATATATATATATATATATATATATATATATATATATATATATATATATGTGTATTTATGTATATATATATATATATATATATATATATATATATATATATATATATATATATATATATATATATATATATAGGTAGTTATTCTTTGACCATGTTGCAAGAAGTTTGTATTTCTTCCCTGCAGAATCAGCGAGTTCCGTCTGATATGGTATTCCTGCGCACCACGGAGAAGACGGGTGCATGTTTCTGTCGTACGGATCAGCTGGACGGGGAGACGGACTGGAAGCTGCGTCTAGCGGTCGCGGCCACTCAGCGGCTTCCCTCCGACGCGGACCTTCTCGACATAGCAGCTCAGGTCTACGCGGAGAAACCACAGAAAGATATACACAGCTTTATAGGAACTTTTAATAGAGTAAGCACAAGTACAGTACAGTGGAACCCCTCTAAAGTGATCACCTGTGAGACCAGCTGAGATATAACTTATAGGAAAAAGTTCATTTAGTTCTGGCAATATGTGGTCACTTTAGAGGGGTGGTCAACTTAGAAGGGTGGTCACTGTGAAGGTTTCCACTGTACATCCCTCTAGTCTTGAACGACAAATTTTACTGATTTGAAGTTTTGCTATTTGAGATCCATCACTTGTAAACTTTTTTTCCTAGATCATAGACACATGTTGCTCTTTCAGTAGGATTCTAACTTTTGTTTTACTCGTTACAGTGTATCGAGAGATGTCTGGGACTGCAGTAGGGATTTATTTGGCAGTTGTTCCTTAATATTTCACTTTGATTCTGTTTCAATATTGCATTATCAGCAAAAGTGTGAAATCATGTGTATGCTGTATATGTGAATGGATCGATTTATTATTCTCTGTGCCCATGTTTACCCATTCTGACGGTCAAGTCAGGAAGGAGTCTCTAGGTATAAAGGTAAAGGTATTCGGTTTATAGTCTTGTATCCACCGAAGTGCTCACACAACCTTCCTCCCCTAGCAGGCACTGTACATACAGAAACCATTTCAATCCCCCGGGGGATATTCCAGAGCAACTGGCAGCATATAGCGCACACACTCTAAGCACTGCCTTATTTATGCTAGGTACCCATTTTGCAGCTGGGTAGACTGAAGCAAATGGAATAAACTGTTTTGCCCAAGAACGACCAAAGTGCCCTGAGTGGCCGTGAATTGAACCAGCGACTCTCTGATTACTAGTCCGACACCTAACCAACTGAGCTACTTTGTCCCCATAGGTATAGAGAAAACCAACCATATATGTCAAAGCATGTGAATGCTGTATATAGTGTGAGTGGGATAATTTACTATTTGCTGTGTTCTTGTTTTTTCCAGACTGATGGCCAAGGAGGGGAGGAGTCTCTAGGTATAGAGAATACACTCTGGGCAGGCACAGTAGTAGCCTCAGGAACGGCGCTAGGCGTGGTTGTATATACTGGTAAAGAGACACGCGCTGTCATGAATACTTCACAACCCAAAAGCAAGGTAAGAACACTAACTGTACAGAGTAGGATACTGATAGGGTCTAATTTAAAGGCTGCAATATTTTTTCATACCCATTGGAACACTAACTGTACTGTATAGAGAACACACTATGGACAGGAACAGTAGTAGCCTCAGGAACGTCACTAGGTGAAGTTGTATATACTGGTAAAGAAACACGAGCCGCCATGAATACTTCACAACCCAAAAGCAAGGTAATTATTCTCCCTCTATAGTGTAGGACACTGATAGGGTCTGAATTTAAAAGCTGCAGTATTTTTTCATAACTAAAATGCAGAAAAGGAGAATGTGTATCAGCCTCGTATTTTTAAGGTGCTTTCATTACTAAATGATTTTTTGGATATCTTACTTTATAACCAATAATGGTTAAATTACATATAGATAAAACAATTTTGAAAGATTTACGAATATGTATTCTATGCGTTTTATTTATCTTGTGATCTATTTTTATTTGTGAATACATTTTATGTCAGCCAGTTTTAAGGTATGATTTGTAAATATCTAACAGGCTTGGATGACTAGCTGTAGTAATAGACCCCTCTTTAGAAGAAAGACAATGTTAAAATAACTCCCATGTATAAAATGCTTTCAATTCAATCTTTAAAAAAAACTCTTTTTAATCTCTGTGAAGTTCATACTTAATATATATTAGACTTGTATATAATGTAATGATAGCCAGTCAGTATAATATGTAATTACCTTGGATGAAGAAAAGAATGGATACGTAGCGAGAGACCAATTACTATATGCCCTATAGTTACATGCTGGACTCATGCCAGGAATACCAGATAAGGCATCAGCACAAGGTCACGTGGGAACAAGGACCAATCAGGGCTCTCGCATCGATTACATTACTGAGAAACCTTATCTCCACCACCAGCTGGGGGCCTAATTACTGAGTAATTAGCGGCTATTAGTTGACACTGGTTGAGGCTAGCATGTTCAGGTTGACGGGCTGGTTTCGAATCCACTTGTGTTTGGTCATCGAAGGTAATTACGAATGATGTACCTCTTCTATTTGCAGACAGGGCTGTTAGATATGGAGATCAATACACTGACCAAGGTGTTATTCTTCGCTGTGGTCGTCCTCTCCATCGTCATGATGATCATTAAAGTAAGGAAAAATGAATAATTCATAAATATAGAATATGTATAACTATGAAAATAGGGGGTAGATGTGACTATTTTTGAGAGAATTCTTTCCTGTGGATGTCCATTCTATAGCCATAATGATCATCAAAATAAGGAAAAATGATTAATTAATGAATTTATAATGAAGTATAACTATGGAAATAGGGGGTAGATGTGATTATTTTCGAGAGAATTCTTTCCTGTGGATGTCCATTCTATAGCCATAATGATCATCAAAGTAAGGAAAAATGAATGATTCATGAATGTATAGTGAAGTATAACTATGGAAATAAGGGGTAGATGTGATTATTTTCAAGAGAATTCTTTCCTGTGGATGTCCATTCTATAGTCATAATGATCATCAAAGTAAGGAAAAATTAATTCATGAATGTATAATGAAGTATAATTTTGGAAATAGGAGGGTAAATGTGATTGTTTTCAAGAAGATTAAGTCAAAATACAAATCTTTAAATTCATTACAGTGAAAATCTGTCTCTAAACTAAACATAAGTCACTGAAAACTTTGTCATATCACTGTATACTTTAATTTACGCTTCAGTTCACTATGTTCTCAATATAAAACTGTGTGTCATGGCATTCTGCCTTTGAAACACTGTTATATACATTCTCATTACAACACCTTTTCTCTTGCAGGGCTTTGGAGGTCCATGGTATCGCTATCTTTTCAGATTCATTCTGCTATTTTCATACATCATTCCAATTAGGTAAGAAGTTTTGCAACTTAGAGGCTACATGAATACTGTACATCAAATATTCAATCCAGCAGGTTGATGGCATATATAACTAATGAACATATTAAGATATTAATATCATGTAAATCAAACATCATAGTCATTAATATGTATGGCACTTAGGAAGGTTGCCATGCATGGTATATGAATCATATTTATACTACGACAAAATGAATTATACATTTAACCATTACATTTGGTAGGGGATTTGCATTAGTTAGAGAAGCCATATAATATTCAGTTTTGAATTGAACATTTCTTCATTTTGCAATCTTGACTTCTCACAATAGCTGCACTCCCTGCCAGAGTATAATGAAACCAAAGCCAAATTGCTGTTGAACGTGCAGCTCACACCTCACCTCCCTGAAAGTATCATAACATGGCTTTCAGTTGCTTTTCAATAAGAAATAGGAATAACATGGATTGGCTAATACATAGAGATATCTTACTTTTTAGTCTTCTGATAGAAGGCATATTTATAAGAAATATATTATTATAAGAAATTCCAATTATTTAAGTTTACATATATCTAGACATGGGGAGTTTATGCAGAGAGATATCAAACTATTGTACCTTTCATAGAATATTATTATACATAGGCTATTTATACTGTCCTATATTCCTGTAAATCTAGACATGGGGAAGGCAGCATACTCATGGTTTATACAGAAAGAAGTCAAACTATTATTCTCTTCATAGAATATTTATTTATACTATTTGATTTTCTAGTTAACGTGTAAATCTAGACATGGGGAAGGCAGCATACTCATGGTTTATACAGAAAGAAGTCAAACTATTATTCTCTTCATAGAATATTTATTTATACTATTTGATTTTCTAGTTAACGTGTGAATCTAGACATGGGGAAGGTCGCATACTCGTGTTTTATACAGAGAGATATCTAGCTATTGTACTCTTCATAGAATATTTATTTATACAATTTGATTTTCCAGTTTACGTGTGAATCTAGACATGGGCAAGGCAGCGTACTCGTGGTTTATACAGAGAGACAAGGAGATCCCTAACACAGTGGCTCGGAGCACGACGATCCCGGAGGAGCTGGGAAGAATCAACTATCTCCTCTCAGACAAGACTGGTACCCTCACACAGAACGAAATGGTGAGTTTTTCTTCATTCTATAGGCATGGTTGCATTTTACATTAACCCTTATGATGCTGGTGGCTAATTTGGCCAATACATAATGATGAAAAAAAAAATGAAAAACGATTGAAACCCAGGCACATGGGTACTCATCTGAGAGTACTCAAAGTGAGCTTTCCAATGATTACCAACGTGACAACGTTTATATGTTTTTCAAAAATCTTTGCATCCTTGTGCTTTGGGTGAAAATAGCCCCATGGGTAAGTACATATAGATGATTTTGGATACTTTAAAGTGGACAGATTGATGAGAAATTGCAATACAAAATTACAATCTATATTAATTAACTATTAATTAATCTATATTAATGGTATGCTAGGATACTCTGAAGGAGAATTATTCAAAAGAACTCTTACTTTATGAATTTGTGCTTCATTTAAAAAATATTTTCTAAAAGATGTGACAGGTCCAAACAATACCAGTCAAGTAGATCTCCTGGCATGAATGGGCTTAGTAACATCTCAAAAGTCCAAGAACAAATTTCATATTGTTTTCCATACCACATTCAGATCACCCTAGTCATGTAGTATACACTGCTCATAGCCAGATGTATTAGTGCATTCACCGTTCACCAATGCTCATTCTGTTTTGTTTGCATTGTTTTTAGATTTTCAAAAGACTCCACCTTGGCACCGTCTCATTTAGTGCAGAAACTATGGATGAGGTAACACACAGCTTTACTCTTATTCCTTTTTTCGTTCACATAAACACAGACACAATATATTTGTGTCATTGTTTTTAGGAAAAATGTATACCCAAAGCAATGCTTTTCAAAGGTTTTATTAGGTATTCGTTAGAATTATAATCAAGTAATTTTAGTCTTATTTTGGGTCGATAGTTGATTATAAGAAGCAGAAAAGGGAGAGAGAGGTAGAGGAAGGGAGGGAGAGAGAGAGAGAGAGAGAGAGAGAGAGAGAGAGGGGGTGGGGGGAGAGAGAGAGAGGGTGGGGGGAGAGAGAGATAGAGAGAGAGAGAGAGGGGGTGGGGGAGAAAGAGAGACAGAGGGAAAGAGAGACAGAGGGAAAGAGAGACAGAAGGAAAGAGACAGAGATAGAGAGGGAAAAGGAGAGAAAGACAGACATATTGAATGAGAGAGATGGGTGGGGAGTTGGGAACATAGACAACCTTTATGTGCGTGTAAGAATGAGATAGAGATCAACCAAAACTATACAATAACTTCCATACCTTCACCCCCTCTAGGTGATGGCCCACCTGAAGACCTCATTCTCCCAGCAGCAGCAGGGTGTGGGCAGTGCCACGTCCACCCCGGTACGGTTCCAGGCGCCCAAGGTGCGGCGGACGGTGGTCACCCGGACCCACGAGGCGGTCAAGGCGGTCGCGCTGTGCCATAACGTGACCCCGGTCTATGAGGAGAGTGAGGTGGAGAGCAATGATATAGAGGCGGACCAGCAGAGACAGCAGTCCGTCACCTACCAGGCCTCAAGCCCTGATGAGGTAAGCTAACTTAACCCATTCATAACAGTAGAGCCTGACTATCTTGGTGATGTCTTTCAAATCGATGCAGTTTTCAGAAAATAGACCAGCAGAGACAGCAGTCGGTCACCTACCAGGCCTCCAGCCCTGATGAGGTAAGATAACTTAACCCATTCATAACAGTAGAGCCTGACTATCTTGGTGATATCTTTCAAATCGATGCAGTTTTCAGAAAATAGCCCGACAGAGACAGCAGTCTGTCACCTATTAGGCCTCCAGCCCTGATGAGGTAAGATAAGTTAACCCATTCATAACTGTAGAGCCTGACTATCTTGGTGATGTCTTTCAAATCGATGCAGTTTTCAGAAAATCGACTGCCAGAGACAGCAGTCTGTCACCTACTAGGCCTCCAGCCATGGTCTTAGCCAGCAGGGCATCTGGGTAACCCTTGAAAAGAACCCCTCAGGACACCCAATTTATTTTGTGGAATTTCTAAATATCTCAATCTCAAGCTTATAATTGAATTTTTTCATCTCCTTACAATTCCCATGACATTGTTTAATGATATCATGCCTTATTTTGATGAATTTATACATGTTTATGGTTGAAATATGAGTATATTGTGATCCCCCTTAAAAATTTGGACGCCTAAAAATTTTACAACTGCCAATTTTAGGCACCCAGTTTCTAAATCCTGGCTAAGACACTGCCTCCAGCCTGGATGAGGTGAGCTGAGCTAATAATTGATAACCTTACGCATAATACCAATGCCAGTGTTGCGCACTTATGCATGTGCAGCTATCAGCATTTTTGTTCTTTAACCCTTTCATACCTGGAGATCTACTTGACTAGTAGCAGTTTTGGCTGATACGGGTATGAATGGGTTAAAGAATATCTTCAACTGTGCATTAACCCTTATGCTGCTGCTGGCTAATTTGGCCAATACAAAATGATGCAAAAAAACTGAAAAATTACGGAAACCTTGGCAAATGAGTACTCATCTGAAAGCACTCGACGAGAGCTATCCAATGAATACCAACATGACAGGATTTTGATGGTTTTCACAAATCTTTGCGTTCTTGTGCTTTGGACGAAAGTAGCCTTAGCATTGGAAGTGTTAAGTGGGAGCCGGGACACTATAACTAGTTATGTATGTCTCTGGTGCGAGACATAATGAATAGAAAAAGTCTAAGAGTATCGTTTATAGATTTTAACTCCCTTGAGTATAAGCTGTGGCATAGTGGTTATGACACCTGGCCTGATTTCTACACCGCTTTAGGAATGTGTTGTGAACAGGGACTTAGCCAGGACCCGTCCTACCTGTCTTTTGGACAGGTAGTTTCCTAAGAACCTCCTGTTTGGACAGGCAAAAAATGATTTTATGATGATTTTACAATTTTGACTTTTGGGGTGTAATAACCGAATATTTTCCTTACAAACCATCTTCTAGGGCATAGCTGAAGTGTAAATTGCCCTTTTTGACACACTAGGCTATTAGATGTAGCTGGTATAAGGATTTGAAGTAGATAAGTAGCTAAATCTGGACGGGCAGATATTTTGAAATAGCTGTTTTGGACAGGCATTTTTGAAATCCTGGCTAAGACCCTGTTTGTGAAGGACTGAAAGCTAGACTGTCGAGGGTGCCTATTCAACAGAAAGACATTGAATTCCAAAGAGAAGGGAATTTCTTCTTGGTTCTGGTTTTCCATCTTGTTGCGATTTTACTTAAGCTGTTGAAAGCAACCTAAAACTAATCCTCCCTCCTTATATACTATTCTATGTATTGTGTACATGTATCACAATTTTTGTTTTTTCTCTCTCTAGGTGGCGCTAGTGTCTTGGACGGAGAGTGTGGGACTGACTCTGGTGAAGAGGGACCTGAATACCATGTACCTGAGTACTTTATCCTATCCATGTATTGTGTACCTGTATTACAATATTTAGTTTCTTTATCTCTCTCTAGGTGGCGCTAGTGTCGTGGACGGAGAGTGTAGGTCTGACTCTGGTCAAGCGGGACCTGAATACCATGTACCTGAGTACTATATCCTATCCATGTAGTGTGTACCTGTATTACAATATTTAGTTTCTTTATCTCTCTCTAGGTGGCGCTAGTGTCGTGGACGGAGAGTGTGGGACTGACTCTGGTGAAGAGGAACCTGAATACCATGTACCTGAGTACCATATCCTATCCATGTATTGTGTACCTGTATTACAATATTTAGTTTCTTTATCTCTCTATAGGTGGCGCTAGTGTCGTGGACGGAAAGCGTGGGACTGACTCTGGTCAAGAGGGACCTGAATACTATGTACCTGAGTACTATATCCTATCCATGTATTGTGTACCTGTATTACAATATTTAGTTTCTTTATCTCTCTCTAGGTGGCGCTAGTGTCGTGGACGGAGAGTGTGGGACTGACTCTGGTCAAGAGGGATCTGAATACCATGTACCTGAGGACCCCTGCTGACAAGATGCTGCACTATAAGATACTACAAATATTCCCCTTCACATCAGAAACAAAGAGGATGGGAATTATAGTTAAGGTAGGTGAATAAAGCAATAATTATCTAAAGCAGTGTTGATGAGATCGTTCAGATCTTTCCCTTCACATCAGAGACCAATAAGAGGATGGGAATTATGGTTAAGATAGATGAATAAAGGAATAATTATGTAAAATAATTTTGATAAGGTATTCTAAAATGAAAGGTATAATAGTAGAGGTGGGTGATCAGAGCAATAATTATCTAAACTAATGATAATAAGATACTCTAATCTATCTCTTTGCCTCAGAGACCAAGAGAATTGGAATAATAGTAGCGGAACTAAGCAATGATTATCTAAAATGATTTTGATTATATGCTCAAGGTCTTTCCATTTACCTCAGAGACTGTGAGGGAGGGAATAATAGTAAAGTTTGGGGAACAAAGCAAAAATGCTCTTATTGTGAATTTGTAATTATGTTTATTGTCACTTTTTCTACATTGAAGAGGATAAATTCTTACTAGCCATTTGTACAATGGTGGAGGAAACCAGAGTACTTTATCATATACGTATTATATCCATGTTAGGACATTTCGATAAATGACATGGAAATTAAATGTTCTTCTGCTAATATTATTTTAAACGATAGGTTAATTCGCAAAAATATTATAGATTTTCAAGGTCATTTTAAGACCATACAGGTCATATAAGAAGAATGGAATTTTGAGAAGCAAAATTATTATACCTTTATCGATTTATTTTTCAGGAGGAACAGAGTGGTAATATAACATTCTACATGAAAGGGGCAGACTCGGTGATGACCACTATAGTGCAGTACAATGATTGGCTGGAGGAGGAGGTAAGAGATAGAACCAGAGAGTGGGAGTTAACCCTTCCAATGCTGAGGCTACTTTCGTCCAAAGCACAAGTATGCAATATCTGTGAAAAATGTCTGAACCCTATCATGTTGGTATTCATTGGATAGCTCTCGCTAAGTACTCTCTGATGAGTACCAATATGCCAGGGTTTTGGTCACTTTTCAATTTTATTGCTTAATTTGGTGTTGCCCAAATAAGCCACAAGTTGCATAAGGATTAACCCATTTATGTCTGTAGCAGCCAAAACTGCTTGACAATTTTAATGATATCTCTCTAACAGAAGCAAAATTGTAAAACTATTTGTAGGAGAATTGTTCATCAGACCTCTATCTACAACTCTCTTTCAAATATTTTGCAAATTTATGCTTCATTCCAAAGTTATTTCTAAAAGTATGGCAGGTCCAGACGACACTGGTCAAGTAGATCTCCAGGCATAATTGGGATAAGTCCTAGCTCTATTGATTGACTATCACAGAGTTTATCGCATCCTGACTTGTATTTCTATGAAAGTGCTGGAGCACAGCAATTTTTGATGGCGTACTTGTGACAGTTGGTTCAAAAACAAAAATGATACATGCTGGACATATCTGAAAGCAGTCATTGATACTTACAAATTAAACAGTGCATGACCCATTCATGCCTGTATTACCTAGAGCTGCACTCACGGAGGGAGATCAACTCATGAGCTCACCACCATTTTGACTCATGAGCTCATGGGCGCGCGTTTTTAAAAATAAATATTCCTTACTCAGTCTTCCAATCAAGAAAGAAATACTGATGGAGAGTTGCTAACATATACATGGTTGTTTCATTTTAAAATGTGCTTGAATAGGAGAATACACATCTATATGTACATAATTCTTTCTATATAGGGGTACAAAGGTCAGTGTAACGCTCCACACTGCCTGTATACATTAGGGATTGCGAACAAGACATGACATCGATGAGCAGTGATATGAAAATGTGTGTTAGGTGTTCTTTGTTAGGTTTATTTCCCAACATATGCGAGTTGACCACGCCAGCTCGAGCTCGGCTCGCCTGTCCCAACGCTCGAACTACTCGAGTTTGTGAGTGGTCAGTGCAGCTCTAGTATTACCCTTTTGTAAATATTTTGTAATAGAGTTATTTTTCGAATGGATGCATATGGAAATGTCTTGATAAGAAAGCACAATTTTGAGAAGTTTTTGTCAGAAAGTTATAGGTGCTTTCAGACCATGATGAGATAAAAATTAAATTGAAGTTAACTGTGAAATGAACAACGTGTTATTATCGTATTATCATACAAAGGTTTCCGTTGTTATTTCTAGTGTGGAAACATGGCCAGAGAAGGATTGAGGACTCTTGTGGTCGCAAAGAAATCACTCACAGAAGAACAGTACCAAGACTTCGATGTAAGTAGTCAAACTTATCTTTAGTTATATTTGTAATGCTCATTTTGTATGGTATCTTCAAGTTTATTTTCAATTAATATAATATATATATTTTTCTGCATTTTTTGGCCTGTTATTTTTCAAAAGTGTAGCTATGATCCTTACCATACATTTCAAGGGGAATTATGAGGTTGAAACGGTTAATTATAATGTGAATATAATTCGCATTAAGGACTTGCCTAGGAGTGATTATACATGGAGAAATGTGTGTAATATCAATATTTCAACGCTATCTGATGTGTTGCAGAATCGTTACCACCAGGCGAAGATGGCGGTGACTGACCGAGCGTCGCGTGTGGCCGCGGTGGTCGAGGGGCTAGAGAGAGACATGGAGCTGCTGTGTCTAACGGGCGTGGAGGATAAGCTACAGGAATCCGTGCGGCCAACACTAGAAATGTTACGTAATGCAGGGATCAAGGTAAGCCACAAGATTCCATGTTGGCAGTAGTGCTGGATACTGTCAAGAGATCAGCGTTCGACTTTCCCACAGAATTTTTCAGGTTAGGGGCCCAAATTTGTATGTATGATAACCCAAAATCCTGTTTTTGACCACTTGTTTTTATCAAAAGACCTTTTCGGGGCCCTAGCCTAAAATCTAAGTGTCAGACCCTGGAGATACCAGTACTGGTACCGGTATCATTTCAAAAAGTATTGTGTCGCACCATTTCATCCCTAAACCCCTATGCTGGTGGTGGCTAATTTGGGTATACAAAATAATGCCAAAAACCTAAAAAAAAAAATGACCAAAACCCTGGGAAATGGGTACTCATCGGAAAGCACTCAGCGATAGCTCTTCAATGAATACCAACATGATAGGGTTTGGATGGTCATCAAAAATCTTTGCGTTCCTGTGCTTCGGACAAAGGTAGTGTCAGCATTGGAAGGGTTAAAGATACTCTCAACAATACTAACCACTGTGAAGTTATCAGTTATTAGGGATTGTCTAGGATCCCAAACATTACCAATTACAACAATATTAATATGGTGATAATAAAAGTACCGTTAACAGTACTGTTAAAAAACTGTATTGTTTCATCGATACCGTAACTTTTCATTCTTAACGTCATCCAATCCTAGTTGGCAGTGCAAGACATTCGCAGGTCATAGGTCAATTAAAGTTATCTTGTTTCTTTTGGAAGCCTTAATATCATTCCTAAAACTTGTGTTCAACTCTAGTTTAATCCCTTTACTG
>OZ012688.1:9302923-9315423 GCA_963942565.1 Maea johnstoni | reverse complement strand
GCGCTTTGGGATACGCAGTGTAGCCATGGTAACGTCATCAGATCCGTGCATATAGTAGCACTTTTAATTAAAAGTTTTAACCTTTTCTCGTTAGTTTTAAAGAAATCACTAAAACCCGGTACTGCGGGTGCTGCCGTCTGTGGGAACGGCGCCTATCTTCTGCGCGCGGTGTCGGGGGTTAATGGCTATTTTCGTCACATAGCAACGACAGGTTAAGTGCACGTGCGGGCTGGGTTGTTTCTATCAGAGAAATACATCCCCCTAATACGAAACGCCAGGGGCACAGCAAGCTAGTACCTGGGGATTGTGCGTTTGGATACGCAGTGTAGCCATGGCAACGTGATCAGAACGTGAATAGCATGCAGCGTCCTTTTTGGGTCAAATAGTTGCCAAGGAGATGGGGGGCAGCGATATTTGTTGGTGTATGCGCAGTGCCTGTTACCGGTCTACTGCTCTCTTTCTTGACTTTCTCTTAACACATGCTATTTAACACTATTTTGGCAAAATAAAGAAAGGTTTGAAGTTTACCTTAAATTCTTCTCAAAATTTCGATGGTTATATCATTCTTTGTAAATAAAGTTTTGGAGTTTTGCTTAAAACCTTTTTAAAGTTTCAATGGTAATACTAAGTTCATGAAAACTTGTAAGGTTTTTAAATCCTTCTTTAAGTTTTTAAGGTCTTATTATCATAGTCAAGAAAGTTTTGAAACATGGCATAATAAAGACAGGTTTGGAGTATACCTTAAATCTCAATTACAAAATTTTAGTATAGTTATGAAAGGTTTGAACTTTTTCTTAAATCCTTCTTCAAAGTTTTAAGGTCATATCATTTATAGTCAAGAAAGTTTTCAAAGTTTGCGTAATTTTTTTTAAATTATCATAGGTCATTTCATTTAGTTCTTGAAAACTTCGGCTTTTTTGTGTGCGCTACAGTGACTAAAATCTCAATTACAAAATTTTGGTATAGTTATGAAAGGTTTGAACTTTTTCTTAAATCCTTCTTCAAAGTTTTAAGGTCATATCATTTATAGTCAAGAAAGTTTTCAAAGTTTGCGTAATTTTTTTTAAATTATCATAGGTCATTACATTTAGTTCTTGAAAACTTCGGCTTTTTTGTGTGCGCTACAGTGACTAAAAGGGCAGTGTGGGTAAAACATCCAAACTAAAACATAAAAACCAAAAATTTAAAGGAACAGATAAACCTAAAAATTAATGATTGGAAAACATTATCATCAAAAAAATTAAAACAAAAACAATCTCTTGACGCCATTGGCGTCTCTCTTGTTTCATCTCCTTATAATTCCAATGGCATTGTTTAATGATATCATGCCTTATTTTGATGAATTTATACATGTTTATTGTTGAAATATGAGTATATTACGATCCCCCTTAAAAATTTGGACACCCAAAAATTTTACAGCTGCCAATTTTAGGCACCCAGGTTCTAAATCCTGGCTAAGACACTGGCTAGAGAAACGCTATTTTTTTTGTTCTAGTCATAGCGAACCTTTGTAATTTCATTGCATTGTAATTATAATAAGATCTTTTTTCTTTCTTCTAGATCTGGATGTTGACGGGAGATAAACTAGAGACAGCCACGTGCATTGCCAAGAGTTCACGGCTCGTGTCCCGGACACAGAACATACACCAGTTCAAACACATAACGAACAGGGCTGAGGCTCATTTAGAACTGAACGCTTTCAGGCGCCGTAGCGATGGGGCTCTGGTCATCACCGGAGAATCATTAGAGGTAAGACTGAACACTGAATGAACACCAGTTTAAACACATAACGAACAGGGCTGAGACTCTTTTAGAACTGAACGCTTTCAGGCGCCGTAGCGATGGGGCTCTGGTCATCACCGGAGAATCATTAGAGGTAAGAATGAACACCAGTTTAAACATATAATGAACAGAGCTGACGCTCATTTAGAACTGAACGCTTTCAGGCGCCGTAGCGATGGGGCTCTGGTCATCACCGGAGAATCATTAGAGGTAAGACTGAACACTGAATGAACACCAATTTAAATACATATCGAACAGGGCTGAGGCTCATTTAGAACAACGCTTTCAGGCGCCGTAGCGATGGGGCTCTAGTTATCACAGGAGAATCATTAGAGGTAAGACTGAACACTGAATGAACACCAGTTTAAACACATAACGAACAGAGCTGAAGCTCATTTAGAACTGAATGCTTTCCGGCGCCGTAGCGATGGGGCTCTGGTAATCACCGGAGAATCATTAGAGGTAAGACTGAACACTGAATGAACACCAGTTTAAACACATAACGAACAGAGCTGAAGCTCATTTAGAACTGAATGCTTTCTGTCGCCATAGTAACTGTGCCTCGGCTATCACAGGAGAAGACACATACATATATATATATATATATATATATATATATATATATATATATATATATATATATATATATATATATGTATATATATATATAATATATATATATATATATATATATATATATATATATATATATATATATATATATATATATATATATATATATATATATATATATATATATATATGTATATATACATATGCATATACATATATATATGTACACATATACATGTACATATATATATTTACACACACACATATATACAAGGGGACACTATTACTATAAGCCTTCATATCAATATTTAAAACTATGATTAATCAATAGACACTCAAGATTGATGTTGGTGGAATTCATAGATATCATAGAATCTGTAAAAAGAGTTATATAAACAGGAAATATCTGAAAAACACCCTGAAAGTTTACTGAATTCCATATGAGATTTACCTGTTGTCTTGTGTTTTGCAGGTGTGTCTGAAGTATTATGAACATGAGTTTGTGGAGCTTGCTTGCCAGTGTCCGGCAGTGGTGGTCTGCAGGTGTTCTCCCACACAGAAGGCAGACATTGTCAAACTACTTAAGACACACACTAAGAAAAGGACTTGTGCCATAGGTAAGACTTTATCACTTTGTATATTCTTGCTCATTTAACCCATTAATGCTTTAGAGTTATGCTAGAAATTATTGTCTGGATCTGTAATAATTTAATTGATAACTTTAGTGTCAAGGAGAATTATTTGTAGTGTTCAATACACATTAGTACGTCAAATTTTCATTTTGCTTGAAAGATTTTTTTTAAACTTTTGCTTTTGGAGACTGTGAGCAGCAAAGAGTTACATCATTCACCACTACAGTTGTCTTATGGTACACAGGTGTAAGTTGAAGATGTGAAGAATCGAGCAAAATATAATTTTGAAATGGCAGAGCAAAATATGTTAGCTGAAAATTAAACACCCCAGTATAAACTGTAGCACATATTAAATCTTGGAGACAAGAATGACTTAGGATTAGATGGTATATTTCTCTAGAGTTTTCTTCATAAGTAACTAATGGCCAAACATGATTTCTTAGTATTTTGTAAAAAGTTACAGCAAACAAAATTCAAGTCTGCTATTTAAGTATCGATAGGTATCATGGGCAAGTTGTGTAGGTTGTATTACAGGAGTTACTATATTATTGTGTGTGTTTCAGGTGACGGGGGTAATGATGTCAGCATGATCCAGGCGGCCGATGCCGGGATAGGCATCGTGGGTAAGGAGGGAAAGCAGGCCTCGCTCGCTGCTGACTTCTCCATCATGCAGTTCAGCTACCTGGGCCGCCTACTCCTCGTTCACGGCAGAAACAGGTAATAAGGCGATTACCAGCCATAATCTTAGCCAGAACGGTGTCTGGGTATCCAAACCCATTAAAAATCCTCCTTGAGGACACCCTGAAATGCCTACATGGAAATCTAGGGGTAGGTAACGGTACTTGATATGATGCGAAATACCGGTATCAAATTGGAAAAAATTATCTTATCGAAAAATGAAGCCTTGAAATACTGTAGAATGGCTAATTTTTACGTGAGTTTTTTTTGTGATTTATTTCTTAAAATGTCAATTCCAAGCATATAATTAAATCCTTTCTTCCCCCAGTACAATCTAAGTATATTGTGACCCCCTTGAAAAAAGGAGACCCAAATATGTTACATTAGCAGTTAAAGTGAAATCTCTCATTGTCAACTCCCAGGAGATGTGAACACCTCCTAATCTGAACATCTCCTAATGGGAACACTATTTCCTTGTTCCATTTATATCTTTTATATAATAATATGACCTCTGAGATTTGAACACCTCCTAATGTGAACACCTTCTGATGTGAACACCTCCTAATGTGAACACTATTACCTGGTCCCATTTGTATCTTTTACATTATGATAAGACCTCTTAGATGTAAACAGCCCCTAATGTGAACAGTACCATTTGTATATTTTACATTATGATAAGACCTCTAAGATGTGAACAGCCCCTAATGTAAACACTATTTCCCAGCATCATTTGTATCTTTTACATTATAGTGTGGCCTCTGAGATATGAACACCCCCTTATGCGAAAACATTTTCTGGGTCCTATTTATATCTTTTACTAATGAAAAGACCTTTGAAATGTGAACACCTCCCAAAGTGAACACAATTTTCCCGTCCCATTTATATCTTTTACATAATAGAAAGACCTCTGAGATATGAACATCTCCTAATGTGAACACTACTTCCCGGTCTCATTTGTATATGTTACATTATGAAAATACCTCCTAATGTGAACATGAACGCTATTTCCCTGTCCAATTTGTATCTTTAACATTATGGAAAGACCTCTGAGATGTGAACACCCCCTTATGTGAACGCAGGTCTGTTGTTTGTTTCAGTTATAAGCGTTCAGCGTCCCTGAGCCAGTTTGTGATTCACTGAGGTCTGTTGTTTGTTTCAGTTATAAGCGTTCAGCGTCCCTGAGTCGGTTTGTGATTCACCGAGGTCTGTTGTTTGTTTCAGTTATAAGTGTTCAGCGTCCCTGAGTCAGTTTGTGATTCACCGAGGTCTGTTGTTTGTTTCAGTTATAAGCGTTCAGCGTCCCTGAGTCAGTTTGTGATTCACAGAGGTCTGTTGTTTGTTTCAGTTATAAGCGTTCAGTGTCCCTGAGTCAGTTTGTGATTCACCGAGGTCTGTTGTTTGTTTCAGTTATAAGCGTTCAGCGTCCCTGAATCAGTTTGTGATTCATCGAGGTCTGTTGTTTGTTTCAGTTATAAGCGTTCAGCGTCCCTGAGTCAGTTTGTGATTCACTGAGGTCTGTTGTTTGTTTCAGTTATAAGCGTTCAGCGTCCCTGAGTCAGTTTGTGATTCACAGAGGTCTGTTGTTTGTTTCAGTTATAATTAGCGTTCAGCGTCCCTGAGTCAGTTTGTGATTCACCGAGGTCTGTTGTTTGTTTCAGTTATAAGCGTTCAGCATCCCTGAGTCAGTTTGTGATTCACAGAGGTCTGTTGTTTGTTTCAGTTATAAGCGTTCAGCGTCCCTGAGTCAGTTTGTGATTCACCGAGGTCTGTTGTTTGTTTCAGTTGTAAGCGTTCAGCGTCCCTGAGTCAGTTTGTGATTCACCGAGGTCTGTTGTTTGTTTCAGTTATAAGCGTTCAGCGTCCCTGAGTCAGTTTGTGATTCACAGAGGTCTGTTGTTTGTTTCAGTTATAAGCGTTCAGCGTCCCTGAGTCAGTTTGTGATTCACCGAGGTCTGTTGTTTGTTTCAGTTATAAGCGTTCAGCGTCCCTGAGTCAGTTTGTGATTCACCGAGGTCTGTTGTTTGTTTCAGTTATAAGCGTTCAGCGTCCCTGAGTCAGTTTGTGATTCACCGAGGTCTGTTGTTTGTTTCAGTTATAAGCGTTCAGCATCCCTGAGTCAGTTTGTGATTCACAGAGGTCTGTTGTTTGTTTCAGTTATAAGCGTTCAGCGTCCCTGAGTCAGTTTGTGATTCACCGAGGTCTGTTGTTTGTTTCAGTTATAAGCGTTCAGCGTCCCTGAGTCAGTTTGTGATTCACTGAGGTCTGTTGTTTGTTTCAGTTATAAGCGTTCAGCATCCCTGAGTCAGTTTGTGATTCACCGAGGTCTGTTGTTTGTTTCAGTTATAAGCGTTCAGCGTCCCTGAGTCAGTTTGTGATTCACTGAGGTCTGTTGTTTGTTTCAGTTATAAGCGTTCAGCGTCCCTGAGTCAGTTTGTGATTCACTGAGGTCTGTTGTTTGTTTCAGTTATAAGCGTTCAGCGTCCCTGAGTCAGTTTGTGATTCACCGAGGTCTGTTGTTTGTTTCAGTTATAAGCGTTCAGCGTCCCTGAGTCAGTTTGTGATTCACCGAGGTCTGTTGTTTGTTTCAGTTATAAGCGTTCAGCATCCCTGAGTCAGTTTGTGATTCACAGAGGTCTGTTGTTTGTTTCAGTTATAAGCGTTCAGCGTCCCTGAGTCAGTTTGTGATTCACCGAGGTCTGTTGTTTGTTTCAGTTGTAAGCGTTCAGCGTCCCTGAGTCAGTTTGTGATTCACCGAGGTCTGTTGTTTGTTTCAGTTATAAGCGTTCAGCATCCCTGAGTCAGTTTGTGATTCACCGAGGTCTGTTGTTTGTTTCAGTTATAAGCGTTCAGCATCCCTGAGTCAGTTTGTGATTCACAGAGGTCTGTTGTTTGTTTCAGTTATAAGCGTTCAGCGTCCCTGAGTCAGTTTGTGATTCACTGAGGTCTGTTGTTTGTTTCAGTTATAAGCGTTCAGCGTCCCTGAGTCAGTTTGTGATTCACCGAGGTCTGTTGTTTGTTTCAGTTGTAAGCGTTCAGCGTCCCTGAGTCAGTTTGTGATTCACCGAGGTCTGTTGTTTGTTTCAGTTATAAGCGTTCAGCGTCCCTGAGTCAGTTTGTGATTCACCGAGGTCTGTTGTTTGTTTCAGTTATAAGCGTTCAGCGTCCCTGAGTCAGTTTGTGATTCACCGAGGTCTGTTGTTTGTTTCAGTTATAATTAGCGTTCAGCGTCCCTGAGTCAGTTTGTGATTCACCGAGGTCTGTTGTTTGTTTCAGTTATAAGCGTTCCGCGTCCCTGAGTCAGTTTGTGATTCACCGAGGTCTGTTGTTTGTTTCAGTTATAAGCGTTCAGCGTCCCTGAGTCAGTTTGTGATTCACCGAGGTCTGTTGTTTGTTTCAGTTATAAGCGTTCCGCGTCCCTGAGTCAGTTTGTGATTCACCGAGGTCTGTTGTTTGTTTCAGTTATAAGCGTTCCGCGTCCCTGAGTCAGTTTGTGATTCACCGAGGTCTGTTGTTTGTTTCAGTTGTAAGCGTTCAGCGTCCTTGAGTCGATCAGTTTGTGATTCACTGAGGTCTGTTGTTTGTTTCAGTTATAAGCGTTCAGCGTCCTTGAGTCGATCAGTTTGTGATTCACCGAGGTCTGTTGTTTGTTTCAGTTATAAGCGTTCAGCGTCCTTGAGTCGATCAGTTTGTGATTCACTGAGGTCTGTTGTTTGTTTCAGTTATAAGCGTTCAGCGTCCCTGAGTCAGTTTGTGATTCACTGAGGTCTGTTGTTTGTTTCAGTTATAAGCGTTCCGCGTCCCTGAGTCAGTTTGTGATTCACTGAGGTCTGTTGTTTGTTTCAGTTATAAGCGTTCCGCGTCCCTGAGTCAGTTTGTGATTCACCGAGGTCTGTTGTTTGTTTCAGTTATAAGCGTTCAGCGTCCCTGAGTCAGTTTGTGATTCACCGAGGTCTGTTGTTTGTTTCAGTTATAAGCGTTCCGCGTCCCTGAGTCAGTTTGTGATTCACCGAGGTCTGTTGTTTGTTTCAGTTATAAGCGTTCAGCGTCCCTGAGTCAGTTTGTGATTCACCGAGGTCTGTTGTTTGTTTCAGTTATAAGCGTTCAGCGTCCCTGAGTCAGTTTGTGATTCATCGAGGTCTTTTGTTTGTTTCAGTTATAAGCGTTCAGCGTCCCTGAGTCAGTTTGTGATTCACCGAGGTCTGTTGTTTGTTTCAGTTATAAGCGTTCAGCGTCCCTGAGTCAGTTTGTGATTCACCGAGGTCTCATCATCTCCACCATGCAGGCCGTCTTCTCCTCCGTCTTCTACTTCGCTTCCGTCTCGCTCTTCCCAGGATTTCTCATGGTCGGGTAAGTAAATAGTACACTAGCGCCCACAGTTGCCCCCCCCCCCCCCCTCTCCCCCTCCCCCTCACACCATGCAGGCCGTCTTCTACTTCGCTTCCGTCTCGCTCTTCCCAGGATTCCTCATGGTCGGGTAAGTAAATAGAACACTAGCGCTCAGAGTTGCCCCCCCCCCCCCCTTCTCCTCCCCCTCCCCCTCCCCCTCACACCATGCAGGCCATCTTCTTTTTTGCTTCCATCTCGCTCTTCCCAGGTTTCCTCATGGTCGGGTAAGTAAATAGTACACTAGCGCTCACAGTGTGTTTTCCCATTGTTTAATAGTACACTATCGATGAAGATCTTAACCCTTATGCTGCTGATGGCTAATTTGGCTAATACAAAAGGATGCAAAAAAAACTAAAAAATGATTGAAACCCTGGCAAATGGGTACTCATCTGAGAGTTCTCATTGAGAGCTGTCCAATGAGTACCAACATGACAAGGTTTAGATGGTTTTCAAAAATCTTTGCATCCTTGTGCTTTGGGCGAAAGTAGCCTCAGCATGGGAAGGGTTAACATGGACTGGTCGCCACAGGCCAATCACCAAATGGCCCTGTTGTCCAGCCCTTTGCGCGCGTGACTTTACTGGGCACTGAAGTTGAAGCCATAGAGAGCTGTATATTTACAAGTAGAGTGTCCCCACACAGATGCGCAGAACGCATCCCTTAACCCTTATGCTGCTGGTGGCTAATTTTGCCAATACAAAATAATGCTAAAACACTGAAAAATCACTGAAACCCTGGTAGATGGGTACTCATCTGAGAGCACTCAGTGAGAGCCTTCCAATGAATACCAACATGATAGTGTTTCAATGTTTTTTCAAAATCGTAGTGTTCTTGTGCTTTGGACAAAACTAGCCTCAGCATTGGAAGGGTTAACATTTTATGTGAAGCAAGTCTGCACCTGTACTGCGACCAAGGCACCTAGCCTGCAATCATATGTATCAGGTAGGAGCCAGGTCGGGCCAAGTCGTGGGGCTCGTGCAAGCTCTGCTGGCTGCCAATTAATCCATTAATGCTCACAGCGGCCAAAACCAGCCAGACAATTTTGATGAAATCTTTCAGGTTTTAGTACAATTGGCAAAATATTTGAAGGAGAAATGTTGATCAGAACACTACCAACAACTCTCCTTCAAATATTTTGTAAAGTCATTCTCAATTCCAAAGTTATCGTCAAAAGTATCATCGATCCAGACGACATTTCCTGGATAAACTCTTAAGTATTAATGGGTTAATCTGTTGGTCGAGATATGTGCAAATGTATATCGTTCCTCCCCTCTCACCCACACAAGCCGCCAAGCATTGCAAATTTGTTTACTACGTACCCATTAATATTTAGGGGCATTCCTTTTAATGTGTATGTATGCCACTCTGTTAGCCATTTACCTAGAGTTATCTAAGAGTTGGGATAATTTAGATGTCACACAAAACTCTGATTTCTGATTGAGGGTTTTCTCTCTTCTTTGTAGGTATGCCACCCTGTTTACTATGTACCCAGTATTTTCCCTGGTGCTGGACAAGGATGTTTCTGCTGAGATTGTTATGACCTACCCTGAATTATACAAAGAGCTGACAAAGGTAAAGAATCACTTCTCCAACCCTGTCTGAAATCTTAAAATCCAATAACTAGGCTACTACTGGTTAATTATTAATTACACAAGTATAAATAATGATTTATTGAAGGGGAGCAATTAAAATATGTGTATTGAATGTTAAATTTTACTTTTTCATTGTTAACCCATTTACACTCAGAGCGGCCAAAAGAGGCCTGACGATTTTGGAAATATTTTCCTTACAAAAGCATTTTTTGGAAAACATTTGAGGGAGTAATGTTGATCAGAAGATCAACAACAACTCTCCTTGAAATATTTTGCTATCTTTCGATTTATTCCCAAGATATTTCCAAAAGTATGAAAATAGCAGACGATATTCCTGGAGGAACTCACAAGTGTGAATGGGTTAATTACACAAGTATAGATAATGATACATTTCAAGGAAGCAGTTGAAATGTGTGCAGTGAATGTTAAATTTTACTACTTAATTATTAATTACACAAGTATGAATAATGGTACATTTAAGGGAAACATTTAGAATGTGAACAGGGAATATAAAATGTTGCTATTTTATTGTTGATTACAAATTTTTTAAATGATACATTTTAGGATGGTAGTTACAATTAGAACAATAAATGTTTGATGTTATCTAAATGTTACAAACAACCGAATTATATTTAAAACCATATTTACCATGAATGGCTATGAATATTTCCACTACTGTATGTAGATCTGGGTAGAGTAGGCTATTTTGATACTGATAGATAAATTGCTTTAGACAATTATCTAGATAATCATCTCTTTGCCATTAGTGGTGCGATATTTTGATATATGTATATTGTTTTTCCAGGGTCGATCACTGAACTTCAAAACATTCTTTCTTTGGGTGCTAATTAGTATGTACCAAGGTAAGTACCACATCAAATCATTAACCCTTATGCTGGTGGTGGCTAATTTTGCCAATACAAAATGATGCAAAAAGACTGAAAAATGACTGAAACCCTGGCAAATGGGTACTCATCTGAAAGTACTCAACGAGAGCTATCCAATGAATACCAACATTACTGGGTTTAGATGTTTTTCAAAAATATTTGCATTCTTGTGCTTTGGACGAAAGTAGCCTCAGCTTTGGAAGGGTTAATGGGTATATGTTTCATAAGAGCTCCTTATGTAAAGTGCTATATGGATTTCATGAAAATTCTGAAAATAACACGAGATTAGAGCATGATATTGCAAAATATTTTGCAAAAAGTTGTTGATTGAATTGTGATTTCTCTTTTTTCTTTCAAAGAAATCAGAAAAACATGTATAAATTATTGATTGAATTACTATGAATGACTGTTATATGTGCAACAACATTTTATAATAGAAAAATATCAAGGTCTGCTTTGGCTAGCTAGTGCTGGAAGATCATGTTCTTTGAGAGGCTTTTGACTTTGATGTGTTTTGACATGTCGACACTTATACCTTACCATGATGTTTTATCCAACCCATCACAGTAGGCCATGATAATTTCCCATATAAAAACATTAGTGCAAGTGCATCTGATTCTCTGCATACTGTCTGTAGTATTATCATGTATGGAGTATTGTGTTATTGTATAATGATTTACAAATCAAAACAATAGCTCTAACTTCCAACTTTCTGCATAGTTTAGATGGTGTTTTCATGTAGGAAGCATTTAATGTGCTAGTGTGTAATAATTAACTCATAAAACATTAGTCTGTACTTGGGCAAGACAATTTATTCCATATTGCCTTAGTCTATCCAGCTGCAAAATGGGAACCTAGCATTAAGAAGGCAATGCTTAGAGCTTGTGTGCTATATGCTGCCAGTTGCTGTGGGACATCCCCCGGGGTATTGAAATGGTTTATGTGTGTACAGACTTGCTAGGGGAGGAAGGTTGTGTGAACATTCCGGTGGATACAAGACTATAAACCGAATACCTTTCTACTTATTTCAGGTGGTATTATTATGTATGGAGCGTTTGTTCTGTTTGAGATGGAGTTCATCCACGTCGTCTCCATCACATATACGTCTCTCATCCTGACTGAGTTGTTGATGGTGGCGCTCACGATACGTACCTGGCACTATCTCATGGTCCTTGCCGAGATCTTCAGCCTCGCTGCGTACTTCATAGCCGTCATCGTACTGCACGATTACTTTGGTGAGTGGAAATGGAGTCTCAGCTAACTTGCATCAGGAGTAATGTATTGTAAATTGTATTTATCTTCTAGGGTTATTGCCACGGTTCCTACTTAGTTTCTAAAAATAGCCATAGAACCTTAAAGGGTTATTACAAAGATAATTACATGATCATTTTGGTGAGTCAAATGTAGTCAAAAATCTGAACTCATTTCCATTTCTCATTTCCTGTACTAGGTTATTATATATAGCCATAGAGCTGTTTGATGTGCCATCCCAATAGAACAATAAGATATCGAATAATCGAACGCGATACTAAATACAACGATTTGAAAATGAAAAAATGATTGCCTATATAAGGGGGACATGAGACAAGTACATGGTTGATAAACTAAACATCTGCATCAAAATACAAGGTGTCTAATTTTTCCACATATTTTTTCCATGATGTTTTTGTAGCATGATGGTACTTCTCTGTGCATTGAATTCACACATAATTTCTTTCTCTTTTCAGATGTTGGGTTCCTGATGACGGGAGACTTCGTTTGGAAAACAGTGGCTATTACATGTGTCAGTTGCATACCTCTCTACATACTCAAATACTTACAGAAGAGGTTCTCTCCTCCAAGCTATTCCAAGCTAACTCCATGAGGAAACGCAGTATGGTTAGAGAATACTCAACAAGAAATTGTAAAAATTCTGCCAATAAAAGCGCGGTTGGATCATGAAGAATGATTTGGCATAGAAGGTCTTGTGAAC
>OZ012688.1:9282923-9297923 GCA_963942565.1 Maea johnstoni | reverse complement strand
ACGGCCCAGGTACGCCATACCTTTGTCTTACATCACAAGCAGCCAACTACACTGACCAAACAAATCTAGGATAAAAAAGGTGTTATACAAAAATATATATACAATATCTAAACTAACCACTTGCAAAAAAGTCTTGTTTTTTTTCGGTTGCAACAAAAAAGAAACAAAAAAGCCTGTATAAGCTGGTATCAAATATCAATATATTGTTAAAACGTGTCTATTATTATTATCATCATCATCGAGTTGTATAAATGTTTTCCCCATTGGTCAGTTGAATCCCCATGAGTTACATTGGCCCCACCTGATGGCCAATTCATGAGTTCTATCAGCGACTCCTGTTGGCCGATAGTAGAACTAAAAGCAGTGCCACCTGTAGGCAGGGTTGTGTGTCGTCGTGGTGGCCACTTATTTATATTTATTCCTCCTTTCTTCCGTCCTTCCTTGACATTAAGTATTGAGAGATCACTCATTCACTGTTTCAACAACTTCAAATCTACATTAGCCTGTGAAACCACGAGGCAGGGGACAGGGGCCCCTCTTGGAGGAGCCCTGTGGCGCCACCTATACCTCAAGGAGGGTGGTTAAACTATGTTACATTAGGAAATACCCCTAGGCTAATACTGTAATAACTAATGGATCTGCCAGATCAGAAAAATTCTCCCTACACTCCCCGTCTCACATGACCTACTTTCTCTGGCCTTGACCTACTTTTGCGATCATGACCTACTTTTGTGGTCCCGACCAAGGACGCGGTGCATAGAAAATAACCTTTGGTTTGACAATTTGTATAAAAGGTCTCAAAATACTACTACACTACACAGAATACTTCATAAAAGTATACATCAAAAATTTCCCTAGTTTGGCAAAAAAGAAGATGCTTTTTTAAAAGAACATGGAAGACCAGCTTCATCACCGGCTCACGAAAAACTTCTGTAAAATGCAGAAAAAACAAAGCCTGCTTAAAAAACAGACAAAAGACTTTTGATCTAGCTCGAAAAAAAAAACTCAAGACAAACAGGTAGACTCAAAATATGAACGGCAGGTCAAAGGGCACCTTTCTGAATTTCTAGTGGCATATGTGGGATAACAATAATGTCTCGGGTAGTAGTCTACATAACACACATAATAATAGCTAGATCGGGTGGTGTAAACCTTAATAAATATGCAAAGCAGGATCACAATACTCAGCCTGGAAACTACGAGGGAAGTTTGATTCTTGCTGATTCTATTTCCAAACGACAAAATCAACCCAACAATGAAAACATAAACAATAATAACAAATTTCCTAAACTGTTTTCCTGTTCAGTGTAACCTTTTGCTTTTGATTTAGATGCAATTGCAGTGGCAAAGACTGTTTTAATTTTTTTCTTTTCCAGGAAGGAAGTCATATATATTTTTTTCAATTGACAAAGCAATTCAGAACAGTTATTCACCACATTTCATTGCAATACAACTAGAGTTCTTGAGAAAAAGGGCTATATAGCTGGGTTTCCAATTATGTTTGAAGTTTTCAGCTGGTTTACTTTGTATGTAGGGGGCAGCACCATTTTACCCTGTTCTTCTAATACAAAGACAGGCTGACTTGCACATTATTAGGAGCCAACGCTGCTACAACATTCGTACTGGAATAACTTCAGATTGAAGAGGCCCACCTTCGTAAACCCATTCACGCCTTCAGAGCAAAAAAACACTAATACTTAGGTATATTTTTTGACCAAAACAACTTTTTGAAAATATCACGAGAAATGAAAATTCAGCCAACAACTTCCTTTATATATCATGAACATTTATGCTCATCCAACAACTTTCCTCATTTTTTGTTTGAGTTTGTGATAAGCAATTCTCAGAAGTATCGTAGATCAAAATGACACTCACCAAGATCTCCAGGCATGAAGGGGTTAAATTTGTGCCCAATCAATGTCAACCCTAGACATTATAACACGTTTCCTCCTTTAGTGCACCATACTCACTAGTATACTCAGGCCACAGCCACGCAATAGAGACTGACGAGTAGATCACAATGACAGAGTTCAAGACCAGCACCTTGGTTGGAAATTTTGGACCCTTAAGTGTGCATGTTATCAACAGCCTTTCTCAAAACGTTAACAACAATTAAAGTATTGTACAAGCTCTTCGTCTTTGCATGGTTGCTGAGTTAGCAGAAATACAAATGTGTATTATTTATGATAGATGGTAAGTTAACTAATGCAGTTCATACTTAGGAAGAAACTTGTTACAGTTTGTACAGACCCATCACTCATCCAAATAGAAATATTGTCATAGTTTGCACATCTGAACAGGATCATACCTCTTATTCAAAGTGAAACATTGCCATAGTTTGCACAGCCGAATACAACCATACCTCATATTCAAAGTGATACATTGTCATAGTTTGCACATCTGAACAGAATCATACCTCTTATTCACATTGAAACATTGTCATAGTTTGCACATCTGAACAGAAACATAGCAATTCAAATAGAAATATTGTCAGTTTACAAATTTGAAGAGAAACATTATTTAATAGTTTGCACTCTTTATCCTTAGTGAAACTGTCTCCTTTTGCACATCTTAAACAAAACCATAGTACTTGTATCGAAATTGAAAAACGGACACAGTTTACACATCAAAACCCTACTGCAAGGTTTATTTCTTCACATAGTTTACCGTAAACCCAGGATAGCATCAAGGCTGCTTCAAGAGACTGCTACAGAAATGCCACTTCAGATGTACACAGCATTTCATACGTAACTTACCAGCAATAAGGAAGGCTTTGAGCATCCCAGGTAAGACTAGAACACTGCTGCAGGATCTCCTAAACAAAGTATCCCTCTCAAAGAGGCAAATAGTTTACCATAGGTTGATGTTAGAAAGAATCTGAAGTTGAAAACCTAGCTTTCGGTAAAAGTATTACCTTTGCTTTTCATGTGATGTAGTTAGTGTATTTTTCAAAAGGAATTTATCTAAGAGTTACTGAAATTCAATTTCATAGCCATGTTTCCCTATTTTGCTATGCTTCTTTAAACCATGGAAAGGGACTTTCTTCCTACCCAAACCAAACCCTTTGAGATTAGTTAATAAAGATAAAGTTGTAAATATTTAGATAATTACATCATCAGTAGATAATTCCCTGGTGTTTAAACCCCCTGTTGTTACATGTGAATACTGTTTGGACACCTAAAAATTTCACAAGCCAAATTTTTGGGGGGAACAAATTTCAAAATGCTGGCTATGACTATGCTGTTACTATCTCTGAACTGGCAGATACCTGTTAGTGGTTAGACATCTTTCTTATAGGACCAATAGGTACACTTGGTTCTCTGTCTCTCCCGTCCAATAATGTACAACACCGACACAACTCTCTATAAACATCACCCAGCAGAGAACAGGGACAAGGCACCAGCACAGTCGCCTCATTGTCTCTATTCTCTAAGCGGTACTACTGACATCACCTCGGTTCACGCAAGCTTTTTGATGACACTCGCAAGCAGTCAGTACTTGCACAGCCTCTATTGCGATTTGAATTTCTCCTGTCACTTTTACATCTCCTTTTTACATTTTACATCTCGTGTTTATCCAAACTGTCACTTCTTCACTCACTCAAACATAAGTCTCCTGCTTAAATCTTGCATCATGATTGTTTTATTGTACTTTAACCCTTCTAATGCCGAGGCTTATTTCGTAAAAAGCACAGGAACGCAACGATTTTTGAAAACTATAAGTGGAAACTATAAGTGAAGTATTTGGTCATGTTTATTGTAAAGTTGTACCACAACATTGGCTCTGTCTTGAATAATGCCGTTTACTTGATCCCAAATTGCTTATATAATTTTCAAATGCATCATCAGACTCAAGTTGGTTTTCAATACTATCTGTTAAAGCGACCCCCCTTCTCATCACTACATCTCAATCATAATTAACTCCTAGGTACCAAAGGAAGAACTTGTGTTGCCTGCTCTTTCAAACTATTTTAAACCCTAAATCATGTGCATTACTTTGAATGCTATTTAAACACTCTCACCCCCACCCCCTCAGTTATTTCCTTTTTAACATATATTCATCAACTGTTCAAAAAGCGTTGTTCTCTTGTATGTGGCATTATGATAGCATTTGTGTATTACAGACGTCAGTTTCAGCTCGGGTCAGAAACTAAGCATATAACATGTGTACAAATTCCCATGTTCACTGTCAGTCTGCATCCTCATAGATTCTACATTGGAAGCATTGATTTGACTTTGCATTGAAAATGCAACCTCCTTCTTTCACAAAAAGAGTCCACTTTCTTCAGGAAAACTGCTTCCCTTTTGTTGAATGTAATCTAGCACCACCAATCGACAAAGGACTCAAAGGAGAGAGGTACATTTTCAACCTTACAGAAATAAACGTAACGTAACGTAGAAGTTGTTAAATAATCTGATGAAGTCCCTGGTCAGAGGAAAATATCCACAACTGAACACCATGAACTGAAGCTTACTATCAATAACTTTACCTCCCTACTGCCTACTAACAGAAGAAGGCCCGGTATAAGGCCAGGGAAAGGGGCACCCATCAGCCTGAGACAACCATTCCTACACACTGGGCAGTGAGTATTCTTCAAACAGAGATCCACATGGATTCCCCGCCCCTGAAAGCATGGTCGTGTTATGAAAAATCCAACATAAACCTGTTAACTATATAACCATGAGATATACTTCCTTCACAGGCGGAGCGTAGCACCAACAATGCCTCTAGTACACATATTGTCATGACAACACTATTGTGTGATCCACAAAATGAAAGGGCATCAGAAACTGTTCTGGAGAATCAATTTCTCCTGGCTGTCTATTGTTGCTATGGATACATTGTTTAAAAGAAAAATTAGGAAGCTGCGATTCATTGTAGAATAAGAGAAATGATTTGCTTAGCTGCAAATCTACTGGTTTAAACCCTCTGGATTTTCCTAAATTCTAAATTAAGTTCAAAAGTATAATTAAAAGTGAGTGCTGGCTAAGGCATTTGATTCTAAATGAGTAAAATCGAATGCCATGATAGTTTGATATAAATGCTTACTCCACTCACATTTCATTTTGAGATTTTTTCCTGCAGATATAAATTACTGAAATTGTCCTTTTTTCCAAAAACAAATTTTATTGGCAAAAATATATTTGGAAATATTTTCCCGTTACAGTATCCGAGACAGATTGGCCATTTCAGAATAGTTCACAGTAAGGACCCCCTGAAGGAAGTAGGTAGGTAGGTGAATAGACAGTAGTTGTCATCTCTGTATCGTTTAACTCAGGATAGCTGAGATCGGTGTATTTTGAATACAAATACTGCCAGATTCTGATGGCCTCATATGAGACACCTAGCGCCCCCACCCAGTCAAGAACGATACCGATACTTCCCGCAGCTAGAACAGCACCCCGTCCACCCACACTGAAATCAACATACATGATCTGCATGCTCTCCATGATTGCTATTATTGATTGATATGACGACTAAGACATTGCTAGGCCAGGAGCGGGCAGTCGGTTAGTTGCAGTAACCCTCAGGTTTTAATTATTATACATAATATGAGCAGGCGATTTTTTTTCTTCCTCCTCCTCCTCGTACGTTTCGCTCACTGACCTGCCACACACGCACACACACACACAATTATCTAGCACCAATTACTAACGAGGCCTTGAGAATGGAGACGCGCCCGGATAGCTGGGGGTCGACCCTAGGGGTGGTCCATAAGACTGGAGATGAGCAGGCACCTGACCACCTGGGTATCCGGCATGTGCCGCGGTGGGGTATCCCGGGGTGCTCATCGAGGGCGCACTGGGATATCCGGGGTAGCCGCTGCTGCCCATCTGTAAGGTGGTGCCCGCCGGGTAGGAATTGGCGTAGTAGCCCATCGAGGGATTGCTATACGAGCTGGTCACCGAAGGATATGAAGCACCTAAGCCGGCCGGTGTTAGCGATGCACTGGTCGTGGGGAATACAGTCCCGGGGTAGCCAGGGTTGCTGGGAGATGGTAGATAAGTCGGGCTCGGTCCGCCTAGCGGGCTTGGGGAGTAGCTTGGGCTGCTGATGGTTGCCGTCGGCAGGGGGCGCCCGTAGCTGAGCGTCGACTGCGGGACCTGGTGCGCCCCGTACTGCGCCTGCATGGCCTGGTAGCTTGCCGCGGAGGGGAACCCCGAGGGGAAGCCCGCTTGCTGTTGGGCGGCCGCCGCGCTCAGCTGCTGCTGCGCCTGCACCTGTGCTGCCTGAGACTGTGACTGCTGCTGGGCCGCTGCGTACTGGCTCATCGACATGCCCGGGTACCCGGGGTAGCCCAGGCTGGCCTTGTCTTGTGGGGGGCCCGTGCTGCCCGGCAGCCCACTCGGGAGACCACTGGCAAGACTGCCGGCCCCAGCGTTGTAGTAGTAGCTCATTCTAGCCCTGAAATACACCGCAAAGATAACAGTCAATGCATAGGTTATATCAAAGAACAAAAGATGGCTGAAATGACACTAAGAACATATGCCGTAAATTCTCAGTAATTTGGGAATTTTTTTAATGATTACGATTTTTGCAGGTTCATGGTGGCCCATGTTTTCTTAATGTTGCATCAGCAAGATTTACAACTAGGTCCATATTTTGTGAAATGGCAACTGGCAATAGATCGAGGGTTGCCCAGATTTCCCATTAATTTTTTTCGTAGTGGCCCAAATTTCTAGGGCGGTCCAAATATCTGAGAATTTACGGTAGTTAATTGGTTTCCAAATTACACATATCAGCATCATAGAGAAAGTGGATCATTGGTTCTAAAGACCAAACATTTTGAGTTACCTGCATCAAATTGACATTTTCAGAAATACCTCACAAAGGTGTTCAGAAAGATTTGTTTGTCTAAATGTTACCTATACCCCTATCTGGCTTATAGCCTGCTTCAGAGTCTTGACCAGGATTTCAAAGTGTCTGTCTAAAACGGCAATCACAAAATATCTGCCTAAAAGTGCCCATTAGGATTTAGCTACTTATCTACTTCAAATTCTTATACCAACTACATAAAATAGTATATTGTGCAGCCTATCTTGTTCAAAAGGGCAATTTACACTTCAGCCATGCCCTAGACGATTGTTTGTTCGGGAAATATTTGGTGATTTCACCCCAAAGTCAAAATTGAAAATACTTCATAGAAATATTTGCTTGTCCAAACAGGACACTGTCCTGGTTAAGTCCCTTTGATAAAGGGTTGTAACTTGTTACAGTAGCAATGATCACATTTCTGCTATCTTACATGATATCTCATAATATGATTGGAAACCACACTTACAACATGCAAATAAGTATAATTACAAATTCATTGAGTTTTCAATGAAATCCTAGTTGAGGAGGCATCATACCCTTAATCAGATACACTGCTATTGAAAAAATAATTAAATACCTCAGTTGCTTCCTGCCAGGGACTTAGCCATGACCCGTCCTGCCTGTCTTTTGGACAGGCAGTTTCCTAAAAACCTCCTGTTTGGACAGGCAAAAGTTGTTTACGAAGATTTTTCAATTTAGACTTTTTGGGTTACTCACCAAATATTTTCCTAACAAACCAACTTCTAGGGCATAGCTGAAGTGTAAATTATCCCTTTTGACAAACTAGGCTATTAATTGTAGCTGGTATAAGGACTTAAAGTAGATAAGTAGCTAAATCTGGACAGGCCAAAATTTTGGAATTGCGGTTTTGGACAGGCATTTTTGAAAGACCCTGCTTCCTGCGGGAAAAAGGAGGAATGCAATTAAGTTAAGTGTAAACCATTCATGCCACTGGCAAAAAATGACCACGCAATTCTGATGATATCTTTCGGAGAAAAACATTTTTTGAAAATATTTGATATTTGATTCAAATTCAATCTTCACCTTCCTTTCAATAGTTTCAAATTATCATGCTTTTATACCAATTCATTTTACATACATGTATTACATTTTTTTTCAAAAGTACCCATAGAACCAGATGACAATTTTAAAGAAAGCTTAAGTCATGAAAGGGTCAATGAAAAAAGCATAAAGATTTTGAACCCACACCCTTCTTATCCTCTTGTACCCTAATTGATCGACAATGCATGTTCATTTAAGGTTGAATTAATGTAAACGATTCTCAAACTATTTGAAGTAAAAGTTTTATCAGAAACAACAAAACTACCTGAAAATGTTTTCAAAATCATGGTTTACCAAAGAGCTTGAGGTTTTATTTCACTGTTATAATCATTAGATTAGACCATTCAGGACTCGACGTTAAGGCTAGCCCCGGGCTAGTTATTGAAAGTCAGGGCTAGTCAGGGACCGACATTAATTTTTGAAGGCACTTGCCCATTCGGGCAGAGCAACCCCAAGTTTTGCTTGCCCAAAAAAAAATTCAACTTTCCCCCCAAAATGTTATTTTGCACTTTGTTTATTATTAACACAGTGACATCCTATCTTGGATGCCTATTTAGCATTTTTATGAGAATAAACTCTATAGAGGCTTACAATTTAGAATGACAATCTCACTGTGAAGGGCATTGTTTTGCAGAAATAACGACGATAATCTTGGTCTAACTTTTGTATGGGGTATTAAAGTGGGAATATTGACTTGCCTGTTCGGGCTTTTAGATTAAGCCATGAACTTGCCCGAAACCATGTTTTTTACTGCCGAACTTGCCCCGGGCAATAGGGCAAGCCTTAGCGTCGTACCCTGCTAGTAAATTCTACCTGTGAGTAGCCCTGAGGGGCTAGATAGAATTAGAATATCAGCACTTAAAAAAGTATGAAGCCCTCCTTTGGCTCTGCATTCCTGGATGATAATATAACTGAATTTACCACAATACACATATTCTTTTTATGTTATCAACAGAGGCTATGATATTAAAAGAGGTCACTATTAATATCAGGGCTAGCAAAAATATTTCGGGGCTAGTTAAATTTTCGGTAACTAGCCCTGTTGGGCTTATGAAGTTTTTTCTTAATGTTGAGCCCTGCCATTCCTATAACATCTCTTAAAAGAATGAATGATGTATGTGATGATATCCTGGTTACTTGAGTTTCTTTTTTCTTCTGAAATACTTGATTTTAAAAATCTGAATAAAACAAACGCCTATAAAACCAATTACTTTTCAAATTGATGCTTTAGTCTCAAATTATTTTCCAAAAAAATACATGTAGCCCTTATCGAAGGGAATTTGGAGCATGAATGGGTAGAAAGATTGAAAGGACAGGATGGTGTTAAAAATATGGGTCTTTTTCCATTCAAGCTCAGATACCCCAAATCAGGGTCTTAGATAGGATTTCAAAAATGCCTGTCCAAAACAGCAATTTCAAAATTTCTGCCGTTTAGATTTAGCTACTGATCTACTTCAAATCCATATACCAGCTACTATTAATAGCCTTGTGTGTCAAAAAGGGCAATTTACACTTCAGCTATGTCCTAGAAGATGGTTTATTAGGACAATATTATACCCAGAAAGTCAAAATTGAAAAATCCTCATTGAAAATTTTGCCTGTCCAAACAGGAGTTTTTTAGGAAACTACCTGTCCAAAAGACAGGTAGGACGGTCCTGGCTAAGTCTCTGCCCCAAATGCCAGAGCCAAATGCAGTGCTTGAATAAGACTTGTGATTTGTTGAATATGAAACTTTCTTCAGGGCTCAACATTAAGAAAAAACTTGATAAGCCCAGCAGGGCTAGTTACCGAAACTTTTACTAGCCCTGAAATATCTTTGCTAGCCCTGATATTAATGACAACTCTTTTCAAGTAGTGACATCTGTTGATATCATAGCCTCTGTTGATAACATGAAAAGAATACAGTGTATTGTGGTAAATTGAGTTAAATTATCATCCAGGTATGCAGAGCCAAAGGTGGGCTTCATAATTTTTTAAGCGCTCATATTCTAATTCTATCTAGCCCCTCAGGGCTACTCACAGGTAGAATTTACTAGCCCTGACTTTCAACAACTAGCCCGGGGCTACAGGGCTAGCCTTAACGTCGAGCCCTGTTCTTGCTTCATTTCAGTTCATGTCTTATGTAGGAGTTCAACGACATCAATGGTATAGTAGTCTATATGCGACACACAGACCATGGGTTTCCCTTGTTAGAATCTAACTATACAAGAGTGGAACAATATTCATTGAACAGTTTCTGTATCTCCTCTTATTAGAGACGGCTTTTCTGACTGACATCTTAATCTACAGGTGAACTTGGATATGACAGACTAAATGGGACCAGGAAAATTGGTCCGTCATAGGCAAAATCTGTCGTATACATATGACAAATACTTGATATGCATCGGACTGGGACCAAGCATATCGCCCGTCATATGCAAAAAACTGTCGTACAGTGGTCCGTCATATACAAGTTCACCTGTATACCCTTTGAGGCTAAGAAGGAAGACTCATCTGGGCGTGTCTCGAAAAAAGTCCATCTTTTTTTGGTCTTTGAAGGAGTGAATGAAGTTTTAGGTATTGTTCCAACCTTTACACATATTTCTATGCTACCTACTACGGCTTCTACTGGTTGTTTCAATGGTGAGTGAACAAGCAAATGTTACATACATCAACTCTTTTGACATCTGGGAAGTATATGTTTAAGTTTCATAGAACAATAAATAGTCTAAAGCAACCATAATGCTTGTTCAATAGCCATTCAAACAACTTATCATCATGTTGTAAAAAGAAGAATTGTTTTTCCTCAGTAAAATGCATTCCATCTCAGTTGACACAATTAACACTTACACCAAGATTATCTCAAATAAAACTAAATACTGAAGTTGAAGGGAAAAATCATTGATATTTGTTTGGAAAACTGAAGGGCAACGAATATGATGGGTTGATTTAAAATGTTTGCATACATTTCTTGTATGTTTTATTTTTGAAACCAATAGAGTTGTCACTAATTCCCAACCTGTATTGACAATTGAGAAAAATAACTCAAGAAAAGTCACAAAAAAGGATTTGTGTAGGGAATAGTTATTTCAACATAACCTTGACTACCGCAGTCAAATCAAGAAAATAAATGTTAATTAAATCTTTTTATATTCAACAATTAATTTGACATAAACATTCCAAGGAATTCCTAGAAAATATTGAATTTTTCACTTACATTTTTAAAGAATTCCTGGTTATTCCCAGCTTCATTTAGTATTTAAGGGAGTTACAATTGATCTGAATGCAGTATCTCGGTAGGAAAAACATTTCTTGGCAAACAACAAAGGTTACACAATCGAGACTAACAGAGTGCATGGGCAATGAATGGAGAAGGGGCAAAAATAGGGCCTGAAAAATAAACTTTAGGTACTATTGGACTCTGATAAAAGGGGATTTCATGTCACTGAACATACCTTCAAATTTACCTGTCCATGAAGATATGTTCACATAACTGTAGGGGGTGGGGATGTATTCTAGGTACTGATACGACTAAAAAATTATTCTCAGGGCACCCATGGAGTCAGACAATAAAAAAATCATATCATGAAAATAAAACAAATTTGAATAAATATTTGAACAGGTTCACTTTTGTAATCTCTTTTTTTTATATTTTGTTCAAATATTTTTTTCAAATATTGCTTTTGTTTTCAAGATATTTCTAAAGCTGTCACTGCCCTGGAATTTCTGTTTGAAATGGCTATTGGGGAAATTCCATTGGAAGATGCATATAAACAATAGATATGATGGGGGAGGGGCCAAGGAGCAGTTAATTTGCATATGAGTGTATATTACATGACACACATACTATATGGGGATTACCCTGGCAAGCACTGCTGCCAAGAAAGTGACCAGACAATGGCGCCTGGTCAGCTTAACCCTTATGCTGCTGGTGGCTAATTTGACCAATACGAAATAAGGCAAAACATCTGAAAAATGATCGAAACCCTGGCATATGGGTACTCATCTGAAAGAACTCGGCGAGAGCTTTCCAATGAATACCAACATGACAGGGTTTCGATGGTTTTCAAATTTTTTTGCCTCCTTGAGCTTCGGACGAAAGTAGCCTCAGCATTGGACGGGTTAAAAAAATAGATGATATCTCACTTGTTCAGGGAGGCTCTGTAATCACTCATCTTGCTCCTGGAAACCAGCAATAAAAAACTAGTAGGCGTTTCAAATGAACAAGACAGAAGGCAGTAGCAGCAGCAGGAAAGCTTGGATATGGCACACCGACCACAGACAGGAATTATACCAAACATCATTACAAATTAAACGATATATTTTGGATTCAGATTGCCATATTTGACCAGATGATACCATTTTCTGTCTGCTTGCCAGACAAAGATAAAATCTCAAAAAATTGAATCATCTAGTAGAGTATAATTTTATTCTCAATTTTCATCAATGCATTTTGAATAAATAGAATTATGAAAAAAATCTCAATTTGTTCCGAGTATCATTGCGAAAATGAAAGTCAGAAAGCCAAGGAATAGTTAAATGGGGACCAGCAATATTGGCAATAAATGTGACTGAAAACCCATCTGTGACAATGTGGCATATCAAAGTTTGCCCCTATTATGCTAAGAACACAACGCATGGACTGAACACATCAACAAACATCACCTAGTTATCTCACCTGTATGTTATAAAAACAATTCCAATTTCTTTCCTGTTAATAGCACTGCAGGACCTTAGCAAGGATTTTGAAACAATCATGAATTAAAATTCTGAATTTAAAGGTTGTAAGAAGATATTCTTTAAATAATAATAGTTAGAACCATGTATCCACTTAGAATGAAAATGTTACATAATCAAAGTGTCTCAAGTGACACTCACATTGTAGTTTTGAGGCAAGTACTTGATGCATTTTATTCAAAAATATGTAGGAATAAACTTTTATAGAGTATAACTTTGTGTTCAAATGATATTCAGACAGCCAGCTGGCCAGGTTTGTGGGGAAATAATTCATATTCTTTCTTTTTGAAAGTTCCTCCTCAACTAAATATTAACGAGAAAGGAGATGACATTGCCAAGTTACTATTTTTGTGAATTCAGATCCTGTTTCCTCATTAACTCTTGCATTTAGCTCTCAGGATTTCACATTCAACCCTCTAGGAAGTGAGACTTTACCAGTGATGCAGTACCAAGTTGTTAATAAGGGCATATAAATGTGATTCTAATTATTTTGAAAATAAGTCATTTTTTGATTTTTAGTAAATGCAAATAGTTTTCACAAAACTAAAATAGAAGTAGATTAAATAACCATCTAATACATGGAATAACTATATTGAATTAAATGAAAGGAATGTAGATTTCAATCTTTTTCCTTAAAAAATCTTTCCACTACATACTCTAGAACCCGAAAAGTAGAGTTTGCTGAATGACTTGTCAGGAAATTGGAAACATATTTTCATTTGCCCTTATTTTCAACTATTGTGTACAGTCCATATGCAAAGCAGGAACATTAGATATAAGCTATATCTAGGTGCTTGAAATGATACAAACAAGCAAAGCTTATTGTGTAACTGTTCATGTCCATATTGACGGAGAAGAAAATCAACTTGTCTTCCCCGACAGAGAAGACAATTAACTTCTTCAATAAGTATAAGTTGTGAACCAATTCTTGCCACTAGAAAGCGATAATGGTATTTTGACCAACAAGGTAATATCAACCATAAGCTAAGGGATCTTACAAAAGGTTGGCCTTGTTCGGAACCAGCATGATATATAACAATTTTCAACCCTCCAAAATTGCCAATTCATTTAAAATGTTAGATGGTCATGAATATATTACCAAAATGTATCTTCATACATGAATGAAGATATATTTTGGTAAAATATACATATTTTGACCGTGCACACTTTGTACTTTAAAGCACATCTTAAATGAGAGAAACTTGCTAGGAAGAGGCATTTGGGTCAAATCCTCTAAATTTACAATGAAAATAGCTGTACCTCATAGTAAGAACGATTTTTCTTTGGAAGTGGATTGAAATTTTAGGTTTGGTCTTTTGGTTTCCCCAATGGTGCTGTGAAAATGGATTGGGAGCTCTGGGCTTGAATTGGTTGACAACTTACGCATCACAACATAGTGAACATAAACCTGTCACATACACAACATTGCTGCCTAGTAGTAGCAGAAACACAGCATGTGCCGTATAGCATACAAGACAGTGTCACAATTAACAGCAACAACCTCTTAGACAAAACTTGTGCAGGACAAATACCAGGACCTTATTGCTAGGAAGGGCTTAATACTTCAATTCTAAATTTTAAATGATGTACATTTGTTGTAATGGCTAATGGCTCCAACAACTAGATAAGTTAGATCCAAGTTTTAAGATGTCTATTGCACCCCACCTCCCATCCCCCACCTCCCTAATACACGCCCATATTGAAACTCTGTGAATGCAGTTTTGATTTAAATAAAGATATAGATCTATCAAAGAATGTATTTTGAACGGGCAACTGTTTTTGTAATGTCTATGGAAGCAAAAGTGGGGGCATGTACAAGCCCATATTCAACCATTCTCCAACATCTGTGAAAGCAAAGTTGGGATTTAAAAAACTAATATTTATCAAAGAATATATCTTATACAGGTAACTGGTGTAAGGTCTATGAAAGCAACATGGGAGGATCAAAGAATGTGATGGAAAACATTGGCCTGTAAACAAGCCAGCGTCACAACATTTGAACATACCAGGAGCCTTCAGGCCCCTAGCAAAAAAGTTAAGGACAGTCCCTGGAGGGGTGGTCATTCAATTAGACACAGGTACCAAACTCAACTGACTGCCATTTCACAAGGTTGAATACCCAATAACCCAAACATGAAACTTGAGCTTTGGGGAGGTAGCCTTTGAGGATGTGTCAAATAATTTGGATATGTATGACTTGAAAAGAAAATTTGAAAAGAAAACTTGGTAAACCCCCTCCCCCCTAAGATACCCTAACCTCAACATTTCTTTGGAAGTATCACTTGTGAAAGGAACCATTTTAGGATTTGGAACAAATCCTTAAATTTAGGGCTCAACAATGTGGGTTTTATGCAGGTTTTATGTTGAAGGAAGGGCAGAACAAAATTTAGAGTAGGGGTTTTTACT
>OZ012688.1:9272923-9277923 GCA_963942565.1 Maea johnstoni | reverse complement strand
GGATATCACAGGCTTGTAGCAAGTCTACCTCAAATAGGGACCTGGCCAGGAATTTGAAAGTGAATAGCTCTAAGTGACAGGGGAGGGGGTCTGGGGGCTGATAGAGGCCCCAGAAGCTCTAGGGGGTTTTTCACTCTGACACGCATTTTCTGCCAATCCAAGACAGATGATTAACCTTTTTTTTTTTTTTCAAGGGACAGATTACTTTTCTCCAAACGTTCAGAGATATATTACTTATACGTAATGACATATAATGGGTTCAATTTCCTCTCCTTTGGCCTCTTTTTCTACACGAGGGTTCAACGTGTTTGATCACACAGTAAATGGTTCCATTGCAACATATTCTGCGTGTGGTTAGAGAAGGGGTAAATCTTACAAGAGGTCCTGAAGCGCCCTCTTCGTCCCTACCTACCCCTTGCCTATGATCTCTTTCCTTCCCGCATCCACCTCTCGCTCTTCCCTTTCCACCTCTTGTGTCTCCCCTTTTCTCTCCATCCATAGATGAAGAGAACGAGAACATGATCGACAACCGTGCTTGACCTACTTCCTAAGTCAAATTGCGGCTAAGTCGTGACTAGCCAGTTGTAGCAGGTGGAGGAAGTACGTATACCCGGCGAAAACCACCACCTAACCCCAAGTCACTGGCAACTTTCTCACTTGCCCCAGGTGCGATTCGAACCTATGACCCTCGTTTCGTATTTACCACATCCACCTCTCTGCCTTTCCTATCCCATCATAAAAGGCTACACTGTATATCCCTTGCTCCTCATTTTTTCTATATCCGGAATGACGTATTCTTTACCTTGCTCCCGCAACCTACATTTCCCTCCTCTGTTTCCACCAGTCACGCCCGGCATTTAATTCCTGCACAAAATGCGTGGGCATGCCGGGAAAATGTACAACCGCCCGTCCGATTGCCACCCAGTTTCCTGGGCATGGATGCATTGATGACCTCACAACTGAACGTGGTTTTGATTCGCAAGCTATACTTGGGCTTTGATGAAGTTGGCTTATTTTTGACATGCAATCCATAGGTGCTTGTACAACCGAGCACTGGCAAACATCCGGTCAACTGGTGCAGAAATTAAGTACCTGTACTGTACATTTCTCTCTTCTCTTTCCACCAGTTACGCCCATTGTTATTTATCCTTTACCACAATCCTGGTTTAACTAATCTAAACAAGGCCAAAAGGGTATGAATTTTCAAATTCTATTTCAGTTGATATAACAATTTTTCATTTTTCCTTCAATTAAATGTTATGAATAGTTCTGAATCTACCAAAAATTTCAAAATTGCTTAAAATAGTCCTTATTATAAAGGGGTCGGCCCCGTGCTCGATTACACTACGCTTTGTACTTACAGCAAAGGTGTCATTTTTGCTTCTAAACAAAAGGGTTCTGGGAGATGATTGCATTTTTATACTAAAAGTTACCTGTAATGAATAATCTTTATTGGGTATGATTCAATTTATAACATGTATTGGTGCTAAATATGGTATAATTCAAAGGAGAATTTAGGGGGTTTCTCTTAGATAATTCATATTGCAAGAAAATCACTGTAAACGTCTCAATTCCATTACCAACATAACTGTCTGTAATACTGACCCTCATTATATTTATATCATAGTAAAGCAGGAGGAGGGCAGGGTACTAGACTAAAGATGAGACCAAAGATAAGTTGAGTATCTCAACATCACCGATCATCAAAACGGGACGCTTTGAATGCGTCAATAGCAAAGGCGTGCACCAATAAATACACCATAAACATCCAATGAAGTTGGCTTTAAAAAAATGAAATATGTTCAGAAATAAACGATGTAAGAAATACTAGTATATGTAAAAGGTTTAGCTAGTCATCGGTATGAGAGTTCATAAGTGCCAGTTTTATAGCCACTGTCGCACAATGGTGCGATAGTGCGACACCCTTGCCAGGTGATTATTTCATATCAGGCATGCAATCAGGAGACAGATGATTTAGCGTCTGATATCAGGAGAGTACTGCTGATATCAGGGGCCTTGAGAAGCATGTTGACTGGTACAGGTCGTGACTAGCCAATTGCTAAACTGGGGGGAGGAAACCGGAGTACCCGGCGAAAACCACCACCTAATCCCAAGTCACTGGCAACTTTGTCACTTGTCCCGGTGTAAGTCTCAAAAGTACAAACGGGCTGCTAATTGTTTACCCCTTATCTCCAAACTAATACTACTGTTATGCTGATAAGCAGATAAGAAAACTTAAAGTGTAAGTTCACCTTCAAAATTAAAAACGATATGTTGTAGAGCTCAATCTCACCTTTCATAGGACACCTTGATTGCAATTGTACTCAGAACATAGACTGAGATATTACCCTTTAAAGGTAGCTTTATGGGGGCTGCCATGTTTGTTTAGAGGGACCCTAATTAGTGATGCTAATTAGATGCGTGTGATGCAGTGCTGTGACATCCTCAGAGGCTCAGTCAGTGAGATATGACAGCTAAGAGAAGGAGCTTAGAAGCTAGCTCTAGATGACAGCTCCAAACCAGAGCACAAAGATGGTGAATTGTCAAGCTTTTGGATGCAACAATGATTCTAGAAAAGGAGGTTTTCCATATCTGCCTGTAAATCCACTAAGAATGAGGCACACACATAGATGTTGTCCCCACAAATGTCTCTGCTTAAATGAATAAAATCCTTTACCTGTTGTAAATGAGTAATCAAGTTAATAGCTATTATGAATTAGTATTAAAATACCAATATTACAGTACAATTAGTAGGTGGTTTCTTGGCTTTCTGGTTTCATAATTGTAATTCATTTGCTTGTGGTTTCCTAACAGTAACTAGCCTGACTGCAATTTGTAGTAGTTGTGCCCAGCTGCAGAGGATGTGTATTGCAGTTAACCGCCTGGGTAAAGCTTAGGATACCAGAGTACATTAAATGCCTTTGGGAATAATGTGTATTGCAGTCAATTCCTTAGAGGCTAACGCTGACAATACACTCACAGCTTACAAATTGAAAACTTTCATCACAAGATTACAGTGTCTGAACATTGTAGGAAATAGTAAATGCCAGTCTATTTTATAAACAGGTAGAATTTCTTGAGCCCTAAAGCTCATCCATAACCCTTTTACTACAGGTCTCTTTCCCTCATTGCTTTTGCCAAACAGAACCTGGTATACCTCTAGAATAGACAGGTACACACTGAGACACAGTGCCTCTGTTTGTTGTCTGATACACCACTTTCCTCTTTGCAAATCATATACGTATAAGAGCATGTGCTAGTGTATTCAGTTCTGCAGAGCTCCAGAGCTCCAGCCTGCATGTAGCAGTGTGATGTCACTTCCTGTCTCTGATAAGCTCCAAGATGGTGCCTTCATGAACCAGCTGAGGCAGTGAATTTGCTGCATTTTGCAAGATACAAACTTGAATATCTCAGTCAATTTGCGGAGTACAATTATAATCAAGGTGTCCTGAGAAAGGTGACATTGAGCTCTACAACATATCTTTTTTAATTTTGAAGGTGAACTTACACTTTAAGCTAAATCATGTCGATGACTGTGCCATTAGTGATTTCTGACTTATATTCTTGCAAGATAAAGCATGAGTATAGCCATTGTGTTAGCCAAAACAACGGGGACTAGCTTTCAAATGTACCAACCATTCTGGTCCAAGAAAATGTCTGGTGTGACCTCACTATATGATAGTCTTATCATTGAACTATTAAACTACTTTCAGGGACTCGGGACAGGCCAGAGCTCAGATAATGTTTACATTTCAAGGATTCAGGACAGGCTAGAGCTCAAACAATGTCTACATTTTGGAAAAGAAACACCTGTCTCCGACACCTGGAGAAAATAAACAGTCTCTGAACATTTGGGGAAAATAATTTGTCCCTGGATTATACCGGTAGAATATAGATTATCTGCCTTGGATTAATTCTTATGTCAAGTGTCAGGAAATGACTGAAAATGCAGTTCTGAATATGTACGCCCCACTCGTCCCAAAACATCCAGCTCGGATGAAAATGACTTCCACTTTCAAATTCCTGGGTAGTAAGTCCCTGTTCAATGCAGTCGGTTTTAAACTGACTTTTGTTAATTTTGTAAAAAGCTGAATTGAAATCACCCTGCTAAGCTAAACGTAGAGACAAAGTAAGAAAATAATATTTCTTGAAAATAAAGGCAAAAAAAGGCGAATATATGACTAAAATACCTGTATTCCGTAAGAATTCAATACGCATGTGTTTTTGTGATGAAGCTAGATCTGAGACGATTATGATATTGTACCTACCTCTGATGGAATATACAAATAAGTTGTATAGTACAGAAGATCATACCCAGGGGGCGATATAAATTTTTCAAAGGCAGATTTTTTCCCAAATTAGTCAGAGACTGCTTGTTTTTCAAATTCTCAGAGACCGATATTTCAAATTTTCAGAGACGAAAGAAAAATATGAAATATTTATTTTTTGGTGATAGTATTTTGTTATATTGTACAACCTTTTAGGTACCCTCTCCATAAATGGATAGTGTGTAGCTGTGTTCTAGTCATATTTGCTTTTTTTGTATTTTGTGATTTATCTTAATAATTAAATTTCTCATCTAGGTATAGATTTCTTTGGCACGTTATCCCCATGTAGAAGTCACTTTTCAAAGAGAACCGCAACACTGATGTTCGCTACTTTCTGCCGTAGGTCATAATTGCAATCGACATTCATCATCTGGCAAACAAAATGGCTGCGCCCATAGTCGAGGAAGTGATAGGAAGGCTATTGCAAAAATTACATGGGAAGGATGGTTGTGAACAGGTTCCAGATTACTTTGTGGATCTAATAAAGCAAGCAGTGTGTGAACGACAATCTAGGGATACAGATACTGACGAGTATGCTTCTTGAACGTTGATTCTCCTAATTTAATTGGAAGAATGTTTCAATCCCATAATTAAATTGAATTAAAATTGGTACCTGAATCACATCATTTCGTTTTCGAGCAATTAAAAATAAAAGATGTATAGAAGACGTGT
>OZ012688.1:9262923-9270423 GCA_963942565.1 Maea johnstoni | reverse complement strand
TAACTTGAGGCGGCAAGGAACTTACCCACATTCTGCTCCTGATGACTCGTTATACTGGCGATTAGCAGCGTGATTTTGAATTCCAAAATGACGATTTATTTACTGGAAGGCACCGCCGGTATATCAAAGTAATAGAAGTGGCGTTGTGGTGAAAAGTTAGCTTGCATTTAATTTCATATCATTTCATGTGCTTCTATTTTGGATGAGAATTATCCTTCGTTATCGATAATTCCTTGAGTTATCGTTAGCGCTACTATCCTGTTGCAACGATCAATGAGGCGATATTTCGATTTATCGTCCGAGCACTTCTTAGAGACTAATACTGTTAACTGTAAATTCTTAGGTGCTAAAATTGTACCAAAAGCTTATGTTTGGGATATGAGCATCTTCCTTTATTTTGTAATGTAGTAGCACCATATACTCATAGTAACACTTTCTCTGATTTACAATAAATGTTTAGTCTAGCCAATTTTTCAAAAGTGATATCTGCAAATTGCTATAAATCAGTAAAACATCCTTTAATGAATAAATACATAGATTGGTCACCACAGACCAATTACCATAGGACCAATTAGGGCATAAAAGCCCTGGACACACCTAATCTTGCCGAATCTAGTTTCAGTCTGAGTGCTACATCACTGGGAGAGAAAGACCAATGAGGACCTTGGAATTCTTTACATTATAGAGGAGGTTGCCTGCGCACATGTACAGAAAGCGCCTCTTAAATGGTTCTTGTCAATACCAGGGACAATCTATTCATTAAAATAGACCTCTCTGTCAATACCTGGTCGCGGAGATGTGTCCAGGAGTTGAGCGAGATCTGCTGGCTACATATCCAGTGATTGACATTTTTGAAATACATAAGTATTCAAATACTAACTGTTTAGTTTTTTGACATTATTACTACCATTTCAGAGGAAATAGACAAGTATGCTGATCAACGTTACAGGATCGCGCGTGAAGTCTGCCATGCCATCATGGATGTCATTGAGGGATTGCCAGAGGCAGATCACGATCTTCTTATCAACTTCCTCTCTCTCACTCATTACACTGCAGTATTTGAGATTCTTCAACCAACATACCAACATGTAGAAAATCTGTCCTACTTAGAAAAGTGAGTTACTTTTGTTGTTTGTTACAACTGAGAGTAGTAGACAGGGAGTGGGCACTGTGCATGCATCATCAAATTTCGCTGCCTCCCCCTATGAGTCATAGATAACCTGTGTACCCCAGCCTGGCTGCCTGCTGACCCCATCTCCTTGGCAACCTATCTGACCTAGATAGGATGACGTGGTTTCACGGGCCCTGGATCAGACTGAAATTGCTGCGAAACCAGTTGCGCATGCCTGGATTCCAGGCAACATCCGGCCAGCCTCTTTCTGAAAAAAATCACGTGGCCAATTCTTCCCCAGGCTACACCGCGTAACCCGAGCGCACATGCCCTAGGTGCTAGCATGCAGTGCCTATGGGGTTGCGGATCAAGGTTATGTATTTCTCTGGTTACAATAAATGAAAGTATCTGTCCAGAATAATCACCCTGATTTTGAATGTTACAGACATAAATGTATTGAGCCAGTCTGAGTTTCCCTCAGAAAGTTGTCTGTATAATATAATACTACATGGTTGCTCAATCACGGCAGTTGAGATTATTGGGGAAACCTGGGCCATCATTCATCTACTTTGTCTACTATTTTAGAAAACATGGGCCACCCTCAACCCATAGAAATTGTAATGAAAAGAAAAAGTCCCAAATTGCCGAGAATTTATGGTAATGAAAATAACTTTTAGCTGCTAGGCCTGTTGCTTAAAATATATCAAGTCCAGGAATCCCTTAAAGGGGCCCTAAAGCCTCACATACATATCGGCTTATATGAAAGTAATACACTTCAAGAACAGGATGCTGCCATTCTTTTTCTCTCAGTGATCCCATGAGGGGAGATTTTTGCGCATTGCCATCCACCTGGACAGCCTGTGGCAGCCACTGGCTGCGGCCATGTTTTTCAAGTGCTATCAGCTGTGACACATTGGGTGACAGGGACCACATCCTGTCTCCAAGCTACCTCTGGGCAGTGTATCATAACAGCAGAGCTCCTCACAAGAGCTCTCTGCACAAGTTGCATAAAAACGTATCAAACAAGAAAATGGTGAAATCATGTGCAGCAATTGGCTGTAAAAAAAGACACGGTAGTGGAGAAAGCTTTCATAGATTTCCTGATAGTAAATTCAGACAAAACCGGTGGTTAGCATCCATGAAACTTTTAAACCCGCCTGTCCTGAAGCATGCAGTTGTATATAATATCTGGTAACCAATTTTTATGAATCTCTTATTTTAACCATAAGTGTTCCTGCAGTTTATCAATTTCGGGATTTATTTACTTTATTGGTATAACTTTACTAGTCTCAACATGATTTACCTTCATTCAGTTGCTTTAAGAATATAAGCACAGGTATATGCATTAAATGTTTAATATTAAGCCAGCATGAGAAGGGTAAATATCATTCCCTATCTTACAAAATTGAAACAGCTAAGGTTATAGTCAGTCATGACCCCATTTTAACTGAGAAGAAATACATTTTTAAACAATACTGCAATATAGAGGAAGGTTGAAATCAAAATATCTCAAATTGCAAGTGATTCTTTCTTTTATTTAAGAGAGAATCAATGATATTTTCATTTACTCATTACCAACATTCTCTTAATGACTTATGTTTAATAATCATACTCTTCATTATTTTGATCTGATGTACAGACTTTAGCAACCCTAACAGCTAACTTTCAGGGTGAATGGCCTTTTAATCCAAAATCTTTTTATGGCAATGTTCATAAGTACCTCAACATGGTCTTAATTTATCCAATGAGAATAGACTGTTCAGGAGTTTGTTAGTTGTCTAACAACTGGTGTTTTGTCTTATGTCTAGGTCCCTTGGGTAATAACAAAAGTAAGTAAAGGAAAGGGACACGCATAGGGTAATTGACCTTGTCCAATTGGCATTACACATCTAGACCCCATGAGACACAAGTTAGTAAACACAGGAAATGTATATCAGTACTGGGAACATTAATCATCTTCATTTCCTTTAGTATTGGTTCAAAGTCGTAGGGATTTGCATACCTAAATATCTTGAATGTGATTCAGAGTAGTGAAATATCTACCTTCTAGACAGAGCCACTGGCACCTAATACACCACTAAGCTGCTTGCCACCCAATGACACGGACCACAGCAGCAAGAGTTGTAGAATTATTCAAAATGGCAGCGGCCATGACTCACAGGAGGTGCTATTCACTAATTGCAATTTTAGATTTCTCCTTGTGTGGAGCTCTAGGGCTTCCCTGTATATGACAGATGTTGAGCTATGTCCATGAACTTACATATAAACCTATGATTTGTTCTTCCCCAAGTTCCCCTTTAAGGTCTTCTGCACAAACAGTCAAATATTCCCATGGGCACAGCTTGAATACATTTTTTATGCTTGTAAGACATATGCGTTTTCACAAACCAAATAATCAAATGAGTGGGATTATATGGCCCACAGTTCTGTGCCATTGGGTGCATCATAACAGCTGATGGCTATGAACCACAATTGAAGTAGCCCCACGTTTTGTTTGCCCAATTGTTGGGAATACACATTTCTGCATATCTAACTATTCATAACTATGATGCGCGCCATGTCCGTGTGTAACTGGAATGTGTAAATTATATTTTGCGTATGTTGGTTAACCTTATACTTGCAACAATATTTTCTTGTACCTTATTTTTGAGTTTATTTTTCGTTCATTATTTTTCATCCCGGGCTTTTACCGGATATTTATGTTAACTACTTTATTTATTTTCTGTTCTTACCAATATATTTGTATTTGCTATGATTTTGTATTTTGATATACAGTCAATAAACATACAATACAATACAATAACGGAGAATGTGCAGAGTACACAATAAAAACTGCAACATGTCCTTCGTTACTTAACTACTGTAAACTGGGAAGTGTGTTCACAGTATGGAGGTATTCGTATTAAAGATTTCCCTTCCACTGCTCAATGTGCAAGAGGCGGCTTGGTGGTTGAATGCGTGTTAGATGCGGTGTAACAAAGCGGCTGAATGCGTCTAGAGTGACTTCAGCCACCGCAGATTGATTGAGTCGTCTGCCGGAGTCGTCTGCCTCATTGCTGGCTCTGCGCGTCTCCTTCCCTCCGTAAATATTTACTCCCCTCTGTCTGACGCATGACGAAGGATCGTAGTTGACAGGCACATTAAATGGCCATTCCAAGAAGTAGAAGACTACCTTCTCACTTCCCTTTCTGCAGAGGGAAGCGCTTTGACGCTAATTAGTTCCGCTAGCGAGGAATGCGGTTTATCAGAGAGTGCAAGGGGTGACGAAAGGTTAGGCTATATGATTGATTAACAGCTACTAAAACTCTACCCCATCGGACCTGCTACTAAAGGGCGGCGGTTTGTCGCAGAGATGCTTGGCATTCTTTGGTCTAAATCCGTCTTTAATTACCCCTTATAATGTTACTACTTCCGGAAGATTTGTCTGACCCCGGAATGTTGTTGTTGTTGTTGTTGTTGTCAATGGAGGTTTCTCATGCCGCGGAGTCTTCTTCCAGGAAATTATGCACTCAACTTAATCATTTCTTGAAGCATTCGGATTTATAGCACACACACAATACTATTTAGACATGATATATCGTCTGCCACATGGGCTGACAAATGGTACTTCTGTTAGACTATTCATTTAGAAAGTTGTTTTTCAGTTTTGGAACTAATTTATCAAAATCTTTTCTGCCGTGTAATCTTACACAAAGACAGCCATATCGAATGATATAAAAGCGATATCTACGATCCACCTCTTTACAATAAGATGAATTGAATATCATAGCTGTGAGATGGATTGCGGATGAGGGAACAATGTCTAGAGGCTGAGCAATGAAGATAATTATTATTATTATTAAGCCATGCAGTTCCACAAGACATATTCATCAACCTGAGATATGATATAAAAAAGGAGACCTTTTGTGGTGCCTCAAAATTTTCCTTTCACTGGACACTTTTGTCCTGATGAAATTGCCCTTTTAATATTGTTTACACATAATCTAATCCTTGGTGTATCATTGCATATTCAGATCATGTTATTGTCTGTAACGGTAAAATGTTCATATTTTAAACAGTTCTTGCAAAAAGAAAAAAAAGATCGTTACTTGATGGTTAACTGAAGTACACTATAGAGGACAATGCGAAAGAAACCTTTTATTTTCACCTACTAGACCAATTCAATAACAAACTATTTGCTAGACATCGTTTTCATAGACTTTGAATATGTTTTATCTCAAAGATTATACCTAGGGGGGACGAAATCTCCTTTTGACAGACATTCCTCTCAGCCTGAGCCGACACGGGGATAGGGAAGTCCATATGGCTTTTATTATGTATTTTTGCTGTGAATAAAAGACGACTCGCCCACACACATTACAGGTTGTTGCCCCTGATCCTAGATAAAGTCTTCACTATTCTATTGTAGCGTTTAACCCTTTGGGGGACTGACCGTTAAGAGAGGTGGATCTTTACATGGTTATGGTATTAAGCGCGATATGACCGAAGCTACTGACATTAGCGGCAAATATTCTGACAAACACGACCTCACGATAGTGCTCGTATGGAGAATGGATTGTATTTTTTCTGATTCTTGTATGATCTACATGCAATAAATTGTTGAGCTAAGCCTAAGAAACTTACAAACAGAGAAACGAACATTCGGCTGCTGATTGGATAATTGAAATAGCACCGAGTCATGATTAAAAAAAATATCGCGCAGTTAGCAAAATTATGTGAAGCAATTAACAATAATACAAACAGAGTACGCACTTTATTAAAGTAAACGGATATCTTTTTATATGAAAGGATTTATAGCCTGAGGTGAAACTAATTATATTACCTTTAAAATATTAAAAAAAATAGAATAAAACGGTTAGTTGATATTTTTCATTTTTATATCAGGTTGATTAAATTGATTTAAATTATCTTCAAAATGTCAAAATCAAAATGGCTGATACGACAACGTTTAAATAGTTCCATCCTATCCAGTTTTTGGGTCATGTCAATTGAAAATTTAGTAACCATATACAGGACGCTCATAGCGGCTCATTATATGTATGTATATATATATATATATATATATATATATATATATATATATATATATATATATATATATATATATATATATATATATATATATATATATATATATATATATAATATATATATATATATATATATATATATATATATATATATATATATATATATATATATATATATATATAGGTGTGTGTGTATGTATGTATTATTATTATTAGTAGTAGTAATGGGTATGATTATCCTCTGTAATATATTCGTTACAAAAGTCATACTCACACAAAAAGTGATAACATACGAGGAGAACATAAGAACATAAGTAAACATAAGACACATAATTTAACTCGAACTAACATAGCGTTTTTTAAGAGTTATTGGCTTATTATAGTACGTGTATTAATTGTTAATATCTAAATCTATTGATGAGGACCTATTTCGTTCAAATACATAATTCAATATGTCTTTACCAGGCTTTGTAAGCAATCTCATCACTTTATTTTATCTGTAATATCCTTAGCCCATGGTTGAAAGTGATACATTTCGCTCTAGCGATGTTGACAAGGATCCAATTATTGTGATTATAAAGTCATCCTCATACTTCATTTAATAATAACAGACTAGGAAAACATTAGAGAAAACAAAAGAAATAAAATTAACTTTAATTAACATAAAACTTGTTAGGTTGTGGGCTTATCATTACGTAAATTGTTGATATCCATATCCTATTGGTGAAGTCATATTTTATACTTATACATGATTCAATGTGACTTAATCAGTCCCTATAGGATATCACAGGAAGTCATTTTGAAATATTTGTACTCTAATAATACCCTAATTCATCTACCAAACCTAGGAGATGTGTATATATTTACACATATTATCACCATGCAACGAACTTCTTCTCGAAGAACATTGAGCCATATATCTATATACATTTCATGAGTACTCTTTTACAACAGAGGTTGGCATATTTTTATCCCACTCCTTTCCTGCTATGGAGTACGGTCTGGAAGGAAATGTTTTTTTCTACAATCACCTCCTTTAAGGAGGCATGTGTGGCTGATTATATTCACCATGGTCTCACATCTTTTCATCTTCTATTGATCAGCATCAGCCATTCCACCAAATGGAATATTTTGGTTCATCCATAACTATACTGATCATGTCAAAGCGCTTGTCATTTAAGATTTTACTGTTTCTCTCCTCTGTCTCAAAGTTCCCACGTGCAATTCAGTTTGCTTGGAACATTACCATTATACATCTCTTGCACAACATCTAAGAGTTGAAATTCGTGGCATATATGCAATACCTGAATGATTGGGCTATCAAAAGAACTCGGGGTACCTGGAGTGTATTCACTGAGT
>OZ012688.1:9219180-9260223 GCA_963942565.1 Maea johnstoni | reverse complement strand
ACTTGTAAAATGCATTTAGCCTTTGGCATATAGTAGTGCCAATTTTATTTCTCAACTATTCCATTGTGGTTTGATAGAGAACAAAAAATATATATATATATATATATATATATATATATATATATATATATATATATATATATATATATATATATATATATATATATATATATAGGTAGTTATTCTTTGACCATGTTGCAAGAAGTTTGTATTTCTTCCCTGTAGAATCAGCGAGTTCCGTCTGATATGGTATTCCTGCGGACCACGGAGAAGACGGGAGCGTGTTTCTGCCGTACGGATCAGCTGGACGGGGAGACGGACTGGAAGCTGCGTCTAGCGGTCGCGGCCACTCAGCGGCTTCCCTCCGACGCGGACCTTCTCGACATAGCAGCTCAGGTCTACGCGGAGAAACCACAGAAAGATATACACAGCTTTATAGGAACTTTTAATAGAGTAAGCAACCGTGGATGTTATAATCTTCAGATCCCAGTTATTTTTTGCTATTTTTTTCCTAGATGTTGCTATTTCTGTTGTATGCTCAAAGCTTTATAGAAACTTTTAATTAAGTAAGCTGTAATTTCTACTATTTGAGAATTTCAATAAGTTGAACATAAATTGACACTTTTTTCCTTTATCATAGATGTTGATATTTCTGCAAATTTCATAACGTTTGTGATATTTCTTACAATGTATCAAGAGATGTCTGGGGCTGCAGTAGGTGTTATTTGGTGCTTTATCATCATTATGTATCACTTTGTTTAAATATTACTTTGTCACCAAAAGTGTCAAATCATGTGTATGCTGTATATGTGAATAGGTTGATGTAGCATACTCTTCCCTATGCTCTTGAGAAAACCAACCATATATGTCAAATCATGTGTAAACTTTATATAGTGTGTTATGGGATAATATACTCTTCCCTGTGCTCATGGGAACACCAACCATATATGGTAAATCATATGTATGCTACATAAAGTGTGTATGGGATGATTTTCTATTTGCTGTGCTCCTGTTTCTGCAGACTGATGGTCAAGTCAGGAAGGAGTCTCTAGGTATAGAGAAAACCAACCATATATGCCAAAGCATGTGAATGCTGTATATAGTGTGAGTGGGATTATTTACTATTTGCTGTGTTCTTGCTTTTCCAGACTGATGGCCAAGGAGGGGAGGAGTCTCTAGGTATAGAGAATACACTCTGGGCAGGAACAGTAGTAGCCTCAGGAACGGCACTAGGCGTGGTTGTATATACTGGTAAAGAAACACGCGCCGTCATGAATACTTCACAACCCAAAAGCAAGGTAAGAACACTAACTGTACTGTATAGAGAACACACTATGGGCTGGAACAGTGGTAGCCTCAGGAACGGCAACTAGGCGGTGGTTGTATATACTGGTAAAGAAACACGAGCCGTCATGAATACTTCACAACCTAAAAGCAAGGTAAGAACACTAACTGTACTGTATAGAGAATACACTATGGGCAGGAACTGTAGTAGCCTCAGGAACGGCGCTAGGCGTGGTTGTATATACTGGTAAAGAAACGCGAGCTGTCATAAATACTTCACAACCCAAAAGCAAGGTAAGAACACTAACTGTACTGTATAGAGAATACACTATGGGCCGGAACAGTAGTAGCCTCAGGAACGGCGCTAGGCGTGGTTGTATATACTGGTAAAGAAACGCGAGCTGTCATAAATACTTCACAACCCAAAAGCAAGGTAAGAACACTAACTGTACTGTATAGAGAACACACTATGGACAGGAACAGTAGTAGCCTCAGGAACGGCGCTAGGCGTGGTTGTATATACTGGTAAAGAAACGCGAGCTGTCATAAATACTTCACAACCCAAAAGCAAGGTAAGAACACTAACTGTACTGTATAGAGAACACACTATGGACAGGAACAGTAGTAGCCTCAGGAACGGCGCTAGGCGTGGTTGTATATACTGGTAAAGAAACGCGAGCTGTCATAAATACTTCACAACCCAAAAGCAAGGTAATTATTCTCCCTTTATAGTGTAGGACCCTGATAGGGTCTGAATTTAAAAGCTGCAGTATTTTTTCATAACAAAAATGCAGAAAAGGAGAATGTGTATCAGCCTCATATTTTTAAGGTGCTTTCATTACTAAATGATTTTTTGGATATCTTACTTTATAACCAATAATGGTTAAATTACATATAGATAAAACAATTTTGAAAGATTTATGAATATGTATTCTATGCGTTTTATTTATCTTGTGATCTATTTTGTTTTGTGAATACATTTTATGTCAGCCAGTTAAGGTATGATTTGTAAATATCTAACAGGCTTGAATGACTAGCTGTAGTAAAAGACCCCTCTTTAGAAGAAAGTCAAGGTTAAAATAACTCCCATGTATAAAATGCTTTCAATTCAATCTTTAAAAAACCCTCTTTTTAATCTCTGTGAAGATCATACTTAATATATATTTGACTTGTATATAATGTAATGATAGCCAGTCAGTATAATATGTAATTACGAATGCTGTGCCTCTTCTATTTGCAGACAGGGCTGTTAGATATGGAGATCAATACACTGACCAAGGTGTTATTCTTCGCTGTGGTCGTCCTCTCCATAGTCATGATGATCATCAAAGTAAGGAAAAAAGAATAATTCATAAATATAGAATATGTATAACTATGATAATATGGGGTAGATGTGATTATTTTCGAGAGAATTCTTTCCTGTGGATGTCCATTCTATAGCCATAATGATCATCAAAGTAAGGAAAAATGAATAATTCATAAATATAGAATATGTATAACTATGAAAATAAGGGGTAGATGTGATTATTTTCGAGAGAATTCTTTCCTGTGGATGTCCATTCTATAGTCATGATGATCATCAAAGTAAGGAAAAATGAATAATTCATAAATATATAATGAAGTATAACTATGATAATAGGGGGTAGATGTGATTTTTTTCGAGAGAATTCTTTCCTGTGGATGTCGTCTCTATAGTCATGATGATCACCAAAGTAAGGAAAAATGAATAATTCATAAATATATAATGAAGTATAACTATGATAATAGGGGGTAGATGTGCTTATTTTCGAGAGCATTCTTTCCTACTGTTGTCCTCTCCATAGTCATGATTATTATGAAAGTAAGGAAAAATGAATAATTCATGAATGTATAATGAAGTATAACTATGGAAATAGGGGGTAAATGTGATTATTTTCAAGAAGATTAAGTCAAATTACAAATCTTTAAATTCATTACAGTGAAAATTTGTCTTTAAACTAAACATAAGTCACTGACAACTTCGTCATATTACTGTATAATATAATTCACGCTTCAATTCACTATGTTCTCAATATAAAACTGTGTGTTATGGCATTCTGTCTTTGAAACACTGTTATATACATTCTCATTACAACACCTTTTCTCTTGCAGGGCTTTGGAGGTCCATGGTATCGCTATCTTTTCAGATTCATTCTGCTATTTTCATACATCATTCCAATTAGGTAAGAAGTTTTGCAACTTGGAGGCTACATGAATACTGTACATCAAATATTCAATCCATCAGGTTGATATTGCATATATAATGAAATGAACTTACTAAGATATTGATATTATGTAAATCAAACATCATAGTCATTAATATACCTAAAAGCAATGTACTGTACTACTTTGTAACCCTGGGGCCCTCGAGCTACTTGTAAACATGCCAGACGGCCTCAGGGAAGATCCTTACCATTGGACTAAGTTACCCTCTTTAAATAAAGATTATTATTATCATAATTATTATTAATATGCATGACACTAGGAAAGGTTTGCATACATATAATATGATTAATAGTAATTCTGTCTTTTGCAATGGAAGAATGAATTATAAATATAATCAGTACATTGGATAGGGGACCCACATCAGCAAAAGAAGCCAGCAATATTCAGTGTTGAATAGAATCCTTTTTCTTGTTGATTCTCACGAGAGCTGCACTCACTCCATGCTAATTAATTAGCCAAATTGCTGGTGAGTTTGTCAGCTGTACTCTCTTGGTGAGTGCAGCTCATGAGCTCACCTCTCCGAAAGTATCATTATATGGCTTTCTGTTGCTTTTCAATAAGCTCATAGATATAGGAATAACATTGATATAAGAGTCTAGGTATTATAGGATTCATGTTGTATTAAAATATCTTGGCAATGAGATTGATTATAAGATGTATGATGATTTGCCCTATTTCACCTATAACCTCAAGTAGTGCATTAATAATGTGTGATCGAGATTCTGGTCAAAAAGCCTGTGTCAGGACTAGGAGTGTGATGGGTATCCAAGGTTTAGAATCGGAATCGGTAAAAAAAATTCCCGATTCTGATTCCGATTCCTACCGACGTATACAGGGGGAAGAATCATAGCATTTAGGTGAAAAACTGTATCAGATGCTTCACTATTTTAACATTCCCATGCTATACTTTCTTTTCTATGTAGTAGACTGGGTGATCTGGCACACTGAGCTACTGACTGGCATTTTCTTATTCCTTTGTCTGAATTTGTCATTTTATTGCATTGCAATAAGATGACAAAGTAAGTGTCAATTGGTATCAACAATATGCCGATTCCGTTATCGCAATGATCGCTATGAGATTTTATAGCGATCTTTTCCAAGGGATCGGCGATTCCATCCGATTCCTTGGTATCGATTACACTCCTAGTCAGGACTCACTGTCAGGCATTGTCAAACACCTGCTTCTCAGTGGAAACACATGCCAACATTGCTATTTAATTGAGAGAATATGCTTGCTTAGAGTCCATCTTCATACTCCTTCTCAAAACACATTTTTGTTTTTGTGTAGGATGAGAAAGTACTCATGGTTTACACAGGGAGATACCTAGCTTCTGTGGTATTCATAGAATGTTACGTTTATGTATATCTTATTTTTCAGTTTACGTGAGAATCTAGACATGGGCAAGGCAGCGTACTCGTGGTTTATACAGAGAGATATCAAACTATTGTACTCTTCATAGAATATTTATTTATACAATTTGATTTTTCAGTTTACATGTGAATCTAGACATGGGCAAGGCAGCGTACTCGTGGTTTATACAGAGAGATATCAAACTATTGTACTCTTCATAGAATATTTATTTATACTATTTGACTTTTCAGTTTACGTGTGAATCTAGACATGGGCAAGGCAGCGTACTCGTGGTTTATACAGAGAGATATCAAACTATTGTACGCTTCATAGAATATTTATTTATACTATTTGACTTTTCAGTTTACGTGTGAATCTAGACATGGGCAAGGCAGCGTACTCGTGGTTTATACAGAGAGATATCAAACTATTGTACGCTTCATAGAATATTTATTTATACTATTTGACTTTTCAGTTTACGTGTGAATCTAGACATGGGCAAGGCAGCGTACTCGTGGTTTATACAGAGAGACAAGGAGATCCCTAACACGGTGGCCAGGAGCACAACGATCCCGGAGGAGCTGGGAAGAATCAACTATCTCCTCTCAGACAAGACTGGTACCCTCACACAGAACGAAATGGTGAGTTTCTCCTCATTCTAAAGGCATGGTTGCATTTTACATTAACCCTTATGATGCTGGTGGCTAATTTGGCCAATACATAATGATGAAAAAAAAAATGAAAAACGATTGAAACCCAGGCACATGGGTACTCATCTGAGAGTACTCAAAGTGAGCTTTCCAATGAATACCAACGTGACAACGTTTATATGTTTTTCAAAAGTCTTTGCATCCTTGTGCTTTGGGTGAAAATAGCCCCATGGGTTAGTACATATAGATCATTTTGGATACTTTAAAGTGGACAGATTGATGAGAAATTGCAATACAAAATTACAATCTATATTTATTAACTATTAATTAATCTATATTAATGGTATGCTAGGATACTCTGAAGGAGAATTATTCAAAAGAACTCATACTTTATGAATTTGTGCTTCATTTAAAAATTATTTTCTAAAAGATGTGGCAGGTCCAAACAATACCAGTCAAGTAGATCTCCTGGCATGAATAGGCTAATTAGGCCTAAAAAAGTTCTTTGTTTCCTGTAGCCCTACCCTAACAAGTTTTTATTCAAAAAAATCCCTACCCTAAAGTTTTTTCTGCCCTCCCAATCAACGTAAAACATGCATAAAACACACTTTTTTGACCAAAAAAATAATGCGAAATTTTTTTTTACCGACCTACCTACCCTATTTCTTTTCGGACCGTTACAGGAAACAAACTATTTCTTTTTTTAGGCCTAAGTAACATCTCACAAATTTCATATTGTTTTCCATACCACACCCTAGTATACACTGCTCATAGCCAGATGTATTAGTGCATTCACCGTTCACCAATGCTCATTCTGTTTTGTTTGGATTGTTTTTAGATTTTCAAAAGACTCCACCTTGGCACCGTCTCATTTAGTGCAGAAACTATGGATGAGGTAACACACAGCTTTACTCTTATTCCTTTTTTAGTTCACATAAACACAGACACAATTCATTTGCGTCATTGTTTTTAGGAAAAATGTATACCCAAAGCAATGCTTTTCAAAAGTTTTATTAGGTATTCGTTAGAATTATAATCAAGTAATTTTAGTCTTATTTTGGGTCGATAGTTGATTATAAGAAGCAGAAAAGGAAGAGAGAGGTAGAAGAAGAAAGAGAGAGAGAGAGAGAGAGAGAGAGAGAGAGAGAGAGAGAGAGAGAGAGAGAGAGAGAGAGAGAAAGAGAGAGAGAGAGAGAGAGAAAGAGACAGAGAGAGACAGAGAGAGAGAGAGACAGAGAGAGAGAGACAGAGAGAGAGACAGAGACAGGGAGAGGGGGGGTGGGGGTAGAAAGAGGGAAAGAGAGACAGAGGGAAAGAGAGACAGAGGGAAAGAGCGACAGAGGGAAAGAGAGACAGAGGGAAAGAGAGACAGAAGGAAAGAGACAGAGGGAAAAAGAGACAGAGGGAAAGAGGGACAGAGGGAAAGAGAGACAGAGGGAAAGAGACAAAGATAGAGAGGGAAAAGGAGAGAAAGACAGACATATTGAATGAGAGAGATGGGTTGGGAGTTGGGAACATAGACAACCTTCATGTGCGTGTAAGAATGAGATAGAGATCAACCAAAACTATACAATAACTTCCATACCTTCACCCCTCTCTAGGTGATGGCCCACCTGAAGACCTCATTCTCCCAGCAGCAGCAGGGTGTGGGCAGTGCCACGTCCACCCCGGTACGCTTCCAGGCGCCCAAGGTGCGGCGGACGGTGGTCACCCGGACCCACGAGGCGGTCAAGGCGGTCGCGCTGTGCCATAACGTGACCCCGGTCTACGAGGAGAGCGAGGTGGAGAGCAATGATATAGAGGCGGACCAGCAGAGACAACAGTCGGTCACCTACCAGGCCTCAAGCCCTGATGAGGTAAGATAAGTTAACCCATTCATAACTGTAGAGCCTGACTATCTTGGTGATGTCTTTCAAATCGATGCAGTTTTCAGAAAATCGACTGACAGAGACAGCAGTCCGTCACCTATCAGGCCTCCAGCCTGGATGAGGTGAGCTGAGCTAATAATTGATTACCTTACGCATACCAATCAGGCAATGCCAGTGTTGTGCAGTTATGCATGTGCAGCTATCAGCATTTTTGTGTTTTAAAGAATATCTTCAACTGTGCATAATTTCATTATAACGGTTACATTAACCCTTATGCTGCTGCTGGCTAATTTGACTAAATTGGCCAATACAAAATGATGTTAAAAACCTGAAAAATTACGGAAACCTTGGCAAATGAGTACTCATCTGAAAGCACTCGACAAGAGCTATCCAATGAATACCAACATGACAGGATTTTGATGGTTTTCACAAATCTTTGCGTTCTTGTGCTTTGGACGAAAGTAGCCTCAGCATTGGAAGTGTTAAGTGGGAGCAGGGACACTATAACTAGTTATACCTGGCCTGATTTCTACACCGCTATAGGAATGTGTTGTGAACAGGGACTTAGCCAGGACCCGTCCTACCTGTCTTTTGGACAGGTAGTTTCCTAAAAAACCTCCTGTTTGGACAGGCAAAAAATGATTTTATGATGATTTTACAATTTTGACTTTTGGGGTGTAATAACCAAATATTTTCCTTACAAACCATCTTCTAGGGCATAGCTGAAGTGTACATTGCCCTTTTTGACACACTAGGCTATTAGATGTGGCTGGTATAAGGATTTGAAGTAGATAAGTAGCTAAATCTGGATGGGCAGATATTTTGAAATAGCTGTTTTGGACAGGCATTTTTGAAATCCTGGCTAAGACCCTGGTTGTGAAGGACTGAAAGACTGTCTATGGTGCCTAATTGCAACAGAAAGACATTGAATTCCAAAGAGAAGGGAATTTCTTCTTGGTTCTGGTTTTCCATCTTGTTGCGATTTTACTTAAGCTGTTGAAAGCAACCTAAAACTAATCCTCCCTCCTTATATACTATTCTATGTATTGTGTACATGTATCACAATATATTTTTTTCTCTCTCTAGGTGGCGCTAGTGTCGTGGACGGAGAGCGTGGGGCTGACTCTGGTCAAGAGGGACCTGAATACCATGTACCTGAGTACTATATCCTATCCATGTATTGTGTACATGTATTACAATATTTAGTTTCTTTATCTCTCTATAGGTGGCGCTAGTGTCGTGGACGGAGAGTGTGGGGCTGACTCTGGTCAAGAGGGACCTGAATACCATGTACCTCAGTACTATATCCTATCCATGTATTGTGTACATGTATTATAATTGTTATTGTTTTTTCTCTCTCTAGGTGGCGCTAGTGTCGTGGACGGAGAGCGTGGGACTGACTCTGGTCAAGAGAGACCTGAATACCATGTACCTGAGTACTATATCCTATCCATGTATTGTGTACCTGTATTACAATATTTAGTTTCTTTATCTCTCTATAGGTGGCGCTAGTGTCGTGGTCGGAGAGTGTGGGACTGACCCTGGTCAAGAGAGACCTGAATACCATGTACCTGAGTACTATATCCTATCCATGTATTGTGTACATGTATTACAATATTTAGTTTCTTTATCTCTCTCTAGGTGGCCAGGTGTCGTGGACGGAGAGCGTAGGTCTGACTCTGGTCAAGAGGGACCTGAATACTATGTACCTGAGTACTATATCCTATCCATGTATTGTGTACCTGTATTACAATATTTAGTTTCTTTATCTCTCTCTAGGTGGCGCTAGTGTCGTGGACGGAGAGTGTGGGACTGACTTTGGTCAAGAGGGATCTGAATACCATGTACCTGAGGACCCCTGCAGACAAGATGCTGCATTATAAGATACTCCAGATATTCCCTTTCACATCAGAGACCAAGAGAATGGGAATTATAGTAAAGGTGGGTGATCCGAGCAATGATTATCTAAAGTAAAGTTGATAAGTAGGGTTTGGAATCTGTTGCAATTTCATGATCGATAAATCAGTTGCAGCCAACCAATCGATTATCGATCATAATCAGTTCTTCGCACTTATGCAGTAATTGGGTACTCTAGAGCCTAGTAATAAGTGATAGTCTATGACAATTATTTGCTATTAGCAAATAAACCTACGTTAACTTTTTTTGGGAATGGTTTTGGAGCTTAGTTTCATAGCAAGAAAGCTGACAACTTAGCTGTCATTTAGTTCTATATTTTGCCACTAGGCGTCACCTTCTCTGATTATTATTAATTGCCTGTTTTGTAATCGATTAATCAGAATAAGAGAGGCAAAGGATTGATTATCGATTATAATCGATGATCGTCCCAACACTATTGATAAGACACTCCAATCTAACTCTGCCTCAGAGACCAAGAAAATTGGAATAATAGTAGCGGAACTAAGCAATGATTATCTAAAATGATTTTGATTGTATGCTCAAGGTCTTTCCATTTACATCAGAGACTGTGAGGGAGGGAATGATAGTAAAGTTTGGGGAACAAAGCAAAAATGCTCTTATTGTGAATTTGTAATTATGTTTATTGCCACTTTTTCTGCATTGAAGAGGATAAATTCTGACTAGCCATTTGTACAATGGTCGAGGAAACCAGAGTAGTCTAATCATATACATATTATATCCATGTTAGGACATTTCGATAAATGACATGGAAATTAAATATTCTTCTTCTAATATTATTTTAAACGATAGGTTAATTCGCAAAAATATTATAGATTTTCAAGGTCATTTTAAGACCATACAGGTCATATAGGAAGAATGGAATTTTGAGAAGCAAAATCATTATACCTTTATTGATTTATTTTTCAGGAGGAACAGAGTGGTAATATAACATTCTACATGAAAGGGGCAGATTCAGTGATGACCACTATAGTGCAGTACAATGATTGGCTGGAAGAGGAGGTAAGAGATAGAACCAGAGAGTGGGAGTTAACCCTTATGCTGCTGGTGGCTAATTTGGCCAACACAAAATGATGCATAAATCCTGAAAAATGGCTGGAACCCTGGCAAATGGGTACTTATCTGAAAGTTCTCAGTGAGAGCTATCCAATGAGTACCAACATGACAGGGTTTAGGTGGTTTTCAAAAACTGGTGTGTCCATGTGCTTGGGAGGAAAGTAGCCTCAGCATTGGAAGGGTTAACCCTTCCAATGCTGAGGCTACTTTCGTCCAAAGCACAAGTATGCAATATCTGTGAAAAACGTCTGAACCCTATCATGTTGGTATTCATTGGATAGCTCTCGCTAAGTACTCTCTGATGAGTACCAATATGCCAGGGTTTTGGTCACTTTTCAATTTTATTGCTTAATTTGGTGTTGGCCAAATAAGCCACAAGTTGCATAAGGATTAACCCATTTAGCAGCCAAAACTGCCTGACAATGTTATTGATATCTCTCTAACAAAAGCAATATTGTAAAACTATTTGTAGGAGAATTGTTCATCAGACTTCTATCTACAACTCTCTTTCAAATATTTTGCAAATTTATGCTTCATTCCAAAGTTATTTCTAAAAGTATGACAGGTCCAGACTAGGACTGTCATTGATATGACAAGTATCGATCGATCGAAATAATTTTTCCAATTAATCGAATTGAATCAATTATGTTAATCGAATCGAATTAATCGAAACACATTTTTTCAGCCTTTTACGCAATTTTTAGCCAACGCTGTTAAGAATTTTGAAGAGAAACTCAAGTATCTAATCAGAAAGTGTTGAGAAAACCTTCATTGTCTTTGCATTGTGGGAATCTTAGGATCCTAAGCCACAAAAATAGTGTGGAACATGTGAAAATATTCTATTACTGCAGTTCTTCACAATCGAATCGAAATAGTCGGAATCGAAAAATAAAATGTCAATGATCGAATCGAAAAAAAATGGATGTCAATGACAGTCCTAGTCCAGACGACACTGGTCAAGTAGATCTCCAGGCATAATTGGGATAAGTCCTAGCTCTATTGATTGACTATCACAGAGTTTATCGCATCCTGACTTGTATTTCTATGAAAGTGCTGGAGCACAGCAATTTTTGATGGCGTACATGTGCCAATTGGTTCAAAACCACAAATGATACATAATTTACATAATTATCTAAAAGCAGTCATTGATATTTACAAATTAAACAGTGCATGACCCATTCATGCCTGTATTACCCTTAGCAATTTTTGTAAATATTTTATAATTAAGTTTTTTTCCGGATGGATGCATATGGAAATGTCTTGATAAGAAAGCACAATTTTAAGAAGTTTTTGTCAGAAAGTTATTGTTCCTCATAGGTGTTTTCAGACCATGATGAGATGAAATTAAATTGAAGTTAACTATGAAATGAACAACGTGTTATTATCGTATTTTCATACAAAGGTTTCCCTTGTTATTTCTAGTGTGGAAACATGGCCAGAGAAGGATTGAGGACTCTTGTGGTTGCAAAGAAATCACTCACAGAAGAACAGTACCAAGACTTTGATGTAAGTAGTCAAACTTATCTTTAGTTATAATTCTAATGATCATTTTGTATGGTATCTTCAAGTTTATTTTCAGGTTATATAATATATATATATATATATATATATATATATATAATATTTGCCTTTTTGGCCTGTTATTTTTCAAAAGTAGCTATGATCCTTACCATACATTTCAAGAGGAATTATGAGGTTGAAACGATTAATTATAATGTGAATATAATTCACATTAAGGAAATGTGTGTAATATCAATATTTCAATGCTATCTGATGTGTTGCAGAATCGGTACCACCAGGCGAAGATGGCTGTGACGGACCGAGCGTCGCGTGTGGCCGCAGTGGTTGAGGGACTAGAGAGAGACATGGAGCTGCTGTGTCTAACGGGCGTGGAGGATAAGCTACAGGAATCTGTGCGGCCAACACTAGAAATGTTACGCAATGCAGGCATCAAGGTAAGCCACAAGATATCCATGTTGGCAGTAGTGCTGGATACTGTTAGTAGATCAGCGTTCGACTTTCCCACGGAATTTTTCAGGCTAGGGGCCCAAAATAGTATGTATAATAACCAGATATCCTGTTTTTGACCACTTGTTTTTATCAAAAGACCTTTTCAGGGCCCTAGCCTTAAAACTAAGTGTCAGACCCTGGAGATACCAGTGCTGGTACCGGTATCATTTCAAAAAGTATTGTGGGGTACCATTTCATCCCTTAACCCCTATGCTGGTGGTGGCTAATTTGGGTATATAAAATAATGCAAAAAACCTATAAAAAAAAATGACCAAAACCCTGGGAAATGGGTACTTATCTAAAAGCACTCAGCGAGATCGAGCTCTCTAATGAATTCCAGCACGATAGGGTTTGGATGGTCCTCAAAAATCTTTGCGTTCCTGTACTTTGGACAAAGGTAGTGTCAGCATTGGAAGGGTTAAAGATACTCTTAACAATACTAACCGCTGTGAAGTTATCAGTTATTAGGGATTGTTTATGATGCCAAACATTGCCAATTACAACAATATTAATATGGTAATAAAAAAAGTACCATTAAGAGTACTGTTAAGATACTGTATTGTTTCATCGATACTGTAATTTTTGATTCTTAACGTAATCCAACCCTAGTTGGCAGTGCAAGACATTTCGCAGGTCATAGGTCAATTAGAGTTATCTTGTTTCTTTTGGAAGTCTTAATATCATTCCTAAAACTTGTGTTCAACACTATAGTTTAATCCCTTTACTGATCTTTACTGTGCATCCACAAATGACCTGATTTATTTAGATCCATATTATTGAATACGTTTCAAACAGGAACAATTGGTTTAATTCTATACTTCCTGGTCTCAAAAGAAACTATATATGCTCGAAAATGTACAAGACTGGAAGATGACTTTTAAGATATTTAGTACTTTTTGCACTTGGCCCTAAAAAGAAAAAGAAACTAATGACTTAAGAATTCTCAGAAAAGAGCTAGAGAAACGCTATTTTTTTGCTCTAGTCATAGTGAACCTTTGTATTTTCATTGCATTGTAATAGTAATAAGATCGCTCTTTTTTCTTCTAGATCTGGATGTTAACGGGAGATAAACTGGAGACAGCCACGTGCATTGCCAAGAGTTCACGGCTCGTGTCCCGGACACAGAACATTCACCAGTTCAAACACATAACGAACAGGGCTGAGGCTCATTTAGAACTGAACGCTTTCAGGCGCCGTAGCGATGGGGCTCTAGTTATCACAGGAGAATCATTAGAGGTAAGACTGAACACTGAATGAACACCAGTTTAAAGACATAACGAACAGAGCTGAGGCCTATTTCGAACTGAATGCTTTCTGTCGCCATAGTAACTGTGCCTTGGCTATCACAGGAGAAGACACACACATATATATATATATGTATATATATATACTGTAGAACACGAAATTCACGCGTGTCCCAAGTATAGCGAATTGGGGAGTTTTGCATCATAACGTATCTTTATGTTAGCGAAGATAGCCGCCGCTGACAGCGCCAGTACAGTAATAAAAAAGTACAGCGTTTTTATATATAGCGAAGCGGAACCACACGCTAAGTACGCTATATATAAACACACGCGGAAATTTCGTGTTCTACAGTATATATATATATATATATATATATATATATATATATATATATATATATATATATATATATATATGTATATATATATATATATATATATATGTATATATATATATATATATATATATATATATGTATGTATGCACATACATATATATACGTATGCACATACATATATTTATGTACACACACATATATACAAGGGGACAATATTACTATAAGCCTTCATATCAATATTTAAAACTATGATTAATCAATAGACACTCAAGATTGATGTTGGTGGAATTCATAGATATCATAGAATCTGTAAAAAGAGTTATATAAACAGGAAATATCTGAAAAACACCCTGAAAGTTTACTGAATTCCATATGAGATTTACCTGTTGTCTTGTGTTTTGCAGGTGTGTCTGAAGTATTATGAACATGAGTTTGTGGAGCTTGCTTGCCAGTGTCCGGCAGTGGTGGTCTGCAGGTGTTCTCCTACACAGAAGGCAGACATTGTCAAACTACTTAAGACACACACTAAGAAAAGGACATGTGCCATAGGTAAGATCTTATTACTTCATTACACTCGCCAGTATATTCTGCTTGGGCAGTAGTGGTGAGAGGCAGCTAGCAGTCAGTGGCAACACCTTAGACACTGTTTCTCTTCACTACAATGAGAAGCTAGTTGAATGACAATGAATGAAATTCCATATACTTTTAGTAATAGTCTCAATATGACTCAAAAAGGGATGATTAACAAAGTAAAAGATTCAAAATCTGTAATCCTTTTTCAGGGCTCGAAATTAAGTTTTTTTCAAGGGAACCCAATTGCATCTTCATAAACTCAATAAAGGTGTTTATATCAAACAGTGCATCTTTGCTCTCCCTGCAGAAATTTGAGGGAGCCGCAGGAGAGTTCGAGTGAGCCCTGGGCTCCCGTCTTTTACATGGGTGACTGTATTATTGTGGGTGTTTCAGGTGACGGGGGTAATGATGTCAGTATGATCCAGGCTGCCGATGCCGGGATAGGCATCGTGGGTAAGGAGGGGAAGCAGGCCTCGCTTGCTGCCGACTTCTCCATCATGCAGTTCAGCTACCTGGGCCGCCTACTTCTCGTTCACGGCAGAAACAGGTAATAAGGCGATTAACAGTCATAATATTAGCCAGAACGGTGTCTGGGTGTCCAAAACCATTAAAATTATCCTTCAGGACACCCCAATTTCTCTGTGATTTATTTTCAAAAATGTCAATCCCAAGCATATGATTGAAACCTCCTATCTACCCCCAGTACAATCTGAGTATATTATAACCACTTTAAAAAAGGGAGGCCCAAAAATTTTTCATTAGCAGTTACAGTGAAATCTCTCATCGTCAACACCCAGGATATATGTTAACACCTAATGGGAACATCTCGTAATGTGAACACTATTGCAATGTCCCATTTGTATGTTTTATGTTATGATAAGACCTCTAAGATTTGAAGAACCCCTAATGAAAACACAATTTCCCAGTCCCATTTGTATCTTTTACATGATAATAAAACAGCTGAGATGTAAACAACTCCTTATGCGAACACTATTTCCTGGTCCCATTCGTATCTTCTACATTATTGATGTGAACGCTTTTTGTTTCAGTTATAAGCGTTCCGCGTCCCTGAGTCAGTTTGTGATTCACCGAGGTCTCATCATCTCCACCATGCAGGCCGTCTTCTCCTCCGTCTTCTACTTCGCTTCCGTCTCGCTCTTCCCAGGATTCCTCATGGTCGGGTAAGTAAATAGTACACTAGCGCTCAGAGTTGCCCCCCCCCCCCCCCACCCCCTTCTCCCCCTCCCCCTCACACCATGCAGGCCGTCTTCTACTTCGCTTCCGTCTCGCTCTTCCCAGGATTCCTCATGGTCGGGTAAGTAAATAGCAGTACACTAGCGCCCACAGTGTGTTTTCCCATTGTTTAATAGTACACTATCGATGAAGATCTTAACCCTTATGCTGCTGGTGGCTAATTTTGCTAATACAAAAGGATGCAAAAAAAACTAAAAAAATGATTGAAACCCTGGCAAATGGGTACTCATCTGAGTGTTCTCATCGAGAGCTGTCCAATGAGTACCAACATGACAAGGTTTAGATGGTTTTCAAAAATCTTTGCATCCTTGTGCTATGGGCGAAAGTAGCCTCAGCATGGGAAGGGTTAACATGGACTGGTCGCCACAGGCCAATCACCAAATGGCCCTGTTGTCCAGCCCTTTGAGCGCGTGACTTCACTGGGCACTGAAGTTAAAGCTCTAGAGAGCTGTATATTTACAAGAAGAGTGTGCCCACACAGATGCGCAGAACGCATCCCTTAACATTTTATGTGAAGCAAGTCTGCACCTGTACTGCGACCAAGCCTCCTAGGCTGCAATCATATATATCAGGTAGGAGCCAAGTCGTGGGGCTCGTGCAAGATCTGCTGGCTGCCAATTAATCCATTAATGCTCACGGCAGCCAAAACCAGCCTGACAATTTTGATGAAATCTTTCAGGTTTTAGTACAATTGGCAAAATATTTGAAGGAGAAATGTTGATCAGAACACTACCAACAACTCTCCTTCAAATATTTTGTTAAGTCATTCTCAATTCCAAAGTTATCGTCAAAAGTATCATTGATCCAGCAACATTTCCTGGATAAACTCTTAAGTATTAATGGGTTAATCTATTGGTCGAGATATGTGCAAATGTATATCGTCCCTCCCCCCTCACCCACACAAGCCGCCAAGCATTGCAAATTTGTTTACTACGTACCCATTGATATTTAGGGGCATTCCTTCTAATGTGTATGTATGCCATTCTGTTCAGCTTTTACCTAGAGTTATTATCTAAGAGTTATGATGATTTAGATGTCACACAAAAACTCTGATTTCTAATTGAGGGTTTTCTCTCTTCTTTGTAGGTATGCCACCCTGTTTACTATGTACCCAGTGTTTTCCTTGGTGCTGGACAAGGATGTTTCTGCTGAGATTGTTATGACCTACCCTGAATTATACAAAGAGCTGACAAAGGTAAAGAATCACTTCTCCAACACTCTCTGAAATATTAAAATCCAATAACCAGGCTACTACTGGTTAATTATTAATTACACAACTATAAATAATGAGCAATTAAAATATGTGTATTGAATGTTAAATTTTACTTTTTCATTGTTAACCCATTTACACTCAGAGCGGCCAAAAGAGGCCTGACGATTTTGGAAATATTTTCCTTACAAAAGCATTTTTTGGAAAACATTTGATGGAGAAATGTTGATCAGAAGATCAACAACAACTCTCCTTAAAATATTTTTGCGACCTTTCGCTTTATTCCGATGATATTTCCAAAAGTATGAAAATAGTAGACAATATTCCTGGAGGGTTAATTACACAAGTATAGATAATGATACATTTCAAGGAAGCAGTTGAAATGTGTGCAGTGAATGTTAAATTTTACTACTTAATTATTAGTTACACATGTATGAATAATGGTACATTTAAGGGAAACATTTAGAATGTGAACAGGGAATAAAGAATGTTACTATTTTAATGTTGATTACAATTTTTTTAAATGATACATTTTAGGATGGTAGTTACAATTAGAACAATAAATGTTTGATGTTATCCAAATGTTACAAACAACCGAATTATATTTAAAACCATATTTACCATGAATGGCTATGAATATTTCCACTACTGTATGTAGATCTGGTTAGAGAAGGCTATTTTGATACTGACAGATGAATTGCTTTAGACAATTATCTAGATAATCATCTCTTTAGCATTAGTGGTGCGATATTTTGATATATGTATCTTGTTTTTCCAGGGTCGATCACTGAACTTCAAAACATTCTTTCTTTGGGTGCTAATTAGTATGTACCAAGGTAAGTACCACATCAAATCATTAATGGGTATATGTTTCTTAAGAGCTCCTTATGTAAAGTGCTATATGGATTTCATGAAAATTCTGAAAATAACATGAGATTAAAGCATGATACTGCGAAATGTTTTGCAAAAAGTTGTTGCTTGAATTATGATTTCTCTTTTTTCTTTCAAAGAAATCAGAATAACATGTATATATTACTAGTTAAATTACTGTGAATGACTGTTGTATGTGCAACAACATTTTAAAATAGAAAAATATCAAGGTCTGCTTTGGCTAGCTAGTGCTGGAAGATCATGTTCTTTGAGAGGCTTTTGACTTTGATGTGTTTTGATATTTCGACACTTATACCTTACCATGATGTTTTTTATCCAACCCATCACAGTAGGCCATGATAATTTCCCATATAAAAACATTAGAGCAAGTGCATCTGATTCTCTGCATACTTTATGTAGTATTATAATGTATGGAGTATTGTGTTATTGTATAAATGATTTACAAATCAAAACAATAGCTCTAACTTCTGACTTTCTGCATAATAGTTAAGATGTTGTTTTCGTGTAGGAAGAATTTGTGCTAGTGTGTATTAATTTACTCATAAAGCATAGCTGTGTTCCAGTTTGTATTACGATGTATGTAGCATATGTAATCATTTATCCAATTAGAACAAAAGCTCTGTAGTTCCTGTTTTCTGCTGTTCAGTGGTGTTATCATGTAGGGAGCATTGGTGATTTTTTGTAATAATAAAAACATAGCTGCAAGTTCTATTGGTTTTCTCTGTGTTTCAAGTGATATGGAGTTCTTCTAGTCATTTACCAATTAGAACAAAAGCTCTCGTAATAAGTTATACCAATTAACCCATTCATGCTTTGGAGTTCCTCTAGAAGTTGTCGTCTGGACTTGTGATACTTTAGACAATAACTTGGTAATAAAGTATAATTTTACAAAATCTTTGAAAAAGATTTGTTGACTATGTTCTGGTCAACATTTCTCCATCGAATAGTTTCCTAAAAATGCTTTTGCCTGCAAGGTTTCGTCAAAATTATCTCGCTGATTTTGGCCGCTGTGAGAATTAATGGTTAAAAACAAGAGCTATTATTTCCTCTGCCTATTTCAGATGGTTTTACCATGTATGGAGTCTTTGTAGCCATTTACCAATTAGAACAAGAGCTCTAAGGTACTGCTTTCTGGGGACAAAGTAGCTCAGTTGGTTAGGTGTCGGACTAGTGATCAATAGGTCGCTGGTTCAATGCCCGGCCGGGGCACTTTGGTCTGTCCTTGGGCAAGACAGTTTATTCCATATTGCCTCAGTTTACCCAGCTGCAAAATGGGTACCTAGCGTCAAAAAGGCAGTGCTTAGAGCTTGTGTGCTATATGCTGCCAGCTGCTCTGGAATATCCCTCGGGGGATTGAAATGGGTTTTGTGTGTGCAGGTCTGCTAGGGGAGGAAGGTTGTGTGAACATTCCGGTGGATACAAGACTATAAACCGAATACCTTTCCACTTATTTCAGGTGGTATTATTATGTATGGAGCGTTTGTTCTGTTTGAGATGGAGTTCATCCACGTCGTCTCCATCACATATACGTCTCTCATCCTGACTGAGCTGCTGATGGTGGCGCTCACGATACGTACCTGGCATTATCTCATGGTCCTTGCCGAGATCTTCAGCCTCGCAGCGTACTTCATAGCCGTCATCGTACTGCACGATTACTTTGGTGAGTGGAAATGGAGTCTCAGTTAACTTGCATCAGGAGTAATGTATTGTAAATTGTATTTATCTTCTAGGGTTATTGCCACGGTTCCTACTTAGTTTCTAAAAATAGCCATAGAACCTTAAAGGGTTGTTACAAAGATAATTGCATGATCATTTTGGTGAGTCAAATGTAGTCAAAAATCTGAACTCATTTCCTGTACTAGGTTATTATATATAGCCATAGAGCTGTTTGATGTGCCATCCCAATAGAACAATAAGATATCGATTAATCAAATGCGATACTAAATACAAAGATTGGAAAATGAAAAAATGATTGCCTATATAAGGGGGACATGAGAAAAGTACATGATTGATAAACTAAACATCTGCATCAAAATACAAGGTGTCTAATTTTTCCACATATTTTTTCCATGATGTTTTTGTAGCATGATGGTAGTTCTCTGTACATTGAATTCACACATAATTTCTTTCTCTTTCCAGATGTTGGGTTCCTGATGACGGGAGACTTCGTTTGGAAAACAGTGGCTATAACTTGTGTCAGTTGCATACCTCTCTACATACTCAAATACTTACAGAAGAGGTTCTCTCCTCCTAGCTATTCCAAGCTAACTCCATGAGGAAACGCAGTACGGTTAGAGAATACTCAACAAGAAATTGTAAAAATTCTGCCAATAAAAGCGCGTTTGGATCATGAAGAATGATTTGGCATAGAAGGTCTTGTGAACTGGTTCCTCAAGAGATTGCAAGAAGAGCGTTTATGAAATACAGTGGATGTTTAACCCATTTACACTCAGAGCAGCCAAAAGAGGCCTGACAATTTTGGAAATATTTCCCTTACAAAAGCATATTTTTAAAAACATTTGAATGACAAATGTTGATCAGAAGACAAACAAAAAATCTCCTTCAAATATTTTGTGAAATTTGGCTTCATTCCCAAGTTATTTTCAAAAGTATGAAAGTAGCAGACGGTATTTCGAGAGGAACTCTTGAGTGTGAATGGGTTAACCTGTTCATGCTTAGAGCAATGTTGAAAATTGGCATCTCTAGCCTTGACACATTGAAATTAACCAGAGGATTTAGCAGAGATTTGTAAAATGTCTAAAGGGGAATTGAAAGTCAGGTTTAGATAACCCATCTTTCTTTCAATTGTTTTCCAAAAGTTGCTTAGGTCAGAAAAAATAATAACAAAGTGAAACCTGTTTTTCCACTAAAATATTGATGAGTTTAAGGATGCCAGCAGCAGTGTTATTTTTATCCAGTGTTTTTTTTTTCATTTTTGATATGTTATATCCAGATTGTAAAACGTAATGAAAATAAAGTGGGGATTCCGGCGATTTTTTAGTCAGACACAAATTCATGTTTTCTCAAAAAGGACCAATCTGGGATCATAGAGGCTTTAATGTAGTGCATCCTTAGATTTGGATTATTCATGCGCAGAATTAAACAACGCAAATATAAAAAATTTCCAGTTTTATGCGGTGCATTGAATTGATTTAACCTATTTAAATCCAGTGAAAAACAATGTGAATAAATGTTTTTGGTTCCTTTCTAACCGAAGCAGATGTTGAATACAAATCGAAGAGAAAAAGTGAATCAGGATTCAACCCACAACTCTCTTTTGAATATAATATTAATGCTTGCCTTATTCTGAAGTGACTATCAAAAGTATTGATCCATTTAACACTTACCCCTTCCAATGCGGAGGATATTTTCGTCCAAAGCACAAGATCGCAAAGATTTTTAAAACCATCTAAACCCTGTCATGCTGGTGTTCATTTGAAAGCTTTCGCTGAGTACTCTCATATGAGTACCCATTTGCCAGGTTTTCAGTGATTTTTCAGGAATTTGCATCATTTTGTATTTGGCAAATTAGCAACCAGCTACTTAAGGGTTAACAAGAGGAATTCTAAGCATTGAAGAATAAAAAGTCTATTCTTATACAGTTAAACATGATATGATAGACCACTGCTTGGATGACCTAGTCCTTCAATGTGTTTGGTCCCAGCTAAGAGGTGAAATATGTTTGTTTTTTTTCATCTGAAAATGACACTTATATACAGGTTAGATTGTTACTTGAAGAGGTGTTGGATAGGTGTTCCATGGAGCCAGATTTTGGTGAGGTGTCTCAGTCTTTCTTGTTCAACAGGAGTTCAGAGTGTGATGTAAATATGCTATGTGCGATATGTATAAAAATCAGGATTTTCTGCTCCTGGGGACTTTTCTAAGCAAGATATAATCTACATTAGCTGGAAGCTGGTGAAACCACTGCCTACTGTGTGTGTACTTTACCATGATAAGACATTGTGGGTTTGTTGACTCATAGAATGGCCATGATCAACACCCCAATTCTCCCTACATATAGCTAGATCAGAAAGACAATAGAAAGACTGTGGAGGTAAACGTAGGTAAACATCATCCTTTATTTAAATTTCATTCACCTTTTCGTAAATGATTTAGAAACTTAGTGCAATAGACATATTTGTTGTTTCTTTTAGGTAAGCTTAAAAATAATTACTGTGCCTGACCCCTTTTACTTTTAGTGATTAAACTTGAATAATAGAGTAAATTGTTTTGTTTGAATTACGATGGATATATATATATATATATATATATATATATATATATATATATATATATATATATATATATATATATATATATATATATATATATGTATATATATATATGTATATATATATATGTATATATATTTATGTATATATATATATGTATATATATATATATATATATATATATATATATATATATATACATGTATATAAACATATATATGTATATATATATATGTATATATATATATATATATATATATATATATATATATATATATATATATATATATATACATACATACATATATATATATATATATACAGTAGTCAGTTTTTTGACAATTCTACTACCTTTTGTGTTAATGAGAAATCGTGGCTTTGTGATGAATAAATGCAGAAGTTGATTTTTAGTAAATCATGCAAGATGTCAGAATTGAATCAGTTATACATGCATAGTTACTTCTTACACATGACTAACCAGGCAATAAATGGAAAGAAAGTTCAGTGTATGTATGCCCATGTATTGAATAAGGTGTGAAATACTCTATACTCAGACAACCGTGATATTTACATGCTGATCCTATTTATAGAAATGATATAGACATTCCTTTACGCAGAGAGTGATTATATAGCTACTGTATAGGTAGTGATCCTGAAAGTTACTAATTCTTGGTGTATCAAGTATTGCTGCCTAGCATAGGAGAAACGAATGCAGTATCTGGTTGTGATTTAGCCAACAGCTGTAGTCTACCTTGTTATAAGGATTACAAATTATAGGCTTTACCTTAGGGTTGTTCCATTTTAAAAAGTGGATGGGGGGGGGGGGGGGAGGAAATTTGGGCCATCTCCCTGACTCCAGGACTCCCCATCCCCCAATTCTGAACTCAATTTCTCTTTTTTACGACACCAAATTGTCAAACCTCTAAGGTGCTCTGGTAATGCTTTTGGTTAGCACTGTTTATCGTCACTCAATAATCAAGAGTCTTTTAGTGGCAAATAATTTCATTTATAAAACAAATTCTTGTTGAAATTATAAATTTTGATAGGAATAATAACTTTAATCATATAATGAAAATTACAGTCAATAAATATACATATACATACAAATAGCAAATATAGCATCATGGGGTCAATTTAATTAAGCTCCTCTAGGAATTGAGTCTGTCCAATTAGTGAATCTACGATGCATTTCTATTTCCTATTAGTTTCAATCAAAACCTAATCATGGAACCAGTCTCTTTTAGTAGGGCTTATCATTCTAAGGTCTGTTTAGGTATTTAAGACTTAAAAATTCAAATCGATGCGTTATAATAATATGAAAATTGTGAATCAATAATTGTGTATGTTCTGAATGGTTAGGTTATGTAATACTGGTTCTAGTGTTTTTGAAGGTGAAGCAGGAAAAACTGGTCCTTAACCCTCCCCACGCTGAGACTACTTTTGTCCAAAGTACAAAAACGTAAAAATCTTTGAAAACCATTCAAACCCTGTCATGTTGGTACTCATTGGATAGCTCTCGCTGAGTACTCTCAAATGAGTACCCATTTGCCAGGGTTTCAGTAATTCTTAAGGTTTTTCGCATCATTTTGTATTGGCCAAATTAGCCACCAACAGCATAAGGGTTAATAGCCAGGGACGGTTGCTGTCCTTAGTACCCCTCAATTTTTAAACAAGGGTGTTTTGAATGCCCTCTCAGAGGGGTGGAGTACCCAGTTGTTTTGAGATGTTTACTTGAGAGAAATGTGTGTACGCATGGAAAAGATTTAACTTATGAATAAACTATTTATATTTAATATTGTCTTGGTTGTCTTTATTTTTCATACTCTACAATATGTCGAGTGATTGATTTTTAGTCCTATACTTGTTCCAGAAACATAAACCAAATATATCGTAAGTAGCATTTCTGACACATAGCTATAATTTAAAATGTGTTTCTGTAGGAAGGGATTGGATTTTTTGGAATTCTGAATTTACAGTAAATCTGCTGTAGTCAATACATGGGGGGAAAAGATGCTCAATTGTTTAATTTAGTTTCATCCTAATAAGAAACCTTCTATTCACACGTTACTTTATCTTAAAACCATATCTACTCGTAGTAACAGTCTATTTTGGGTCATTTTTGACCGAATATTATGAAATATTTCCAAGTGTAATACTTATCCTAACTAAATATAGAACTCTTTTCCTGACAACTTGATAATCCTTATTTAATTTCAAAAAGAATTTATTTTTATGACTAATTTATTGAAACTTAAGGCATGAATGAGTCCACGCTCTTCACATTCTCTGACAAATGGATGTCATTTCCGGATGCTCAACTCTTTAAGACTGCTTTCTAGGCATTGGGCAGGTGAGAAAGTTGCCAGTGACTTGGGGTTAGGAGGTGGTTTTTGAAAGGATTTCAAAACAGGGCAACAAAATAGGGGGATAATAACTATTTCAATTAGTTTTTTTCACATAAGACTAAAACACATTCAGAAACAGGAAATTTTCCTCCTACATCTATCTTGAGAAATTCCAGACCAACAGTCGCTAAGATCTTTAAAATTCAGAGGCCAGATGAGCCCCAAATATCTTAATCATTCCAATGCTTAGGCTACTTCAATCCAAAGTACAAAGATTTTTGAAAACCATCTAAACCCAGTCATGTTGGTATTCATTAGATAGCTCTCACTGAGTACTCTCAGAGATGAGTAATTTTCCAGGGTTTCAGTAATTTTTCAATTTTTTTTTAAATCATTTTGTATTGGCCAAATTAGCTACCAGCAACTGTGGCATCTACAAAAAAATTGTCTGCTTCCAGATGTAAAAGATATTACATGTAGCACAAGAAAGTAAGTGACAAGGAAAGAGCCCCAACCTTAACCCTTCCAATTCTGATACTACTTTCTTCCAAAGCTCAAGGATGCAAAGATTTTTGAAAACCATCTAAACCTTGTCACCTTGGTATTCATTGGAAAGATCTTACCGAGTACTTTCAGACTGTCTTAGCCAGGATTTAGAAACTGGGTGCCTAAAATTGGCAGTTGTAAAATTTTGGGGTGTCCAAATTTTTAAGGGGGATCACAATATACTCATATTATAACCATTCACTAGTATAAATTCATCAAAATAAGGCATGATATCATTAAACAGTGTCATGGGAATTATAAGGAGATGAAAAAATCCAATAACAAGCTTGAGATTGAGATTTTTAGAAATTCCACACAAAAGAAATTGGGTGTCCTGAGGGGTTCTTTTTAAGGGTTTGGGTGTCCAAAAAGGCACCCAGACGCCCTGCTGGCTAAGACCATGCTTTCAGATGAGTACCAATGTGCCAGGGTTTCAGTCATTTAAAACTTTTTTTTGCATCATTTGTATTGGCTAAATTAGCCACCAGCAGCATAAGGGTTAAAAGGCAGATCCACTCATACAATGACAAGAACAGTTTTTTTGTTATTAAGAATTGCTTGTTTATTTCAAAGTGTAACAGTGAGGAATTTCAATATACAATACATGTCTCAGATCCGTCATCGTCAGGAATACCTGGTCACGGAGGCGGTCGCCATGACAACAAGCTGCATCACGGCCCAGGTACGCCATACCTTTGTCTTACATCACAAGCAGCCAACTACACTGACCAAACAAATCTAGGATAAAAAAGGTGTTATACAAAAATATATATACAATATCTAAACTAACCAATTGCAAAAAAGTCTTGTTTTTTTCGGTTGCAACAAAAAAGAAACAAAAAAGCCTGTATAAGCTGGTATCAAATATCAATATATTGTTAAAACGTGTCTATTATTATTATCATCATCATCGAGTTGTATAAATGTTTTCCCCATTGGTCAGTTGAATCCCCATGAGTTACATTGGCCCCACCTGATGGCCAATTCATGAGTTCTATCAGCGACTCCTGTTGGCCGATAGTAGAACTAAAAGCAGTGCCACCTGTAGGCAGGGTTGTGTGTCGTCGTGGTGGCCACTTATTTATATTTATTCCTCCTTTCTTCCGTCCGTCCTTCCTTGACATTAAGTATTGAGAGATCACTCATTCACTGTTTCAACAACTTCAAATCTACATTAGCCTGTGAAACCACGAGGCAGGGGACAGGGGCCCCTCTTGGAGGAGCCCTGTGGCGCCACCTATACCTCAAGGAGGGTGGTTAAACTATGTTACATTAGGAAATACCCCTAGGCTAATACTGTAATAACTAATGGATCTGCCAGATCAGAAAAATTCTCCCTACACTCCGTCTCACATGACCTACTTTCTCTGGCCTTGACCTACTTTCTCTGGCCTTGACCTACTTTTGCGATCATGACCTACTTTTGTGGTCCTGACCAAGGACGCGGTGCATAGAAAATAACCTTTGGTTTGACAATTTGTATAAAAGGTCTCAAAATACTACTACACTACACAGAATACTTCATAAAAGTATACATCAAAAATTTCCCTAGTTTGGCAAAAAAGAAGATGCTTTTTTTAAAAGAACATGGAAGACCAGCTTCATCACCGGCTCACGAAAAACTTCTGTAAAATGCAGAAAAAACAAAGCCTGCTTAAAAAACAGACAAAAGACTTTTGATCTAGCTCGAAAAAAAAAACTCAAGACAAACAAGTAGACTCAAAATACGAACGGCAGGTCAAAGGGCACCTTTCTGAATTTCTAGTGGCATATGTGGGATAACAATAATGTCTCGGGTAGTCGTCTACATAACACACATAATAATAGCTAGATCGGGTGGTGTAAACCTTAATAAATATGCAAAGCAGGATCACAATACTCGGCCTGGAAACTACGAGGGAAGTTTGATTCTTGCTGATTCTATTTCCAAACGACAAAATCAACCCAACAATGAAAAACATAAACAATAATAACAAATTTCCTAAACTGTTTTCCTGTTCAGTGTAACCTTTTGCTTTTGATTTAGATGCAATTGCAGTGGCAAGGACTGTTTTAATTTTTTTCTTTTCCAGAAAGGAAGTTATATATATTTTTTTCAATTGACAAAGCAATTCAGAACAGTTATTCACCACATTTCATTGCAATACAACTAGAGTTCTTGAGAAAAAGGGCTATATAGCTGCGTTTCCAATTATGTTTGAAGTTTTCAGCTGGTTTACTTTGTATGTAGGGGGCAGCACCATTTTACCCTGTTCTTCTAATACAAAGACAGGCTGACTTGCACATTATTAGGAGCCAACGCTGCTACAACATTCGTACTGGAATAACTTCAGATTGAAGAGGCCCACCTTGGTAAACCCATTCACGCCTTCAGAGCAAAAAAACACTAATACTTAGGTATATTTTTTGACCAAAACACCTTTTTGAAAATATCACGAGAAATGAAAATTCAGCCAACAACTTCCTTTATATTTTGTGAAAACTTATGCTCATCCAACAACTTTCCTCATTTTTTGTGTGAGTTTGTGATAAGCAATTCTCAGAAGTATCGTAGATCAAAATGACACTCACCAAGACCGTCAGGCATGAAGGGGTTAAGTTTGTGCCCATTCAATGTCAACCCTAGACATTATAACACGTTTCCTCCTTTAGCGCACCATACACACTAGTATACTCAGGCCACAGCCACGCAATAGAGACTGACGAGTAGATCACAATGACAGAGTTCAAGACCAGCACCTTGGTTGGAAATTTTGGACCCTTAAGTGTGCATGTTATCAACAGCCTTTCTCAAAACGTTAACAACAATTAAAGTATTGTACAAGCTCTTCGTCTTTGCATGGTTGCTGAGTTAGCAGAGATACAAATGTGTATAATTTCTGGTGGATGGTAAGTTAACTAATGCAGTTTATATTTAGGAAGAAACTTGTTACAGTTTGTACATTAGAACAGACCCATCACTCATCCAAATAGATATATTGTCATAATTTGCAAATCTGAACAGAACCATACCTCACATTTAAATTGAAACATTTTCATAGTTTGCGCATCTGAACAGAATCATACCTCTTATTCAAAGTGAAACATTGCCATAGTTTGCACAGCCGAATACAACCATACCTCATATTCAAAGTGATAAATTGTCATAGTTTGCACATCTGAACAGAATCATACCTCTTATTCACATTGAAACATTGTCATAGTTTGCACATCTGAACAGAAACATAGCAATTCAAATAGAAATATTGTCACAGTTTGCAAATTTGAAGAGAAACATTATTTTAGTTTGCACTCTTATCCTTAGTGAAACAGTCTCCTTTTGCACATCTTAACCCATTAATGCTCACAGCGGCCAAAACTGGCCTGACAATTTTTGAAATATTTTTCTAATAACAGCATTTTTTTGGAAAATATTTGAAGGAGAAATGTTAACCAGAGGTTACACAACAACTCCTCTTCAAATATTTTTAGAATTTTTGCTTTATTCCCAAGTTATTTTCAAAAGTATGAAAGAAGCAGACGATACTTTTTAGAGGATCTCTGAGTGTGAATGGGTTAACAAAACCATAGTACTTGTATCGAAATTGAAAAACGGACACAGTTTACACATCAAAACCCTACCGCATGGTTTATTTCTTCCCCTAGTTTACCGTAAACCCAGGATAGCATTAAGGCTGCTTCAAGAGACTGCTACAGGAATGCCACTTCAGATGTACACAGCATTTCATACGTAACTTACCAGCAATAAGGAAGGCTTTGAGCATCCCAGGCAAGACTAGAACACTGCTGCAGGATCTCCTAAACAAAGTATCCCTCTCAAAGAGGCAAATAGTTTACCATAGGTCAATGTTAGAAAGAATCTGAAGTTGAAACCCTAACTTCCGGTGATTGTATTTCCTTTGCTTATAATGCAATGTAGTTTGTATACCTCTCAAAAGAAAGGTTTTATCTAAGAATTGCTGAAATTCAGTTTCCATATTTTGCTATGCTTCTTTAAACCACGGAAAGGGACTTTCTTCCCCCCTCCCCCAAACCCTTTGAGATTAGTTAATAAAGATAAGTTGTAAATATCTAGATAATAACATCATCAGTAGATAATTCTCTGGTGTTTAAACCCCCTGTTGTGACATGTGAATACTGTTTGGACACCTTAAAATTTCACAAACCCAAATTTTGGAGAACAAATTTCAGAATCCTGGCTATGACTATGCTGTTGCTATCTCTGAACTGGCAGATACCTGTTAGTGGTTAGACATCTTTCTTATAGAACCAATAGGTACACTAGGTTCTCTGTCTCTCCCGTCCAATAATGTACAACACCGACACAACTCTCTATAAACATCACCCAGCAGAGAACAGGGACAAGGCACCAGCACAGTCGCCTCATTGTCTCTATTCTCTAAGCGGTACTACTGACATCACCTCGGTTCACGCAAGCCTTTTGATTACATTCGCAAGCAGTCAGTACTTGCACAGCCTCTATTGCGATTTGAATTTCTCCTGTCACTTTCACATCTCCTTTTTACATTTTACATCTCGTGTTTATCCAAACTGTCACTTCTTCACTCACACAAACATGTCTCCTGCTTAAATCTTGCATCATGATTGTTTTATTGTACTTGAACCCTTCTAATGCTGAGGCTAATTTCGTAAAAAGCACAGGAACGCAACGATTTTTGAAAACCATCTTAATCATGTCATGTTGGTATTCATTGTATAGCCCTTGTTGAGCACTCCCAGGTGAGTTCCCATGTGCCCGGGTTTCAGTCATGTTTTGACTTTTCTAGCTTCCCTTAAGCGCAATTCCTCAAACCATTACCTTTCTCACTGAACTTTTATATAGGCCTTTAATGCAGCATATACTACCAACCCAAACCTACCCAAGCATTTCACTAAGGAGAGGTTGAGCTGAGTGTGAACAATAACCCGTCCATATCAATTTCAACAGCAACCTTGTGATAGGAAACTATAAGTGAAGTATTTGGTCATGTTTATTGTAAAGTTGTATCCCAACATTGGCTCTGTCGTAAATAATGCCGTTTACTTGATCCCAAATTGTGTATATAATTTTCAAATGCATCATCAGACTCAAGTTGGTTTTCAATACTACCTTTTAAAGCAACCCCCCTTCTCATCACTACATCTCAACCGTAATTAACTCCTAGGTATCAAAGGAAGAACTTGTGTTGCCTGCTCTTTCAAACTTATTTAAATCCTAAATCATGTGCATTACTTTGAATGCTATTTAAACACTCTCACCCCCCCCCCCCCCCCCCTCAGTTATTTCCTTTTTAACATATATTCACCAACTGTTCAAAAAGTGTTGTTCTCTTGTATGTGGCATTATGAGAGCATTTGTGTATTACAGACGTCAGTTTCAACTCGGGTCAGAAACAGAGCATATACCATGTGTACAAATTCCCATGTTCACTGTCAGTCTGCATCCTTATAGATTCTACATTGGAAGCATTGATTTGACTTTGCATTGAAAATGCAACCTCCTTCTTTCACAAAAAGAGTCCACTTTCTTCAGGAAAACTGCTTCCTATTTGTTGAATGTAATCTAGCACCACCAGTCGACAAAGGATTCAAAGGAGAGAGGTACATTTTCAACCTTACAGAAATAAACGTAACGTAACGTAGAAGTTGTTAAATAATTTGATGAAGTCCCTGGTCAGAGGAAAATATCCACAACTGAACACCATGAACTGAAGCTTACTATCAATAACTTTACCTCCCTACTGCCTATTAACAGAAGAAGGCCCGGTATAAGCCCGGGAAAGGGGCACCCATCAGCCTGAGACAACCATTCCTACACACTGGGCAGCGAGTATTCTTCAAACAGAGATCCACATGGATTCCCCGACCCTGAAAGCATGGTCGTGTTATGAAAAATCCAACATAAACCTGTTAACTTTATAACCATGAGATATACTTCCTTCACAGGCGGAGTGTAGCACCAATAATGCCTCTAGTACACATATTGTCATGACAACGCTATTGTGTGATCCACAAAATGAAAGGTCATCAGAAACTGTTATGGAGAATCAATTTCTCCTTGCTGTCTATTGTTGCTATGGATACATTGTTTAAAAGAAAAATTAGGAAGCTGCGATGTATTGGAGAATAAGAAAAATGATTTGCTTTGTTGCTTTGTCTACTGGTTTTAACCCTCTGGATTTTCCTAAATTCTAAATTAAGTTCAAAAGTATAATTAAAAGTGAGTGCTGGCAATGGCATTTGATTCTAAATGAGTAAAATCAAATGCTGAGAAATGAGACATATGTTCATTAATGCCATAATAGTTTGATATAAATGCTTGCTCCACTCACATTTCATTTTGAGATTTTGTCTGCAGATATGAATTACTGAAATTGTCCTTTTTTTCCAAAAACAAATTTTATTGGCAAAAATATATTTGGAAATATTTTCCCATTACAGTATCCGAGACAGATTGGCCATTTCAGAATAGTTCACAGTTAGTACCCCCTGAAGGGAAGTTGGTAGGTAGGTAAATAGACAGTAGTTGTCATCTCTGTATCGTTTAACTCAGGATAGCTGAGATAGGTGTATTTTGAATACAAATACTGCCAGATTCTGATGGCCTCATATGAGACACCTAGCGCCCCCACCCAGTCAACAACGATACCGATACTTCCCGCAGCTAGAACAGCATCCCGTCCACCCACACTGAAATCAACATACATGATCTGCATGCTCTCCATGATTGCTATTATTGATTGATATGACGGCTAAGACATTGCTAGGCCAGGAGCGGGCAGTCGGTTAGTTGCAGTAACCCTCAGGTTTTTATTATTATACATAATATGAGCAGGCGATTTTTTTTCTTCCTCCTCCTCCTCCTTCTCCTCGTACGTTTCGCTCACTGACCTGCCACACACGCACACACACACACAATTATCTAGCACCAATTACTAACGAGGCCTTGAGAATGGAGACGCGCCCGGATAGCTGGGGGTCGACCCTAGGGGTGGTCCATAAGACTGGAGATGAGCAGGCACCTGACCACCCGGGTATCCGGCATGTGCCGCGGTGGGGTATCCCGGGGTGCTCATCGAGGGCGCACTGGGATATCCGGGGTAGCCGCTGCTGCCCATCTGTAAGGTGGTGCCTGCCGGGTAGGAATTGGCGTAGTAGCCCATAGAGGGATTGCTATACGAGCTGGTCACCGAAGGATATGAAGCACCTAAGCCGGCCGGTGTTAGCGATGCACTGGTCGTGGGGAATACAGTCCCGGGGTAGCCAGGGTTGCTGGGAGATGGTAGATAAGTCGGGCTCGGTCCGCCTAGCGGGCTTGGGGAGTAGCTTGGGCTGCTGATGGTTGCCGTCGGCAGAGGGCGCCCGTAGCTGAGCGTCGACTGCGGGACCTGGTGCGCCCCGTACTGCGCCTGCATGGCCTGGTAGCTTGCCGCGGAGGGGAACCCCGAGGGGAAGCCCGCTTGCTGTTGGGCGGCCGCCGCGCTCAGCTGCTGCTGCGCCTGCACCTGTGCTGCCTGAGACTGTGACTGCTGCTGGGCCGCCGCGTACTGGCTCATAGACATGCCAGGGTACCCAGGGTAGCCCAGGCTGGCCTTGTCCTGTGGGGGGCCCGTGCTGCCCGGCAGCCCACTTGGGAGACCACTGGCAAGACTGCCGGCCCCAGCGTTGTAGTAGTAGCTCATTCTAGCCCTGAAATACACCGCAAAGATAACAGTCAATGTATAGGTTAAATCAAAGAACAAAAGATGGCTGAAATGACGATAAGAACATATGCCGTAAATTCTCAGTAATTTGGGAAACTTTTTCATGATTACGATTTTTGCAGGTTCATGGTGGCCCATGTTTTCTTAATGTTGCGTCAGCAAGATTTACAACTAGTAGGTCTATATTTTTTGAAATGCAGGGTTAGACTTTCCCAGGGGCATATGCCCCTAGATTTTGCTGTGTGTCCCTAGGGGCCCAAAATAGTATGTATAATAACCAGAAATCCTGTTTTTGACCGCTTATTCTAATCAAAAGACCTGTTTGGGGCTTTGGGCCCCAAGCCTGAAATCTTAGTGGCAGACCCTGAAATGGCAACTGGCAATAGATTGAGGGTTGCCCAGATTTCCTAAATTTCTAGGGTGGTCCAAATTTCTGAGACTTTACGGTAGTTAATTGGTTTCCAATTTACACATACCAGCATCATAGAGAAAGTGGATCATTGCTCCTAAAGAGTGACCAAACATTTTGAATTACCTGCATCAATGTGACATTTTCAGAAATACCTCACAAAGGTGTTCAGAAAGGGCAATCTACACTTCAGCCATGCCCTAGACCATGGTCTTAGCCAGCAGGGCGTCTGGGTGTCTTTTTGGACACCCAAACCCTTAAAAAGCACCCCTCAGGACACCCAATTTGTGAAGAATTTCTTAAAATGTCAATCTCAAGCATATAATTGAATTTTTCATCTCCATATAATTAATTGCCATGACATTGTATAAAGATAGTATGCCTTATTTTGATAAATTCATACATGTTAATGGTTGAAATTTGAGTATATTGTGGTCCCCCTCAGGCACCAACATAATTTTCAGAACTAACTTGCCATGCCGGGCAAGTAGTTAATGATTTTGACTTGCCCGACATAATTTTTGACTTGCCCGAAATAAGCTATAACATATGCTAGAAAGGCATGTGTTGTTGATCATGGATTTAAAGATTTGAAAACCATTTTCTTTTCAGTATTGTAGCATAGTTTGCATATTTCTGGGTATTTGGGCCATTCACCATTAAAAATTGTGTTTAGTGTTCAGAAAAATCAGATGCCCATTTGGGCAAGTGAAAACTAAAATGTACTTGCCCGAAAGCCCCTTTTTCAAAAATTCACTTGCCGGGGCAAGCGGGCTAGTACTTATGTCGTGCCTGCCCCTTAAATTTTACAATTGCCAATTTTGGGCACCCAGTTTCTAAATCCTGGCTAAGACCCTGCCCTTGACCATTGTTTGTTTGGGAAATATTTGGTTATTTCACCCAAAAGTCAAAATTGAAAATACTTCATAGAAATATTTGCTTGTCCAAACAGGAAACTGTCCAAAAAACAGGTTGGACGGATCCTGGTTAAGTCCTTTTGATAAAGGGTTGTAACTTGTTACAGTAGCAATGATCACATTTCTGCTATCTTACATGATATCTCATAATATGATTGGAAACCACACTATCAACATGAAAATAAGTATGAATACAAAATCATTGGGTTTTCAATGAAATCCTAGTTGAGGAGGCATCATACCCTTAATCAGATACACTGATATTGAAAAAATAATTAAATACCTCAGTTGCTTCCTGCCAGGGACTTAGCCAGAACCCGTCCTGCCTGTCTTTTGGACAGGTAGTTTCCTAAAAACCTCTTGTTTGGACAGGCAAAAATTTCTATGAAGATTTTTCAATTTTGACTTTTTTGGTGAACTAACCAAATATTTTCCTAACAAACCAACTTCTAGGGCATAGCTGAAGTGTAAATTGCCCTTTTTGACACACTAGGCTATTAATTGTAGCTGGTATAAGGACTTGAAGTAGAAAAGTAGCTAAATCTGGACAGGCCAAAATTTTGGAATTGCTGTTTTGGAGAGGCATTTTTGAAATCCTGGCTAAGGCCCTGCTTCCTGCGGGAAAAAGGAGGAGTGCAATTAAGTTAAGTGTAAACCATTCATGCCACTGGCAAGAAATGACCTGGTCACAATTCTGCCAATCTTTCCTAGAAAATCATTTTTTGAAAATATTTGATATTTGATTGAAATTCATCCTTCCCCTTCCTTTCAATTAGTTTCAAAGCTCATGCTTTTATACCAATTCATTTTACATACATGTATTACATTTTTTTTCAAAAGTACCCATAGATCCAGATGACAATTATAAAGCTTCAGTCATGAAAATAGCATAAAGATTTTGACCCCAGACCCTTCTTATCCTCTTGTACCCTAATTAATCAACAATGCAATTTGCATGTTTATTTAAGGTTGAATTAATGATTTAAGGTTGAATTAATGTAAACGATTCTGAAACTATTTGAAGTGAATGTTTTATCAGAAACAACATAACTACCTGAAAATGTTTTCAAAATCATGGTTTATAATCATCAGATTAGACCATTCCTATAACATCTCTTAAAAGAATGAATGATTTATGTGATGATATCCTGCTTACTAGAGTTTCTTTTTTCTTTTGAAATACTTGATTTAAAAAATCTGAATAAAACTAACGCCTATCAAACCAATTACTTTTCAAATTGATGCTTTAGTCTCAAATTATTTTCCAAAAAACCATGTAGCCCTTATCGAGGGGAATTTGGAGCTTGAATGGGTAGAAAGATTGAAAGGACAGGATGGTGTTAAAGATGTATGTCTTTTTCCATTCAAGCTCAGACATGTTCTTAGCCAGCAGGGCGTCTGGGTGCCTTTTTGGACACCCAAACCCTTAAAAAGAGCCCCTCAGAACACCCAAATATTTTAGTGTGGAATTTCTAAAAATCTCAATCTCAAGCTTATAATTGAATTTTTTCATCTCCCTATAACTCCCATGACATTGTTTAATCATATCATGCCTTATTTTGATCAATTTATACATGTTTATGGTTGAAATATGAGTATATTGTGATCCCCCTTAAAAATTTGGACGCCCCAAAATTTTACAACTGCCAACTTTAGGCACCCAGTTTCTATATCCTGACTAAGACACTGAGCTCAGATACCCCAAATGCCAGAGCCAAATGCAGTGCTTGAATAAGACTTGTGATTCATTGATTTGAATATGAAACTTTCTTGCTTCATTTCAGTTCATGTCTTATGTAGGAGTTCAACGACATAAATGGAATAGTAGTCTATATGCGACACACAGACCATAGGTTTCCCTCGTTAGAATCTAACTATACAAGAGTGGAACAATATTCATTGAACAGTTTCTCTATCTCCTCTTATTAGAGACGGCTTTTCTGACTGACATCTTAATCTACAGGTGAACTTGGATATGACAGACTAAATGGGACCAGGAAAATTGGTCCGTCATAGGCAAAATCTGTCGTATACATATAACAAATACTTGATATGCATCGGACTGGGACCAAGCATAACGTTCGTCATATGCAAAAATCTGTCGTACAGTGGTCCGTCATATACAAGTTCACATGTATACCCTTTGAGGCTCAGAAGGAAGACTCATCTGGCCGAGTCTCGTGGTCTTTGAAGGAGCGAATGAAGTTTTAGGTATTGTTCCAACCTTTACACATATTTCTATGCTACCTACTAGGCTACTACTGGTTGTTTCAATGGTGAGTGAACAAGCAAATGTTACATACATCAACTCTTTCGACATCTGGAAAGTACACTTATAAGTTTCATAGAACAATAAGTAGTCTAAAGCAACCATAATGCTTGTTCAATAGCCATTCAAACAACTTTTCATCATGCTGTAAAAGAAGAATTGTTTTTCCTCAGTAAAATGCGTTTCATCTCAGTTGACACAATTAACACTTACACCAAGATTATCTCAAATAAAACTAAATACTGAAGTTGAAGGGAAAAACCATTGATATTTGTTTGGAGAACTGAAGTATGATATGATGGGTTAATTTAAAATCTTTGCATACATTTCTTGTATAGTGTTTTTTATTGAAACCAATAGATATGTCACTAATTCCCAACCTGTATTGACAATTGAGAAAAATAACTCAAGAAAAGTCACAAATAAGGATTTGTGTAGGGAATAGTTATTTCAACATAACCTTGACTACCGTAGTCAAATCAAGAAATTAAATGTTAATTAAATATTTTTATATTCAACAATTAATTTGACATAAACATTCCAAGGAATTCCTAGAAAATCCTGAATTTTTCACTTACATTTTTTAAAGAATTCCTGGGTATTCCCAACTTCATTTAGTACTTAAGGGAGTTACAATTGATCTGAATGCAGTATCTTGGTAGGAAAAACATTTCTTGGCAAACGACAAAGGTTACACAATCGAGACTAACAGAGTGCATGGGCAATGAGTGGAGAAGGGGCAAAAATAGGGCCTGAAAAATAAACTTTGAGTACTATTGGACTCTGATAAAAGGGGATTTCATGTCACTGAACATACCTTCAAATTTACCTGTCCATGAAGATATGTTCACATAACTGTAGGGAGTGGGGATGTATTCTAGGTACTGGTACGACTAATAAATTATTCTCAGGGCACCCAGGGAGTCAGACAACAAAAAAAATCATATCATGAAAATAAAACAAATTTGAATAAATATTTGAACAGGTTCACTTTTGTGATCTCTTTTTTTTATATTTTTGTTCAAATATTTTTTTCAAATATTGCTTTTGTTTTCAAGATATTTTTCTTAAGTTGTCACTGCCCTGGAATTTCTGTTTGAAATGGCTATTAGAGAAATTCCATTGGAAGATGCATATAAACAATAGATATGATGGGGGAGGGGCCAAGGAGCAGTTAATTTGCATATGAGTGTATATTACATGACACACTATGGGGATTACCCTGGCAAGCACTGCTGCCAAGAAAGTGACCAGACAATGGCGACTGGTCAGCTCAACCCTTATGCTGCTGGTGGCTAATTTGACCAATACAAAATAAGGCAAAACATCTGAAAAATGATCGAAACCCTGGCATATGGGTACTCATTTGAAACTACTCAGCGAGAGCTTTCCAATGAATACCAACATGACAGGGTTTCGATGGTTTTCAAAATTTTTTGCCTCCTTGAGCTTTGGACGAAAGTAGCCTCAGCATTGGACGGGTTAAAAAAATAGATGATATCTCACTTGTTCAGGGAGGCTCTGTAATCACTCATCTTGCTCCTGGAAACCAGCAATAAAAAACTAGTAGGCGATTCAAATGAACATGACAGAAGGCAGTAGCGGCAGCAGGAAAGCTTGGATATGGCACACAGACCACAGACAGGAATTATACCAAACATCATTACAAATTAAACAATATATTTTGGATTCAGATTGCCATATTTGACCAGATGATACCATTTTCTGCCTGCTTGCAAATTATTTCAATTTGCCAGACAAAGATAAAATCTCAAAAAATTGAATCATCTAGTCGAGTATAATTTTATTCTCAATTTATATCAATGCATTTTGAATAAATAGAATTATGACAAAAAATCTCAATCTGTTCCGAGGATTATTGCGAAAATAATGTATTACATCTAGTGGCTTTCCCTATTTACTATTGAGATCAGAAAGCCAAGGAATAGTTAAATGGGGACCAGCAATATTGGCAATAAATGTGACTGAAAACCCATCTGTGACAATGTGGCATATCATAGTTTGCCCCTATTATGCTAAGAAGACAACGCATGGACTGAACACATCAACACACATCACCTAGTTATCTCACCTGTATTTTATTCAAATAATTCCAATTCCTTTCCAGTTAAAAGCACTGCAGGACCTTAGCAAGGATTTTGAAACAGGGTGTCTACAAGTGCTCAATCATGAATTAAAATTGTGAATTTAAAGGTTGTAAGAAGATATTCTTTAAATAATAATAGTTAGAACCATGTATCCACTTAGAATGAAAATGTTACATAATCAAAGTGTCTCAAGTGACACTCACATTGTAGTTTTGAGGCAAGTACTTGATGCATTTTATTCAAAAATATGTAGGAATAAACTTTGAGAGTATAACTTTGTGTTCAAATGATATTCGGACAGCCAACTAGCCAGGTTTGTGGGGAAATAATGCATTTTCTTTCTTTTTGAAAGTTCCTCCTCACCTAAATATTAATGAGAAAGGAGATGACATTGCCAAGTTACTATTTTTGTCGTGAATTCAGATCCTGTTTCCTCATTAACTCTTGCATTTAGCTTTCAGGATTTCACATTCAACCCTCTAGGAAGTGAGACTTTACCAGTGATGCAGTACCAAGTTGTTAATAAGGGCATATAAATGTGATTCTAATTATTTTGAAAATAAGTCATTTTTTTATTTTTAGTAAATGCAAATAGTTTTCACAAAACTAAAATAGAAGTAGATTAATTAACCATCTAATACCTGGAATAACTATATTGAATTAAATGAAAGAAATGTAGATTTCAATCTTTTTCCTTAAAAAATCTTTCCACTACATACTCTAGAACCCGAAAAGTAGAGTTTGCTGAATGACTTGTCAGGAAATTAGAAACATATTTTCATTTACCCTTATTTTCAACTATTGCGTACAGTCCATATGCAAAGCAGGAACATTAGATATAAGCTATATCTAGGTGCTTGAAATGATACAAACAAGCAAAGCTTAGTGTGTAACTGTTCATGTCCATATTGATGGAGAATAAAATCAACTTCCCCGACAGAGAAGACAATTAACTTCTTCAATAAGTATAAGTTGTGAACCAATTCTTGCCACTAGAAAGCTATAATTGTATTGTGACCAAAAAGGTAATATCAACCACAAGCTAAGGGGTCTTAAATAAAAGCTTGGCCTTGTTCAGAACCAGCATTATATATAACAATTTTCAACCCTTCAAAATTGCCAATTCATTTAAAATGTTAGATGGTCATGAATATATTACCAAAATGAATCTTCATACATATGAAGATATATTTTGGTAACATATACATATTTTGACTGTGCACACTTTGTACTTTAAAGCACATCTAAAATGAGAGAAACTTGCTAGGAAGAGGCATTTGTGTCAAATGACTCAAATCCTCTAAATTTACAATGAAAATAGCTGTCCCTCCTAGTAAGAACAATTTCTCTTTGGAAGTGGATTGAAATATTAGGTTTGGTCTTTTGGTTTCCCCAATGGTGCTGTGAAAATGAATTGGGAGCTCTGGGCTTGAATTGGTTGACAACTTACGCATCACAACATAGTGAACATACACCTGTCACATACACAACATTGCTGCCTAGTAGTAGCAGAAACACAGCATGTGCCGTATAGCATACAAGACAGTGTCACAATTAACAGCAACAGCCTCTTAGACAAAACTTGTGCAGGACAAATACCAGGACCTTATTGCTAGGAAGGGCTTAATACTTCAATTCTAAATTTTAAATGATGTACATTTGTTGTAATGGCTAATGGCTCCAACAATTAGATAAGTTAGATCCAAGTTTTAAGATGTCTATTGCACATCCAACTCTCATCCCCCACCTCCCTAATACACTCCCATATTGAAACTCTGTGAATGCAGTTTTGATTTAAATAAAGATATAGATCTATCAAAGAATGTATTTTGAACGGGCAACTGTTTTTGTAATGTCTATGGAAGCAAAAGTGGGGGCATGTACAAGCCCATATTCAACCATTCTCCAACATCTGTGAAAGCGAAGTTGGGATTTAAAAAACTAATATTTATCAAAGAATATATCTTATACAGGTAACTGGTGTAAGGTCTATGAAAGCAACATGGGAGGATCAAAGAATGTGATGGAAAACATTGGCCTGTTAACAAGCCAGCGTCACAACATTTGAACATACCAGACGCCTTTAGGCCCCTAGCAAAAAAGTTAAGGACAGTCCCTGAAGGGGTGGTCATTCAATTAGACACAGGTACCAAACTCAACTGACTGCCATTTCACAAGGTTGAATACCCAATAACCCAAACATGAAACTTGAGCTTTGGGGAGGTAGCCTTTGAAGATGTGTCAAATAATTTGGATATGTATGACTTGAAGAGAAAATTTGGTAAACCCCCTCCCCCCTAAGATACCCTAACCTCAACATTTCTTTGGAAGTATCATTTGTGAAAGGAACCATTTAAGGATTTGGAACAAATCCTTAAATTTAGGGCTAGAAGAAAAAAAAGTTTGTTTCCTGTAACAATCTGAAAAAAAATAGGGTAGGTAGGTCGGTCGGTGTTTTTTCATTAATTTTTGCTCAAAAATGTGGGTTTTATGCATGTTTTATGTTGAAGGAAGGGCAGAACAAAATTTAGGGTAAGGATTTTTACTGAATAAAAACTGGTTAGGGTAGGGTTACAGGAAACAAACATCTTTATTTTTTAGGCCTT
>OZ012688.1:9181680-9214180 GCA_963942565.1 Maea johnstoni | reverse complement strand
GATACCGGGAAAACATTCTAGCTGCCCAAACTAAGACAAATGCAAACAGTCATACATTTAGAGGGTACAAACAGGAACTGAATGTTCTAAGGCAAAAAGGGGAAAAGGATACACGAAGGAAGGTAATAAAGAATACGTATTTTGTACTGTAATTCTTATATGTATATACATGTAATTAATATTTAGTAAACCAAATCATGTAACAAGTAAGATTACTGAGCGTATTGACCTCATAGTCGCTGTTTGTTGCATCACAGAGGTTAATTCGCCAACTTGTGTATTCATGAGAAGCTTTTTTGAGCTGCTGTTATTGCATTACAAAGGCTTCCCGGTAATCTGCGATACTGAAACTTCACGGAACCCATTTGATATAGAAAGAGTTATATAGGCATTATTCCACTGCTATACTAGATGGTAAGACGGTTTGGTGTCAAATCAAGTTATAGATAGCAGCACACTTCTCAGAGGTTGGGGTTAGAAATTCAAAACGCAGCTACATTTTTAAAGACAGATGATTTTTGTTTCCAAATTTTCAGAGACAGATATTTTCCAAATTTTCTGAGATAGATTATTATTTTTTATATTTTGCTAGGAAAATATCAAACATTAAGATTTTAATGACACTATTTAAAAAAATTGTACCACCCTTTAGAAACATTTGGACATTCTTTAGCTTTTTTTCAAGTATTCTAGTCATATTTGCCTCTTTTGTATTTAGTGAGCTAATCATCTTTATAATTACAATTCTCCTCTCGGTATGAATGGTTTTTTTTTTCAATAAATGTATATTGTTTTATTTTGTCTTAACATGTAGCTTAGCAGGGGGATATTCAGGAGTGCCCAACTTTTTACAAAAAGACAAAAGTTAGTTTTAAAACGGACTACCTCAAATATAGCCTGCCTCCCAGGCCATATTTAAATGTCCTCCCTTGTGGATAGATGGCACTGCGGTATACTAGGATGTCAGTCTGGATGTGATACAGACTGCAGCTCAAGTGTGTCCCCCTTGAGGGTTTATTCAGAACTAAATCTGGAGTGAAATCAACTCAGGTCAGATCAGTGAAAGAGCCAGATATCACAGGCTTGTAGCAAGTCTACCTCAAATAGGGATCTGGCCAGGAATTTGAAAGTGGGTAGCTCTCGGTGACAGGGGAGGGGGTCTGGGGGCTGCTAAAAGCCCCAGAAGCCCTAGGGGTTTAGACACTCTGAAATGCATTTTCAACCATTTTCTGGAAATCCAAGAAGACAGATGATTAACCTTTTTTATTTATTTCCAGGGACAGATTACTTTTCTCCAAATGTTCAGAGATATATTACTAATATGTTATGACATATGATGGGTTCAATTTTCTCTCCTTTGGCCTCTTTATTCTACACGAGGGTTCCACGTGTTTGATCACACGGTAAATGGTTCCATTGCAACATTTTCAGTATGTGGTTAGAGAAGGGGTAAATCTAACAAGAGCTCCTGAAGCGCCCTCTTCGTCCCTACCTACCCCTTGCCTATGATCTCTTTCCTTCCCGTATCCACCTCTCGCTCTTTCCCTTTCCACCTCTTGTGTCTCCCCTTTTCTCTGCATCCATAGATGAAGAGAACGAGAACATGATCGACAACCGTGCTTGATCTACTTCTTAAGTCATATTGCGGCTAAGTCGTGACTAGCCAGTTGTAGCAGGTGGAGGAAGTACGTATACCCGGCGAAAACCACCACCTAACCCCAAGTCACTGGCAACTTTCTCACTTCCCCCAGGTGGGATTCGAACCTATGACCCTCGTTTCGTATTTACCACATCCACCCCTCTGCCTTTCCTATCCCATCATAATAAATCCAAGCTACACTGTATATCCCTTGCTCCTCATTTTTTCTATATCCGGAATGACGTATTCTTTACCTTGCTCCCGCAACCTACATTTCTCTCCTCTCTTTCCACCAGTCACGCCCGACATTTAATTCCTGCACAAAATGCGTGGGCAGGCCGGGCAAAATGTACAACCGCCCGTCGATTGCCACCCAGTTTCCCGGGCATGGATGCATTGATGACCTCACAACTGAACGTGGCTTTGATTCGCAAGTTATACTTGGGCATTGATGAGAGTGGCTTATTTTTGACATGAATCCATAGGTGCTTGTACAACCAGGCACTGGCAAACATCCGGTCGACTGGTGCAGGAATTAAGTGTTTGTATTGTACATTTCCCTATTCTCTTTCCACCAGTTATGCCCATTGTAATTTATCCTTTACGACAATCCGATTCTCTACTGATTCAACTAATCTAAATTAGGCCAAAAGGTTATGAATTTTCTAATTCTATTTCAGTTGATATAACAAATTTTCATTTTTCCTTCACTTAAATGTTATGAATAGTTCTGAATCTACCAAAAATTTCAAAATTGCTTAAAATAGTCCTCATTATAACGGGATCGGCCCCGTGCTCGATTCCACTACGCCTTGTATTTACAGCAAAGGTGTCATGTTTGCTTCTAAAAAAGGGATCTGATAGTTGATTGCATTTTTTACTAAAAGTTACCTGTAATGAAAAATCTTTATTGGGTATGATTCCATTCATAACATGTATTGGTGCTAAATATGGTATAATTCAAAGGAGAATTTAGGGGGTTTCTCTTAGATAATTTATATTGCAAGAAAATCACTGTAAACGTCTCAATTCCATTACCAACATATCAGCCTGTCGGACTGACCCTCATTATTACCATATTGTAGTTGGGCCAGAGCAGGATAGGGTACTAGCCTTAAGATGAGACCAAAGAAAAGTTGAATATCTCATCAATTAACCGGAATATCTGACTCTACATTTGCCTAGATAATGATCTTCTATGTAAATTTGGATATTTGTACGTTTATTTGATATGTTCATGATCTCGTTGGCTTCTGTAGTAATTGTGCTGGTTCACTCGGTCATTTCTTTGCACAGCCGATCTTCTGACTCCAGTTTGCCAACGAGATCCTGAACATATCAAATGAACGTCCAAATTAACATAGAAAATCAACATCTAGGCAAATGTAGAGTCAGATATTTCGGTCTACTCATCGATCATTAAAACGGGACGCTTTGAACATGTCAATCGCAAAGGCGTGTATACAATGAAGTTGGCTTTAAAAAATTAAATACCGATGTGAGAAATAACCGATATGAGAAATGTGAGAAATATCTAAAAGGTTTAGCTGGTCATTTGTCTTAGAGTTCATTAGTGCTAGTTTTATAGCCACTGTCGCACAATGGTGCGATAGTGCGACACCCTTGCCAGGTGAGTATTTCATATCAGGTACGCAATCAGGAGACAGATAATTTAGCGTCTGATATCAGGAGAGTACTGCTGATATCAGGGGCCTTGAGAAGTATGTTGACTGGTACCGGTCGTGACTAGCCAATAGTTTAACTGGGGGGAGGAAACCGGAGTACCCGGCGAAAACCACCACCTAATCCCAAGTCACTGGCAACTTTGTCACTTGTCCCGGCGTAAGTCTCAAAAGTACAAACGGGCTGCTAATTATTTACCCCTTATCTCCAAACTAATTCTATTGTTATGCAGATGAGCAGATAAGAAAATTTTAGCTAAATCATGTCGATGACTGTGCCATTAGTGATTTCTGACTTATATTCTTGCAAGATAAAGCATGGGTATAGCCATTGTGTTAGCCAAAACAACGGGGACTAACTTTCAAATGTACCAACCATTCTGGTCCAAGAAAATGTCTGGTGTGACCTCACTATATGATAGTCTTATCATTGAACTATTAAACTACTTTCAAGGACTCGGGACAGGCCACAGCTCAGATAATGTTTACATTTCAAGGATTCAGGACAGGCTAGAGCTCAAATAATGTCTACATTTTGGAAAAGAAACACCTGTCTCCGACACCTGGAGAAAATAAACAGTCTCTGAACATTTGGCGAAAATAATTTGGATAGTACAGAAGATCAAACGATGGTGCAAGTGTGAAAGCAGAAAAAAAAAAAATTCTGCTGTTTTTGGATAAACGGTGGAGAAAATATTTTTTTTCTGCTTTCACACTTGCACCATCGTAAGATCATACCCTGGGGGCGATATAAATTTTTCAAAGGCAGATTTTTCCCCAAATTAGTCAGAGACTGCTTGTTTTTCAAATTCTCAGAGACCGATATTTCAAATTTTCAGAGACGAAAGAAAAATATGAAATATTTAGTAGTTGATAGTATTTTGTTATATTGTACAACCTTTTAGATGTGTCTGGGAGTAGTAGACAACACGGGATGTATTTCTCTGATAGTGTGTAGCTGTGTTCTAGTCATTTTTGCTTTTTTTTGTATTTTGTGATTTATCTTAATAATTAAGATTCTCATTTAGATATAGATTTCCTTGCCACGTTATCCCCATGCTGAAGTCACTTTTCAAAGAGAACCGCAACACTGATGTTCGCTACTTTCTGCCGTAGGTCATAATTGCAATCGACATTCACCATTTGGTAAGCAAAATGGCTGCGCCCATAGTCGAGGAAGTGATAGGAAGGCTATTGCAAAAATTACATGGGAAGGATGGTTGTGAACAGGTTCCAGATTACTTTGTGGATCTAATAAAGCAAGCAGTGTGTGAACGACAATCTAGGGATACGGATACTGACGAGTATGCTTGATTCTCCTAATTTAATTGGAAGAATGTTTCAATCCCATAATTAAATTGAATTAAAATTGGTACCTGAATCACATCATTTCGTTTTCGAGCAATTGATAATGAAAGATGTATAGAAGACGTGTACCACTGTATGCCATCATTGCAATGATTTAAAATGCCCCCCCCCCCTCTCTCTCTCTCTCTCTCTCTCTCTCTCTCTCTCTCTCCTCTCTCTCTCTCTCTCTCTCTCTCTCTCTCTCTCTCTCTCTCTCTCTCTCTCTCTCTCTCTCTCTCATCTCTCTCTCTCTCTCTCTCATCAAACCCACATTAGATTAAAACTATATGATAAGATATTGTCATGGAACATATAAACACAAGATGTGTTCCCCATATGGGTTCCTCCGAGTTGAGGATGACTGTGAAAATGTTAGTCACCATCTTCTATATTTGTTCTTTGAGGAACCTTAGATGAATACAAACAAAAGAAACAAGGAGGAACCAATGAGTCTCTAAGATCATCTTGATTTTTCAAATGGATCAAGAATATTCAAGAAAGTAAGATGGTAGAAGTAAAGAGAGAATGACTATCTTTTAGGAAAGTCATTGATTCTCACTGTGTCACCTGAACTACAGCTAGTCTTTATATTTCATCTGTACACCCAGGAAACACCAGTTCAAATCTAATATATTTTCCTTGATTGGACTATAATTCAGGTGGTTATCGTGGGCCAGAAGTAACGGTAATCTAAGGATAGTTACTGCAGATGTGCCTGCTGGCATCCTACCCCCGGAATACAGGGGGCACTACTAGATGTCAAAGTGTACGGCCGGGGACCAGATGATGCCATCTATGATTTACACCAAGATATCAGGGACAGAGTATGTACTGTAGTAGTGATAGTAGTAGTGATAGCAGTAGTGATAGTAGTAGTAGTAGTATTAGTATAGTAGTAGTAGTAGTAGTAGTAGTAGTAGTAGTAGTAGTAGTAGTAGTAGTAGTAGTAGTAGTAGTAGTAGTGGTAGTAGTAGTAGAAGTAGTAGTAGTAGTAGTAGTAATGATAATGATAACAATTAAAGATATTGATGAATATAATAATAATGATAAAAATAATTATAATAATAATAATAATAATAATGATAATAATAATAATAATAATAATAAATAAGAATAATGATAATGATAATAGTAATATTAATAATAATAGTAGTAACAATATTATTATCATTACTTTTATTATTATTATTATTATTATTATTAGTAGTAGTAGTAGTAGTAGTAGTAGTAGTAGTAGTAGTAGTAGTTGTAATAATAATAATGATAAGGATAATAATAATAATAATAATAATAATAGTGCTCGGAATCGTTGAAAATATCATGGTCGAGTAATCGGCAGAAGCTGCCGACCGATACTCGACCATGGTCGACCATGTCGGGACAATTCAGGAGCGGCGCCGGTCCCCCGGAAGTAATAGAATAAGTACATGCGCAGTGCGCAGTTAGCCATGTTGTTTACAACGACGAAGCGCTGCGTAGATGTAGGTGAGGAAACAACAGCAACAACAACATTAAGGTAAGTTTATTTTCATTTCATGGTAGATATTTCGCTAGATAGGAAGGTTGGCGGCGTGGTAAGTTACTTTCATTGTGTAATATTTTTGCTTTTGGACAGACTAGCGCTAATTCATTATACTCGTTTTCGGTCGACCATTCCTTGGCATGGTCGACCGTGGGTCGAGCATGGCGTGACGACCGAATGCTCGACCATACGAGTAATCGTCCGAGCACTAAATAATAACAATAATAATAATAATAATAATAATAATAATAATGATAATGACAATAATGATAATAACAATGATGATGATAATACTTTAAGCACTAATTATAAAAATGCTAAAAAGGATAATACTTCCCAAGGTTTTGAAAAAATGTATTTTGGCAATATGAATTATTGCTCTGTGTAATTCCCTTTTAGGTCGCTAGAGGTAACTGCTTTCTAAAATTGGAAAATGGGCCAAGTTCTGGTACGAGTTGCATCCTATATGCGTTAAAGAAATTTACCGGTGGCCTTGGGGATGACGATGATAGAGGAAAAGGAGATGACCATGTATGGAAAAGATATTTCTCTAAGGCAAGTATGAATAGGCACTAGATTTATGTACAGTGTATCTCTTATTGGTGGTTATAGTGTTAAGATGACAAAGAACATCAAATATTAACCACTTCATGCATGCTGCACCCAAAACCGCCTGATTATTTTGGTGATATCTCTCCAACAAAATAAATTTTCAGAAAATATCTGAAGGAAAAATGTTGATCAAAATCCAACTCACAATATTTCTTCAATCATTAATGGCCCGCTGTAAAATGGCAGAAAAAGTGACGATTATCAAAATTCCAAATCCAAAGTGAGTAGATCCAGTAGAGGTAGTTGGTCACCCTCATGCACTTTTTTTACATGTCCGGAATCCCAATTACATCACTTTTCTGTCTTTGAACCCTATATTAAAGTCATTGATTTTGACTTGGATTATCTGTGCATCATTATTGGTAGGTGAAACCTCAGAGGTGTGAACACCTTGGGATCAGGGTGAAAGCATTTATGTTTGGGGGTGTTTACATCTGGTGGTCTTATCACAATGTTAAAGATACGAAGTTTGCTACGATATGTTTACATTTCAGCCGCTAGAGGACGCCACTGAGATAGTTGCGACGAGGAAGGCCAATGGGGAGGCTGGTCACCTTAGCTGCCGAATGATTGGTGATGAGAAATATATCTGTGCTGGCTCCAAGAATGTCCATATGCTATTTAAAAAAAGGGGTAGGTAGTTGGATCTTTTTGCTCAGCTTTGACATATTCTAAGAATACTCTAATGCTTATAGACTTAACTAATACTGTTAACTGTGAATGATTGGTGATGAAAAAAATATCTGTGCTGGCTCTAAGAATGTCCATATGCTATTTAAAAAAAGGGGTAGGTAGTCTGGTCTTTTTGCTCACCCTTGACATATTCTAAGAATACTCTAATGCTTAGAGACTTAACTAATACTGTTAACTGTTGAATGATTGGTGATGAAAAAAATATCTGTGCTGGCTCCAAGAATGTCCATATGCTATTTAAAAAAAGGGGTACGTAGTTGGATCTTTTTGCTCACCCTTGACATATTCTAAGAATACTCTAATGCTTAGAGACTTAACTAATACTGTTAACTGTCGAATGATTGGTGATGAAAAAAATATCTGTGCTGGCTCCAAGAATGTCCATATGCTATTTAAAAAAAGGGGTAGGTAGTCTGGTCTTTTTGCTCACCCTTGACATATTCTAAGAATACTCTAATGCTTAGAGACTTAACTAATACTGTTAACTGTTGAATGATTGGTGATGAAAAAAATATCTGTGCTGGCTCCAAGAATGTCCATATGCTATTTAAAAAAAGGGGTAGGTAGTCGGGTCTTTTTGCTCACCCTTGACATATTCTAAGAATACTCTAATGCTTAGAGACTTAACTAATACTGTTTACTGTGAATGATTGGTGATGAAAAAAATATCTGTGCTGGCTCCAAGAATGTCCATATGCTATTTAAAAAAAAGGGTAGGTAGTCGGGTCTTTTTGCTCACCCTTGACATATTCTAAGAATACTCAAATGCTTAGAGACTTAACTAATACTGTTTACTGTGAATGATTGGTGATGAAAAAAATATCTGTGCTGGCTCCAAGAATATCCATATGCTATTTAAAAAAAGGGGTAGGTAGTTGGATCTTTTTGCTCAACTTTGACATATTTTAAGAATAATGCTTAGAGACTTAATTAATACTGTTAACTGTAGTAGCACCATATACTCATAGTAACACTTTCCCTGTTCTACAATAAATGTTTTGTCTAGCCAATTTTTCAAAAGTGATATCTGCAAATTGCTACAAATCAGTAAAACATCCTTTAATGAATAAATACATGGATTGGTCACCACAGACCAATTACCATAGGACCCATTAGGGCATAAAAGCCCTGGACAAACATAATCTTGCCGAATCTAGTCTCAGGCTGAGTGCTTTGTCACTGGGAGAGAAAGACCAATGAGCACCAGCGGATCCACACCGATGCTTCCGGTGCCAAGTCACTGCTCATTTCAAAAACTGGATGTTTGGCACCGGTCAAATCTGTGAGATGATCTCTGCCTGTTCACACCACCACTTAGACAGCCATTTAGAGGGCATGATGCCCCGAATAGACTTCCTTAAAACCCACCTGGAACGGGTGGATTTAGGAAGAGTAAGACAGTCAACTCAGCATTGTTCTCGCTGTCCGGTCTGACATCATTAGTCTCCATGGGGATAAGGACGGCAGATATTGGCTGGTAGAGATAGTAACTCCCTGTGGAGATGACTATCGTTCCCGGCAAACATGGCAGCATGATTGTACTCACCGCTAGGAGCGGTGGTAATCAACCATCGTTGGAGTGTTGCAAGTCATTCCACAGCTAGACAACTGAAGTCACCTCTTCACTTTAAATTGTAAGATGACCTAGAGAACTTATATATATGTACCTGTATATGCATGTAAGCGTGTGTTTGTGTGGGGGGGGGGGGGGGGGGGTTAACACGTTTCTCTTACACCAGTGTACCCTGGTGAGAGGATAGAATCGAAAGAAAGTCGTTACGGCATGTAATATATTTCCTGCCATAACCTTAGATAAATAAAACAAGTGTATGTGAAACCTGCTGGTCAACCTGAATAGGCTAGCCTCAACCAATAGCCCAAAAGTCGTGCTCTACGCATGCTCAGGTGATGCTGGCGCACAGGTTTCTCTGTAATGTAAATGACACGAGAGCCCTGATTGGTTCTTGTTCCCTCATGGCTTATTCTAATGTCAGATCAGAAATACCTGTTTTTTCCAGCCCTTTACTAAAGTGCTTGTAGTTATTGGTCTCTCGCTACATATCCAATCTTTTCTTCATCTAAGCCATAACTTAATATCCCGGGGAACACTAAGCTGGTGTGGCACCCTAGGGATGTGTGGATCTATCTGTGGATACCATTCGTGTAAATGATCCCGTGGCCCTCTTTTGTTCCGAACGCCCTGATCTTACTCTCCCTCTTTTTATTCGTTCACCTAGAATCATTATGCATTTTCATCATTCATCGACAATAACAAATGATCACTTTTGGTAAGTGTCATGGCCCAGAGTGGCTTTTGTGGCCCTGTGTGTCATGACTATTCACTCACTCACTCTATTAGGTCAGTTTTCTTGATTTTATCGAAAATATGTCTATGTGCACGCAGATTTGGCATTGTAATTATAATGCTGACCAAAACAGCTGCCACCAAAACCACAAACCATGTCTATCCTGATTGACAACACTTTATTCTCTCAAAATAATAACTTAAAAATACAGCAAAAGGCATGTAACAGATGTTATTGTGACACAGGCGAAGTACAATGTAGGAATTCATCACGGTAGGTAGGTGATTGTGGCAATACCAGTGCCCGGCCCAGTCAGCAGCCAAAACCGAGCCCGTAGGGCAAGGTTTTGGCTGCTGACTGACCATTATACCACAAGACTTACAAACATGTTTTGGTCAAGTTTTTTGCTTTAAATTAAGATTTAAACTAAACTTAGCCTGAGCTGATTGTCGCAACATTATGGATGGTGCAACAATCAGAACGTCATAGCACAATAGGCTTTACTATTGTTTGAAGCATGTGCATTTGTGACGCACCCATTGTTGAGGTAGGAGGTTAAGGTGGTAAAATAGACCACACCTTCCCATGACTACCGCCTCAGCCACAAAACACCATATGATCTGTATTTATCTTATCTTATTGGCACAGATTCTTTGTTTAATTGTTCGGCATGGTGGTGTGGACCTTCATACATTTCCCATTGCTTGATTACTTTGTCTGTTTGGTTGGAACGGCTGTGAATGTTCCTTTCCGCCAGGTCACGTGACCATGGTACATATGCCAAGGTGTGGTATAATGCTTATTTTTGGAGGTATTTACTATCTCCACCAAGTGGGGATAGTGAATGTGAAGTGTAATATGTAAGCAATCACTACAGTTTCAGAAATAAAGAAATATTTTACCAATAAATTAGGCTTTTATTACAGAAAATCCATTGCAAAGATCAGTAGTGAGTAATGAGTGGTTTAGTATATGGCTAAGAATAAACAGAATTGAAATGAAATTTCTTGAAAGGTAAGTCAACAAAATTTATAATTCTAAGTGCCAGGAATGGCCGAGAATGCATCTTAGATCATTGAAAAGGCTTGGGCTTTTGGGAGACTCTCAAGGCCCCCAGACCCCCGCCTTCTAATACCAGAACCTACGGTGATCGGTGGCCATTTTCAGTTTGGGCACCAGTCAAAATTAGCACTGGATCCGCCCCTGCTACGATAAATGTTTTGTCCAGCCAATTTTTCAAAAGTAATATCTGCAAATTGCTACAAATCAGTAAAACATCCTTAAATGAATAAATACATGGATTGGTCACCACAGACCAATTACCATAGGACCCATTAGGGCATAAAAGCCCTGGACACACATAAATTTGCTGAATCTAGTCTCAGGCTGAGTGCTTTGTCACTGGGAGAGAAAGACCAATGAGGACCCTGGAATTCTTTACATTTTAGAGGAGGTTGCCTGCGCACATGTACAGAAAGCGCCTGTTAAATGGTTCTTGTCAATACCTGGTCGCGGAGTTGTGTCCAGGAGTTGAGCAAGATCTGCTGGCTACATATCCGGTGATTGACATTTGTGAAATACATCAGTATTCAAATACTAACTGTTTAGTTTTTTAACATTGTTACTACCATTTCAGAGGATATAGACAAGTATGCTGATCAACGTTACAGGATCGCGCGTGAAGTCTGCCATGCCATCATGGATGTCATAGAGGGATTGTCAGAGGCAGATCACGATCTTCTTATCAACTTCCTCTCTCTCACTCATTACACTGCAGTATTTGAGATTCTTCAACCAACATACCAACACGTAGAAAATCTGTCCTACTTAGAAAAGTGAGTTGCTTGTGTTGTTTGTTACAATAAATAAAAGTATCTGTCCAGAATAGTCACCCTGATTTTGAATGTTACAGACATAAATGTATTAAGCCAGTCTGAGTTTCCCCCGAAAAGTTGTCTGTATAATATAATACTACATCGTCGCTCAATCACGGCAGTTGAGATTATTGGGGAAACCTGGGCCATCATTCATCTACTTTGTCTATTATTTTAGAAAACATGGGCCACCCTCAACCCATAGAAATTGTAATCAAAAGAAAATGTCCCAAATCGCCGCGAATTTATGGTAATGAAAATAACTTTTAGCTGTTAGGCCTGTTGCTTGAAATATATCAAGTGCAGGAATCCCTTAAGATTTCCTTAAGTGTCAAGGTTTCCCTTAATTCTACCCTTAACCTACAGATGGAAAGATTTTTGAGAACCATCTAAACCCTGTCATGTTGGTATTCATTAGATAGCTCTGACTGAGTACTCTCAGATGAGTACCCATGTGGCAGGGTTTTTAGTCATTTTCCAGCTTTTTTGCATTATCTTGTATTGGCAAAATTAGCCACCAGCAGTATAAGGGTTAAGGAATACCTTTATCTTAATTTTGCACATAAAACCCTTTTAGATTATAAAGTTTTTACTTAAGGTACCTTTAGCCGGGCCTTAGGTGATCCTTAACCCATTAACACTCAGAGCGGCCAAAACAGGCCTGACAAATATTTTTCTAACAAAAGCATTTTTTGCAAAATAATTGAAGGAGAACTGTTAAAGAGAAGTCAACCAAAAACTCTCCTTCAAATATTTTGTGAACTTTTGCTTTATTCCCAAGTTATTTTTAAAAAGTAACAGAGTAGCAGACGATAATTTCTAGTGGATCTCTGAGTGTGAATGGGTTAAGGTAAGATTTTAACTTCAGTGTACCCTTTATCTAACATAGAGAAGCCCTTAAATATGTAGGGCTCTGATCAGTATTACTCCTTCGTTTATTTTGCAACTAATATTTTTGTCAGAATGTTAATACTCATACAGTCAAGTCTAGTTGGTTGCTATAAGAAAGAAAGATCTTTTATATTTTCTGTCTCACTAGGCCAGAGCTACGCTTTATCACATGGACAAGTTGTGATCTGAATCCACCCCCGGACTCCCAGCTCTGCAGCCTCCCTCCCCATGTGGGAATACAGGTAAAAAAGACTCATCTTTACTGGGTTCCACACCCTTTAGAATTATTACTAGCCTGGCAGGGCTATAGTCTGTCTGATCTAAGCTTGGCTGACCGTTTTTTCCTCTTTTTTATTACAAAAAGTGGTGTTTGACATCCAAACTTGGCAAACATCTTAGGAGCACTAACATACTATTTGTTTTAAATCTGCAAAATGATGATTTTGCTCATTTGGTCCCATTGTAAAATGTGCCCATTGCCAACAATACAATCTTGCGTGTTAGTACAGTTGGCAAGTGTTGGTAGTTGAGACAAAAGGTATGTTTATACATACACGCGTTAGTGCTCCTTAGAGGTTTGCCAAGTTTGTATATTAAAGTACTAGTAACTGGTAAATAAGATACATTTTTCTTTTCGAAAGTATGATCTTCATTACTAATAAAATATAAGTAAGTTGATTGAAGAACAAAAAAGTTAAGTTTAGTATTTTATCTTTTGATTTCAAAGTGCCAATTTTGAGAAAAAAATCTCCCGCCGAAAAACGACTGAAAACGAGGCTATGCAGCAGTGACGTAAAGGGTGGCCTTCAAAGATTTAGGTCATCTCTTTTTACACTGAGCGGAATAGTCGCTCGTAAACATTGCTGTCATTTCCTCGATGCTGCTTCATCGTTAATAAAGTGATTGTCCTCATATTGTATATGCTTATGGAATATTTATCCGCGGTCCAAACAAACTTTGTCGCGTAAAAATCAACCCAGAAACGGCTGAGAAATGGCTAGTAAAACACAACAACGGCATTTATTATGGCCTCACTAGGCAGACACTGTCACAGGAAGACATGGTCGACTTCCCTCGCTGCCACTTCAATGTGGATTACGGAATTTTCATGATAATTTATATCTAAAAAGGATATTTAATTGTGAAAATAGCGATGTTTATTTCGTTAAAATCCGACCGCAAACGGCCGAGAAATCGGAAGTGACATGTTGAGCTAGCCGAAATGTAGAGCTACATTAAGCTCCAAGTACATTTCAGTACCGTAACGTATTTTTGAGGGCGTGGTTGGGTGGGAATGAATGAATGAATGAAGGCCATTTAGTGCCATTAATTTTTTTTCAAAAAGTGGTCCTTTGTCACTGTTTATGAACAATGACAAAGCATATTCATATTAATCCTATAGTCTGTCTGACCCAAGCTTGACTGACCGTTTTTCCTTGTTTTGTTACAAAAAGTTTGTGTTCGCCACTGGCATCCAAACTTGGCAAACCTCTTAAAAACACTTTTGTCATTTATGTATGTATATAAATATATTTTTATGACTTAACTCAGCAAAATGTTGAATTTGCTCATGAATACCATTGTAAAATTGGCCCATTGCAAATTAAACTTGAGCGGTACAACTGAAATGTGAGCGATGTCGTGCGTAATTTCCATGGGCACATAATTTGGGCAAAATCTACGTTTTGCGGAGTTGAGGCAGAAAGTATGTTTATAAAATTCGACCTAGTGCTCCCAAGAGGTTTATCAAGTTTGTATTGCATAAACACCAAAGAGGAGAGACCGTTCGGTTAAGCTTGGGTCAGACAGACTTAAGTTTAGGTGAAAGAAGGAATCGCAAATGTCGATCTATTCAGCTAAGAGTGGGACATGTAAGGATCGAATAGTTGTGTATTTTTTTGGAAATTCGTAATAAGTACATTTATTAAACATTTGACAAAACCACTAATTTTACAAGTATCTTAACCTGGGACAGTTCTTATTGTCAAGCTAAGGAGAAAATTGCGTGTTAGGCCTATCCTATATAAAGCAATTTCATGTGATGTAGGGACTACCCTAAAATGCTGTCAAATGCTATTTTATGCGACCAATCGTCACAAAAACTTATCAAGTAATAGAGCACTTTTAATGCTTTAAAACAATATAACTGATGTAGAAATTGGACACTCCTGGACCAAGAGGCAGCCCAAAGCAATATGTCAATATGTAATTCCATGCGATATGATTTGACGCCATCCTGCATGAAGGCCACCCGTGACGTCACAGCCAAGTTTTGCCGCCATCGGCGTATTTTATGGGTGTCAGAGCAATTATGCTCTGTATCTCGCTTACTACTAGGAATACTACACTTTTATTATGCGTTTTTAATCTACAAATACTCGATGTATAACATCCCAGAAATGACCTGGGTACCCATTACTAGTACTTTAAACACAATTTTTTTGTAACAAAAAAGAGGAAAAAAACGGTCAGCCAAGCTTTTGGTCAGACAAACTCTAGGAGCCCTCCATTTTCCGAAAGTTTTTTAAAGCGTACACAAATGTAGCAGCATCTACCATGTTACACCAGTGCTTCTGGTATAGTATTTTGTGTGGTAACGTCTGTTTTATTTACTGGAGGACCGGTAGGTACAATTTTTTTTTGTTTCCTCCATTCTGGACTTAAAGATATTCTACTTCGATACCTCCCAAAATGAAGGATTCTATTTTGAATATGTAAACTTCTCTCAATCATCTTTGTAAATTTGTGATCATGTGTAAAAAAAACTTTTGTTTCCAGATTGCTCGAGCTCTTGGTTTCTTGACGGTTGATTACGATGTCATCCCGGTCAGCAGTTTAGATGAGAGAATGTGTCAGGTACAGTCAACATTATTCTTTTGCAAAAATGTTCCAAATATTCACATATCTTAAATTCTGAATCGTTTACATACATTTCACTCAGTGAGGAGAGAATGTGTCTTCGAAAGCCAGCTTTATTGTTTCAAAAATGTATCAAATATTCACACACACACCCTTACAATAAGCCATGTGTGTGCTCTATTTTTCTAAATAGAACACCCCCCCCCCCCCCCCCCCCACATACACAAAAGTACTAATTAAAACTTATAGCATTGGTAAACCACTACCTTTATCGTAAGAAATACATGTATAAAGGCATGTATGTTTGTTCTAATTTTTCCCAAAAAAAGCATTGGTTTTTTTTTTACTAAAAAAGGTATTTTAGAAGACTGATATTTTGATCGTAGATCCCCACCCCAATTTAAATGAAACACCAAATTTCTATATTGATTACCTAAGTAAAATTCACTGCTCATATGTCGATGCTCGAGAACGTTCTGTGTGGATTATAGGTCTGATTTAATTCATTGTAAAAAATAACTGATCACAGGTAGTTGAAAAAATGTAGGTGGCTTCTAAGTAGGAAGCCGAGCCTTAACATGTGTTGTTATAGACCACAAGGGTCTCTTCCGTCCTTATCAAGGGGAGTGCTAACCTTCTCTCCTTTCTTACAACACGTTTGATTAGAGCATTTACTCTGTATTAATACCCCTACAATACTTGCAGCACAACCATATGCCTTGCATAAATTTATCATGATTAAATCTTCCTATTTTTAACTCAAAATGTGCGCAATTTTATTTCTGAATATAGGAGGTATTATTTATAACATTTTCATATCAAAAGAATACAGTTTACGTGATAGGAAATTACAATAATAGTTAAATAACTACCAGGAGAGCTTGACCTATATTCAATATCGTTCATGTAACAACTGCTGCCATCTATGGGTAGTAAGACGAACTATTTTGTTATGTTGTTCTGAGGCGCCATCTTTTGGTCAATTCGGATACTAGTTGAAATTGAGCATAATAAATGCAATTAACAAATGTGTTGGCTTTGGACTATATATAAAATGATGAAGAAAGTTTCTTTTATATCTAAAAAATAGTGAATTTCAGCAGGCCCCTAAATGTAAGTTGGTTGTCTCTGCCTCTGTTTATTGGGAGAAATAAAATAAGCGAGGAAATAGAAAATAAGGTTGGAGAAAATGCACCCAAATTAAGATTGCAAGAATGATATATATATATATATATATATATATATATATATATATATATATATATATATATATATATATATATATATATAAATAGACATATATATATATATATATATATATATATATATATATATATATATATATATATATATATATATATATATATATCAGAGGTCTAGCTTAAACGTAGGTCCTCGGACATTAACAGGTAATAAAGTGGCAGGACCGATAATTCATTCTTTTCATCTGCCCAAAATGTCCGGTAACTCAAGTGGATGGCCTAGTGTAGCACTTGACTTTATAGCACTTGAGTTTCCAGTGCACTCTTACCAGGGAAGCAACCCACTGGCAGAAGCAACACAAGGCATTGCATGCCTGCCACCGGCATTTAATTGACCTAAATTGGGTCTCTCAGTGGGTGCTTATGAATAGCTGCTGTAGCTAATTGTCCTGCAGTAGCAGTGGTACTTGACTCTCAAATTACAGAAAATTGTTTTCCATAGATAAAGCCAAAATGTTTCTTTGAAAATATGAATATCCAAGTTAGCATGTATTTACAAGTATTGAATTAACCTTTAAATGATGTCATAATCATAATTTTTTTCCTATCTGATAGAAAATTTATGAAAAAACTAAGAGAAAAAGATCATTAAATCAAAAGTGGCTTCAGGCATATGAGTGGCTTAAGTATGATGAGGAGGCAGGTTCGATGACAGGACCGGTAAAAAAATTGAAGGACCAGTAATCTACAAATATTACTGGTCCTGATGTCCTGTATTCGAAAAATCAAGTCTAAACCTCTGATATATATACATAAATATATATATATATATATATATATATATATATATATATATATATATATATATATATATATATATATATATATATATATATATATATATATATATATTTATATATAAATAGACATATATATATATATATATATATATATATATATATATATATATATATATATATATATGTCATAACATTTAACTCAATTAATTACAATCTGGACAATTCTTCTATCCAATAACCATATCAAATTTATTTACAAAGGCTGATGAACTATTTAACATCATTTCTGGTAACACACACACAAAACACACCATGCCATCATCTTTTCAGATCCGGCAGGGCTATGGCTATGAAGGGGAGGTCCTGTATTTCCTGGACTCCAATAAATCTGTGATAGGATTACTGAAGAAGAAGACAATATGGTAAGTTTACTTGTATGGCTGTATCCCATTTCTTCTTTACTGAGAGTCTTTCTTTAAGGTATTTACAAACATTTTCTAGTACCCTGGATCACTTATAGGTGGCGCCATATGGTTTTGCAAGAGCTACCTCATCAGTTTGAGATAAAAAATAACTTATATGACAAATGTTAATGGAGTAAACACATTTTCTGAGTAAATCTGTATTTGAAAATGAAAATCTAATACACTCAATTGGTCATGCTTGAGGAAAACTACCAGAAGTAAAGATTGACTTAAGGTTTTGTCTTGTCGCATGTTTTGAGGCCTCCGTCGCATTCTGGTGCAACAATGCGACAGTTGGACACAACCAGAAAGAGGCTGTGTATTTAGAATTTTGGGGGAGGGAGGGGGGTGGGGGAGGCAAAATTTTCCAGTCAATTAAATGGAACAGCCTCTATCTGTACACCTATCAGTCTCAAGGAGTTTTTCTATTCGGGTACATTATCCTTTATCCTTTATTATTATTATTATTATTATTATTATTATTATTATCATTATCCTTTATTCAGGTACATTATCCTTTACCTTTATTATTATTATCATTTATTCAAGTACATTATCCTTTATCCTTTATCATTATTATCTTTTATTCAGGTACATTATCCTTTATCCTTTATTATTATTATCCTTTATTCAGGTACATTATCCTTTATCCTTTATTATTATTATTATCCTTTATTCGGGTACATTATCCATTATCCTTTATCATTATTATCCTTTATTCAGGTACATTATCCTTTATCCTTTATTATTATTATCCTTTATTCAGGTACATTATCCATTATCCTTTATCATTATTATCCTTTATTCAGGTACATTATCCTTTATCCTTTATTATTATTATCCTTTTAATATTCAGGTACATTATCCTTTATCCTTTATTATTATTATCCTTTATTCAGGTACATTATCCTTCGTGCAATACGGGAAAAGGTTCGCGGAGCGAGCAGGAAGGTTGCAAAAAATTCTGACTCTTTTACAGTATCAAGTGAAATGCGTAGAGTAAGTTAACATACTTTTACTTTTTGACGCATTTATAAACCTTCTCAATAGAATTCATTAGTAATGGGAAAGATAATACTTAATTGCAGTATAGATATGGGCAGGGCCTTAGCCAGGATTTAGAAACTGGGTGCCTAAAATAGGCAATTGTTAAATTTTTGGGTGTCCAAATTTTTTTTTTGTGGGGGGGGGGGGGGGGGGGCAACGATATACTCAAATTTCAGCCATAACCATGTATAAATTTATCAAAATAAGGCATGATATCCTTATCCAATGTCATGGGAATTATATGGAGATAAAAATATTCAATTTATATGCTTAAGATTGACATTTGAAGAAATTCCTCACAAATAAAATTGGGTGTCCTGAGGGGTGCTTTTTAAGAATTTGGGTGTCCAAAAAGACACCCAGGCGCCCTGCTGGCTAAGACCATGGATATGGGTCTTCATCATGACACTTGTCAAGGAGATATCCAGGCATGAATGGATTAATACTGCTTGAGCTCAGCCTGTGCAATCAATGATATTTAACCCATTCACACTCAGAGTTTCTCTAGAAAGTATCGTCTGCTACTTTCATACTTTTGAAAATAACTTTGGAATAAAGGAAAAGTTCTCAAAATATTTGAAGGGGAGTTGTTGTTTGACCACTGGTTAACATTTCTCCTTCAAATATTTTCTAAAAAATGCTTTTGTTAGAAAAATATCTCCAAAATCGTCAGGCCTGTTTTGGCCGCTGTGAGCATTAATGGGTTAAAGCATATGCATTGTTAATTTGCAGTTTTAGTGCACTCATGACCTGAGAATTGTTAATCCTTCCAATGCTGAGGCTACATTCAGCCAAAGCACAAGGATGCAGAAATCTTTGAAAACCATCTAAAACCTGTCATGTTGGTATTCATTGGATAGCTCTCGCTGAGTACTCTCAGATGAGTATACCCATTTGTCATGGTTTCAATACTTTTCAGTGTTTTGCATCGTTTTGTAATGGCCAAATTAGCCACCAGCAGCAAAAGGGTTAACAGAAATCTTTGTATAAAGTAGTGTGACAGAAACTCCACTGGAGTAACGACTTTCATTCAGAATCTTCCAAATAGAAATTATTTCTTCAGTTATATAGATATTTTCCAATGTGTCAGGCCGTATGTGCATTCCATATGGAGATGGGTTAGAAGTTATTATTCTGATTAACGATGTATTTTTTAAAATTTTCAGATCGAGCAACGGCTGGTTGATATCCAATCCTGGCTGGGACTGGATGATACAAGTCTGGCAAAATGGCAGGTGTGTGTTCCTGAGAATTTCTTATTAGTTTGTTAATATCAACCCATTCTTTTCAACTAGAGCCCAATAATTTCTTAGGGATTATATGTGGATGGCCACACAATGTGTATGTTTCTTCCTCAGTTTGTGAACTTAAATTTCTTTCCCAAGTTATGATAATTTCTCAAGGTCTAGAAGATGCCCTCTTAGCCTGATGGAGTGGAGGGTTGGTCAGCAACAGAGAAATGGGAGGAAAATGTGGGCTTAGATTTTTCTTTCATGCTTTATGCTCATATTTCTTAGTATAGAGATCAACACATCCACAACCCCAGGTCTTCAGGGAAAATACTTAAATATGGAAATACCTTCTATAATTTCATGAAAATAATTTAATGCTTGTTACTTCTAGTGAGGAACTATATATTGGATTCTACTCCCTACAAGTGATGCATTTTCACAAATCAGTGGAAGTCAAATGTCAATTGAAATACTTTGTGACATTAAAATGTAATGAAATTGAAAATGTTTGGACAATAACTGGGCTCAAAATTAGCTGGAACCGGGTACCGAAGGGTCCCTTGAACTCGCCCCCATCTTCCTTTTAATTTTCGCAGGGAGCCCAAAGATGTACTGTTTTATGTACATAACACCTTTTTATGAAGATTATGAAGATACAATTGGGCTCTATGGAATAAATCTTTATTTCAAGCCTTGAATAATAGTTGCCTGTCTGTTGCTTGATATATACTCTCTCTAATAGTCTAAGAGCATATGGGCATCATTTGGACACCGAAACCCTCAAAAATCATCCTTAAGGACACCCAAAGGATTTTGTGAAGAATTTCTTAACATGTCAATTTCAAGCATATCCTTGAATTTTTTCACCTCAATATGATTCCCATGGTATTGTATATGGACATTATGCTTTTCAAGTAAATACATGTTTATGGTTGTAATCTGAGTAGATTGTGGTCTCCCTTGAAGAAAAGGATGCCCTAACATTTTGCAATTGCCAATTTTGGACACCCAGTTTCTAAATCCTGGCTAAGATCCTGCATTCTCTGTCGTGGTTTCAGGCTTTAGGGACCAAATATCTGCGCTGGTGTCTACGAGGACTGAGTGTAGGTCATGTGACCCAAGAGGAAGTGGAGTCTATGTTTCCTGTTCTGTGGTACGTATACAACTCTCGAATGAGGGTAATTTTGGAAAATATTCAAAGGAGTGTTGCTATACAGTGGCAACATCTTTCAGGCAAATTCGGAAAATCTCTCTTAGCTCAGACTTGCCTACCTATGATTTTCCTGTATCTCAGACTAAAGCACCGGTCCCAAATCATTGCTATCTATTCAAATGTTACCCCATTCACACTCAGAATTCCTTTAGCAATTATCGTCTGCTACTCTCATACTTTTGAAATTAACTTGGTAATAAAGCAAATGTTCACAAAATATTTGAAGGAGAGTCGTTGTATAGCTGCTGATCAACATTTCTCCTTCAAATTTTTTCCACAAAACTCTTTTGTAAGTAAGATATTTCCAAAATCATCAGGCTTTTTTTGGCCGCCCTGAGTGTAAATGAGTTAATAATTTTGATCAGATTTCAGTTACCTGGGACACTTGACCGAGGTTTTCTGTATTTCTCAAAAGTTTGTATTGTTATCAAGATATTGCTGGATCAAATAAGAAGTATGCTCCAGATGTGAATGGGTTGATATTTATACAACATTATCTTATTTTGGGGACATGTTCATTGAATTATGAAATTACTGTTGCTGTAGCCTGTTTCCCCTGTGATATATACTTAACAACTTTATTTCAAAATTCAGATTCAGAGCAACCATATTTCAAAGTTCATTATGTATATTTTGTTTACTTACCACATCCATTAATAGCAAACTACTTTTGATGTCTTTCACTGGCATTGTATAAACCCTTATACTGCTGGTGGCTAATTTGGCCAATATCAAGTGATGCCAAAACGTGAAAAATGACTGAAACCCTGGCAAATGGGTACTCATGTGAGAGTGTCCAATGAATACCAACACGACAGGATTCAGGTTTTTTCAAAAATCTCTGCATCCTTGTGCTTTGGACGAAAGTAGCCTCAGCATTGGAAGGGTTAATATGTTCCTTGAGCAAACCCAAGCCCTTCACAATGTATATTGCAAGTATCACAGTATCGAGAAATCTATTGATTTACATTTACTAATGCAGGAAGCGCTACCTGGATGAGACCGGAGAAACCGACAAGATCGCATCCCAGTGGAAAGAGCCTTCAGGATCTGACGATTAATCACCACAGATGCCCCCTGGAGGAGACGGGTGGAACCAGCATGATCCCAACCCAATGGAAAAAGCATCTGGGGTCTTACAATAAAACTATAACACAAGTTCCTCGCCTGTAGAGGCCACCTGGTGGAAACTGGCAAAACTAACTAGAGTGCAGTTGTGTGAAAGGTGATGCAGGTATCTGCTGTTTTGTCATTATAGACAACACCTGAAAGAGACAAAACTACACATTTACTTCTTTATCTGTGATTCCTAAAATCTGTGATAATCTTATTAGAAATATGTATCTATATGTATATGTATATATGTCATTTTTCAAAATCCTTCTGATATATACAGCTATTCAGGTTGTATACATGATACACATATGCAATTTAAATTATATACACATTTGATATATATATATATATATATATATATATATACATATATATATATATATATATAAATATATATATATATATATATATATATATATATATATATATATATATACATATATATATATACATATATATATATATATATATATATAATGCATACAACATTTTTATGATCAAGTACCAAGTTTATCTTCAATACTTTTATCTAACTTTTATGTTGAGTTATAGAAAAGTCTCATAAAGTCACTTATGGAGTTAATTTGTGATCATAATTAATTTTGAGATTTTTTACAAATGTTAAAGCCTGCATCTTTCATCTCATAATCGGAACAACTATGACTATCTAGACCATCAATGAGCAGAGTAAAAGACTAACTATTACAGAAGTTCCCAAAGGCTTGCACACTGGCTAGAGCTGCACTCACCACTCACAAACTCGAGTGGCTCGAGCACTGGAGCAAACTCGCCGAGCTCGAGCTGAAATGTTCAAATCGTGAGCTCGTCCATGTTGGGGACACAAACGTAACACAGGGCACATAACACACATTATCAACATAGATAACTGCTTATCGCTGTCATGTCTCCTTTACAATCCCCAATGTATACATTCAAGCGGTGTTGAGTGTTAAACTGACCTTTGTACCTCGTCAGCACGTTTTGAAATTAAATAAACTTGGCAATGTTAATACATGTCCGCCAATAAATATTTATTTCTTAGTAGCTGGGCTGGAAAATAAATATCTTTTTGGAAAATCAGAAAATCCGTGAGCTCATGAGCTCACGAGTCAAACGGGTGGTGAGCTCATGAGTGGATCTCCCTCCGTGAGTGCAGCTCTAACACTGGCAGGTCAGGTTTTTGGCTCATTTTACTTAGTCAACTTTCACCTAACCATGCTCTTGGGTATCAAATGTTAAGGGATCTGCTCAAGATTTGGCCTGTTTATTGCTTTGAGTATTTAAGAGAGGAGTTTCACGTTATTTCCAATTATGATTTAAAAAAAAAAAGTATGAAATCTTAAATAGGATAAATCCCTGTTGAGGCCGCCTGGTGGAAACTGGCAGAACTAACAAAAGCACAATGCAGGGATATTCTATTTTGTCCTGGGGACGAAACTACACATTGACTTTTACATCTGCGATTCCTTAAATCTGTGATAATGTTATATGATACGTATCTATATTCATATGTAAATTTTTATACTTATCATTCCATTTTAAATCCTATTGCTATACAGTGATTCAGATTGTATACAAAATGCACACAGGCAAATTAAAATAGAAACAAAGCAAAACATTGGCTTGCACACAAGTTTGAAAGGTTTTTGGCTCTTTTTCTCTTTATCCATATTTCACCAATACATGCTTTTTGGGTATTAAATGTTAACTGATTTGCTGATCTTGCCATGTTAATATCTAAATGTATTTAAGCTAAGAGTATTTAAGAGAGAAGGGCATCATATTTTTATTCAAATTATGACAGCTCAATAGTCATGAGGCCTTAAGTTGAAAAATACACTTTTTCTCATTTTCAACAATTAATTCAAAAGAAATGGTTATAAAATTTGAACGGCGTAAAAATTAGAAAAAAATGTAATACAAGTACTATTCCCTTCATACTGACCTTTTCTCTACATTTGTGAAATTGAAAGGTCCCCTGTCCATTATTGTGGATCGGAATTATACTATGTTTTAAAAAATAATTACTCCCAAAATCGTACACCCTGCTGTCAGGGTACTTTTTTGTTGCTTAATTTATGGCTCATTCGAAGACCTTCCAAGCAATACATTTGGTATAGGCTGAATTGTCAAAGAAATGCAGGGTAGAAGAATAGCAGAATCAAAGACATTAACACCATAAGCTGCTAGTGTAAACTTATGACTTCCAGAGTATTTAGGGGAAGGTTCAAGAGAAAAAGGTCATTGTCAACTGTGAAGACAAATTTATTTCCATTGTGATATGTGTGTAGTACATGAACATGAATGCAGTAGGAGATTTTAAGGTCTTAATAAAAGAGAATGTTGAATAGAGAACCTGTTATAAAATTTTCATTCTGACACAAAATCATTGTTATATAGTTTAAATCAATAAGAAATATAAAGCTCCTATGTTATGATCACATAGGAAAGTTCTCCCTGATATATATATATATATATATATATATATATATATATATATATATACATATATATATACATATATATATATACATATATATATACATATATATATACACATATATACATATATATATACATATATATATACATATATATATACATATATATATATATATATATATATATATATATATATACATAACTTTCAAAGTATACATGCATAAACCCCCATATTACATGGTTACATAATTAAAAACCTTGACACCATATACATATAACCCTGTATCTGGCAGTAAATCCTTATCTAAGAACCTCCAATATATACATACACATATCTCTCCCAACCATTTCATGGCATACACATCCTCTCAAGGTTGTGAAAGTCTTTTTACTCAAAAAGAGTAAACACCCCAGCTTAATAAAACTCAATTGCTTGATTAGTCAACCGTTCATAAAATTCCTCTGTTTCCCACTTGTGATTATAATCATATATTTACAGCCTCGGTTTGAATACTGCTTAGGTTATTGTGTCAAGTACACTTGTTAAAAAGTTATTTCCATATTAATATTTGTTATGGATTAACATATATAGGAACACCCTATGGATTATAACATATGTATGGACATGAACCCTAGCAATGCTTTGAAATGAAAAGGGCCTTATTCTATCACTGCTTAAGTAAAGACCATTAGAAATATAGCTACTGTACTTATCCGAATTAGTGCAATCCCCCCCCCCCATTTTCAAAAACTGCATGTTTTTGCTCTGTACATAGACCGATTTCCTAGCGGCAATTTCCCTTCCCTTAACAGCTGTTAAATATTTTTTTTATTAAGGGGGGATGTAAGGCAGTTGTGGTAGCCATGTATCAGCCATGGATTGTTGCCACAGTCGGCGTCATGCTGGAGGTGCGGTGAAACAAAAATATGGCATATTTTTCCTAACCTGCACTGCACCGTGCACTTATTCGGACATTTACGGTATATGTGATAATCAAACATGAGTGACATGATAGTGCTAATCGCATACCTACCATATAAAACAGTATGTTAAGAAACATAATTGACTTTCTATAATCATCAACATTTATTGAAACCAGGAACCTTAGAATAGAGGTTCCTGTTGAAACTAACGAAACTTAATGTCTACACAACTCTAAAAATGACATCTAAATATCTAGGATCAAAGGTCATTTACAATATTATTCATAATAACAAAAACACTGCTTTTAAATATCTTTGGTTAGAATTTTTGGATTGTTTTACCAGAAAAATAAAATATATCTTTTTATCATATAATAACACTGTGGATGGAATAGGTTTGACCCCTGATCATGAAGGGTCAAAGGTCACATACATTTGCTCCCCTGATCAACTCCCTATTGCTGAGTTTACAAATACTTTCTACATAGAAGTATGAGTTGAAATACCCCAGAAAAGCCAAGTTAACCCCTGCAATGCTGAGTCTACTTTTGTACAAAGCACAATATCGCAAAAATATTTGAAAATTATCCAAACCCTGTCATGTTGGTATTCATTTGAAAGCTCTCACAGAGCTCTTTCAGATGAGTACCCATATGACAGGGTTCCGGGCATTTTTTAAACATTTTTCAAATAATTTTGTTTTTGTCCAAATTAGCCACCAGCAGCGAAAGGGTTAATATTTCCTCAATATTACTAGACTAGCTGGCCTCCCTGGGGTTAACCCTTATTCTGCTGCTGGCTAAATTTGGCCATTACCAAATGGTGCGAAAAACCTGAAAATTGACTGAAACCTTGGCAAATGGGTACTCATCTGAGAGTACTCAGCGAGAGCTATCAAATGAATACCAACATGACAGGGTTTCGATTGAGTTGGGATGAAAGAAGTCACAGCAGCATTGGAAGGGTTATCAGACTAGCTGGCTTCTCTGGGTTAACATGGGTTGATCACTTCTCCCTGTTATCCCGCTCCAACACTTTGACACTCAGACCCACGGGGTCCACTGTAGCGGTATGGACGGTAACACTCTCCGTGCCCTAAAAATAGAAGAAATTCAGGTAGTTGTCAAAGGTCTGCAATAGTTTCATAAATGCTTCAGAGTTTCTCTTAAAATTGTCGTCTGCATCTATGATACTTTTGACATTTTCTTGAAAATTAAGAATCGTTTTACAAAAGATTTGAAGGAGAGTTTTTGAAAATGTTCAGATTAACATTTCTCCTTCAAATATTTTTCTAACTAAGCTTTTGCCTGAGAGATTTTACCTAATTTCTCAGGCAGTTTTGGGCGCTGTGAGCATTAATAGGTAAAGCAAGGTATGAACGAGGGCAGAGTAATATGAAAATGTGTAATAAGAAGCAGCAGCTAAGATCACCTTGCTAATGGGGTCTGAAGATGATTGGTTTCAGAAGATGAATTGCATGTCAAATAAAATTGAAGTTTCTTTTGAAGAATTAGCTGTAAATCATGCTTGCAATGTAACATACTCCAAGTCCACCATGTGTGTTGCACTTCCTGTGTGAATTTGAGAATGAGAAATAAAAATCTAAACTTAAGATACATGAAATATAGGCATAAAGTGCAACTAAATGAAGATATCCAAAATAATTCAATTTTCGCATTTTTTCAAAACGTGAACATTTCCTGTATGCAGATAAATAAGATAATGATCACGAGGGACACTCTTGACCCTCTTTCTTACCTCCACCTTTGAGAGCACCTCGCGTATGTTCTCTATGGAGTTGGGTTCCTTGGCGAGTACGTACATAAAGCCCCCTCCCCCGGCCCCCGCCATACATGTACCGTGTACGTACGGCCGCAGCACATCCATCATCTGCCGACAGATCGCGGGCTCGCATCCCGTGGCCATGCTCCTCTTCAGCACCCAGTATCTATCCATGCACTGCCCGACCTTCTCAAGGTCACCTTCAACATAAGATATTGTCATAGAAATATAGTACGGTCTGCCATGATGGGTTGGCCAACCATCCATGATTAGTACGGATATTTACAGAGATATTGTCATAGAAATATAGTAGGGTCTGCCATGATGGGTTGGCCAACCATCCATGATTAGTACAGATATATTTCCAGAGATATTGTTATAGAAATATAGTACGGTCTGCCATGATGGGTTGGCCAACCATCCATGATTAGTACGGCTATATTTACGGAGATATTGTCATAGAAATATAGTAGGGTCTGCCATGATGGGTTGGCCAACCATCCATGACAAGTATGGATATATTTACGGAGATATTGTCATAGAAATATAGTACGGTCTGCCATGATGGGTTGGCCAACCATCCATGATTAGTACGGCTATATTTACGGAGATATTGTCATAGAAATATAGTAGGGTCTGCCATGATGGGTTGGCCAACCATCCATGACAAGTATGGATATATTTACGGAGATATTGTCATAGAAATATAGTACGATCTTCTTGTCAGGGTCTGCTATCACAAGAGAATGCTATTAGAATGCTATTCTCGCATGACAATGGGTTATTATAAACAATGAACATCTACATTAAAGGGAACTTTACAGACAAAGCCTGAATTTCTTTTTCAAGATCTTCCTGAAATAAAGGGACCTTGGCCATTGTGCTCACTATTTCGGGAAACTGATCATGCATCTACGTAGCTGCCTAAGTCTGTATACTTTTTTTAAGCACAATCGTTATCGCAATACAGTCCCACATGAGAGGGTCTAGTTCTAGTAAGATTGAGAAAATCGCAAGAGAATACTTACCATCCTCAAAGGCCTTTGCACATTCCCAGGCTCCATCCACTAAGGAATCCTCCGTCTCCAAAATATCAGGGTCCCGTGCGTACCAGTTACGGATGACATTCTGAAGAACCAAGATAACAACCATGTAAATCAAAATTGGGTAGAACATTGATAGCAGGCAGGTCGATGCACTGATAGATATACAAATGATTAACTATCATAGATTTTGTGCTTAACATGTTTTCTCCTTTGTCAACCAAAATAAAGAAAAAATAAATGAAGTAATAAATGTAAGAATAATAACCTGTAGTAGACATTGCACTAGGTTTGTCATTGAATAATACAATTTAATGTACAAATAATTACCTGTAATAGATTTCACACCAGACACATCTTTCCTGTGTCACTAAAAGAATGGTCATTGAATAATGAAATTCAATATACAAATAATTACCTGTAGCAGATTTCGTGCTAGACATGTTTTTCCTGTGAAAACCAAAAACATGGTCACGAAATGATGAAATTCAATGCATTAATGATTACCTGCAATAGATTTCGTAATAGACGTGTCTTTCCGGTGTAAACCAAAAAACTGGTCATTGGATACGGTAATAAAATTCAATATACAATTACCTGTAATAGATTTCGTGCTAGCCGTGCTTTCCTCATGTAAACCAAAAAACTGGTCATTGGAAAATAAAATTCAATTTACAATTACCTGTAATAGATTTCGTGCTAGACGTGTTTTCCCCGTGTAAACCAAGAAGAACTGCTCGTTGAATCTCTGTATGGTTTTCTCCTTGACGCTGAGGATTTTTGCGTCGATGAAGACGGGAAGCTTGGCAGCGGAATGCCCGACCTTGACCCCTCCGATGAGACCCCCGACCTGGTCCTGCCAGCCTCCGCCCGTCGTCATCATCTGCTCAATGTGCAGCACCTGACAAAAACAGCAGAAACTAAATAAATCTGAAATACTAGTAATGAAAACTTAAAACTGAACGATAAACGACCGTTCACTGGGATCACGATCAAACTTATGGAGCATTGGGATGACTGTATGTGCAGTGAGTCCATGTTTGCAAATATGTAAACGGCTCCTTAGGTTTGTATCCCAAATAATAATTATATTCAGGCAGACTTAATTGAATCATATAACTTCTTCTGTACCCAATAAATATGTTAGGACAATATTTATGTAACCTGGAATTGATCTTTATTTCCCAGATCTGCCAATGAGAAAAATACAGCCCATCTAAATGAAAAAATGCTATACAGGTGAACTTTGATATGACAGACTCAATGGGACCAGGAAAAATGGTCCGTCATATGCAAAATCTGTCGTATACACATGACGAATACTTGATATGCATCAGACTGGGACCAAGCATATCGTCCGTCATATGCAAAAATCTGTTGTACAGTGGTCCGTCATATCCAAGTTCACCTGTAATATTATTTGACTAACTAGCAGACTAACAAAAACACATAATAGTCTTTTGTAGATACATTTTCCTTTGTCAAAGAGCTGGTCCGGTTCTCTGACCTTCAATGATTTTTGTGTTGGTCGGCAGTAGCCGATCCTACACTATAAGTCTTCCCTCCCCATTTATAGGGTATCTAATGGGCTATCGCATGTCCATCGGCTCTTTGGATCATCATGGTAGGCCAATAGGTTTAATTGCCTTTATCTTCTTTTTATGTGGTATTTCCTTTGATCTGTTCTGGAACTTAACGTATTTGTATGATGTTTTACAAGTATAATAAATAGTTTACCTGTTTTGCTTTCTTTTTGTGTAAACCTTTTTGGCGTTTATTTTGTGTAAGTATCCTAAATATGTGTTTTATAGACTTCTCTAGTCTATATGTATTCCTCTATGGTCCTTGGCTACAACATGGCGTAGTATTGGAGGTCGTTCAATTAACATAAAATCTCTTAACACTCTTGTGGCCGGGCGTCTTATGGTATGTGCCAGTGCATGTTAACCCATTAATGCTCACAGCAGCTAAAACAGGCCTGACAATTTTGGATATATTTTTTCTAACAAAAGCATCTTTTAGAAAATTTTTTGAAGGAGAAATGTTAATCAGTAGTCAAACTCAACTCCCTTTCAAATATTTTGAGAACTTTTCCTTTGTTCCCAACTTATTTTCAAAAGTATGAAAGTAGCAGATGATACTTTCTGGAGAAACTCTGTGTGTGAATGGGTTAATCTATTAGTAGAGGGGTCGTTCAATTAACATAAAATCTGTTAACACACTTGTGGCCAGCGTGTTATGGTATGTGCCAGTGCATCTTAACCTATTAATGCTCACAGCAGCCAAAACAGGCCTGACAAATTTGGATATATTTTTCTAACAAAAGCATTTTTAAGAAAATATTTGTAGGAGAAATCTTAATCAGTAGTCAAACCCAACTCTCTTTCAACTAGTTTGAGAACTTTTCCTTTGTTCCCAAGTTATTTTCAAAAGTATGAAAGTAGCAGATTATACTTTCTAGAGAAACTCTGTGTGTGAATGGGTTAATCTATTAGTACATCACGTGTCTTAGTGATCGTGTGTCATTATACAGTGGCGGCTGTGTTGTGTATCACTGCCCTAGGAACATGTATATTGTTAGTTTCTGTATAGTATTTATAGATGATATGGGTCATTGAGTGCATCATTGAATAGGGGTTTCATTTGTCTTTTCTTTTTTCTGTAGCACATGTGTGAGAACCGTGATCATGGGTACGCTCTGAGGGCATAATCAGGCATTTGTGATATTTCCCTGTGAGGTGGTAGAAACAGGGATGGAGATAATGACTGCTTTCAGAATTATGGAAGTATAGGATATGTGACGGAAGGGGTTAACATTTCTGAGTACAGAGGAGTCCTTATCAGATGGTATACGCAGAGGGGGTCTGCCAGCGCTGTGGATGATTTTATGGCCAGAATGTTGTTGACATCTTTTATGGCTGAGGCCTGATGACACACTAATAGCAGCCTTGGTGAGGTCAGGGAGTTCATTCCAAAGGCGTGGTGCATAGGCACAGAATGCTGTGCACCAAACCTTTTCAGAATAGTGAGTGTTATCTGTAATAAGTTCTTAGTGTTTCATTTTAGAGTCCTTGTAATAGCTTGTTTGACTAACAGTTCCCTCAAGTATGGAGCGGCACTTCTTTGCATGCATTTGAAGGTGGTTCCATATGGTTAGTCCATAATGTATGTTAACAACAGACCAGCTGTGGTATATATATATATATATATATATATATATATATATATATATATATATATATATATATATATATACATATATATATACATATACATATACATATATATATATTTATATATATATATATATATATATATATATATATACATATATATATATACATATATATATATATATATATACATATATATATATACATATATATATATATATATATATATATATATATATATATATATATATATATATATATATATATATATATATATATATATATATATATATATATATATATATATATATATATATACATATATATACATATATATACATATACATATATATATATATATATATATATATATACATATATATATATATATATATATATATATATATATATATATTATATATATATATACATATATATATATATATATATATATATATATATATATATACATATATATATATATATATATATATATATATATATATATATATATACAAATACATATATATATATATATATATATATATATATACATATATATATATATATATATATACATATATATATATATATATATATATATATATATATATATATATATACATATACATATACA
>OZ012688.1:9174820-9181480 GCA_963942565.1 Maea johnstoni | reverse complement strand
GAGAGAGGGGAAGGAGGGAGAGAGAGACATACACACTCACTCACCAACATACTCACGCACACACACATTAATAGGTCTGTAAAGCACTCACTCTCTCAGCAGTCATGACAGCATGCCTAATAAGGATTTGTGCTGCACCTTCATAATGTCTCGCTGCCCGAATCAGCAGGTCAGAACGGTCCATCCATTTCTTCCTTTGTCTAGCGAGAGCACGTACGCCTCCTCGAATGTTGTCACTCTGAAAATATTCCTTACTTTGTAGACATTTTCTTTGAAAAATCTATGGATAAAATCTGGAAATACAACCTCCAAGAGATATCTTTGCAAAAAACAATCTTGCGTTGAAAATATGAACAATGTACATAGGTCCTAGTTTTAATCAAGTGCAATACAGAAAAAAATTGTAGGATTACAATGGTTATTGTCTCAAATACTAATCAATAAATAAAAAGAATATGCTGGTGTAGTTTTTCCTCAATATTTGCTAAAGAATTTACATCCTGATGAGTATCACTTTTATAAAAGGAAAACCTAACTCTAAATCAAAACCTGAAATGATGTCAGGTTTCTAACTTGGGATTGGCACCTTTGAATTGTCAGGATACTATACAATATTGATGACAACATGATATCTTAACTCTTATGCTGCTGGTGGCATGATTTCGCCAATACAGAATGATGCAAAAAAGCTGAAAAATGACTGAAACCCTGGCATATGGGTACTCATCTGAGAGTACTCAGCGAGTGCTTTTCAATGAATACCAACACGACAGGGTTAAGATGGTTTTCAAAAATCTTTGTGTCCTTGTGCTTTGGACGAAAGTAGACCTATCATTGGAAGGGTTGACAACATTTTAAACACTACTGACCTAATTTTGTTAGATTTAGCTTGGTAAGCTTCAGAAATTTAGGGAATAAAAAGTGAACTGCCTTTGTCCGGGTAGCAATTAGGTCTATTTCATATTGTTAACCAGTATCAATATGACATGTCTTAAATAATTCACTACTTTTTAAAATTCAATATTGGTAATTGGTTTCATCACAAATGTCAATCAACGGATACACAACCAGCAGATATCGCTCAACAGCCTCTGCATGACTCCTGGCCCAGGTGTTGATGAGAACCACTCAAGAGTGCATTCTGCATGTGCGTAAGCAACCTCCTCTATAATGTAATACATCTATAAACAAACACGAGAGAAGTCATTTGTGTGTCTCCTAGAGACGTAACACTGAGGCTAGATTAGATGTGTCCAGGACATTGCTGCAATCGGGCCATATGGTAATTGGTCTGCGGTGACCAATCCATGTTCTATTCATATGAGGTATTGTATTGAATACCAGTATTAATTCCTAATCATGCTGCTTATAATAAGATAACCTATCTCACCTCAAGCATTTGAAACGCCTCTGCCCAGGCTTTATTTGCAGCGGGACCGCTCCGTAGCCCCCCACGACTGCCCGCCATGCAGCCCAAGACGTCTGCGATGTTGGCCATCGCGCGGGCGGCTATCCCAGCGTCGTTGCACTCATCTGCGACCTGGTCGAGGGTATGGAGTAGGGCCGAGTGGAATCCCTCGACCACCGCGCTCTTGATCATCTTCGTCAAACCCTTGTCCTTCCCACCCAGCAGGATGTCCTTGATCTCATACTGCACCACGCGGAAAAACAGCTCCCTGATTGGTGGAAAATATGCAATTAAAAAACAGCATCCTGATTGGTGGAAAACATGGAAAGATAAAACAGCATATCAATTGGTGTTAAAAAATAAATGACGCTGTACCAACAAGAAAAAAGGCCTGTCGATCTGATTGGTAGAAAAAAAATGACACAGTACTTCAAAAGAAAAATCAGCTCCCTGATTGGTGGGAAAAATGACACTGCATCATACAGAAAAATCAGCTTCTTGATTGGTGGAGAAATAAATGACACTGTATCATACAGAAAAGTCAGCATCATGATTGGTGGAGAAATAAATGACACTGTATCATACAGACAAATCAGCTCCCTGATTGGTGGAGAAATAAATGCCTGTACCATGAAGAAAGTGAAATATTTCAGGTTTCAATTGTCAAATCTTACTAGTTGGTTTAAATGAAAATCAGATATCATTGAGGAAATCATTTTTAACAATACTCTCAAAATAAAAATGTGTGTATACCGTTAATTCTCGCAAATCTCGGCCGCCCTAGGAAATTGGACTTGTCAACAATGCGTAATTGGTGTGGGCGGCAATAATAAACAAGTAAACAACATACAAGGGAGGCACGAGAATTTATTAGTATATATAGCAGAGGAATGACAAGTCAGGTAGGTGGGCAATAATGATTTTGTGGGGGAAAATTATGTACGAAGTTAGCGATCGATTTTCCATCTAGCTTTCGTTTCAATTGATAATTTCGGCGAATTTCAGCCACAGTGCCTGAGCATTGATCGCTATTATCAGAAAATTCCGGCCACCATCAGCCAAGGGAGGCACGATACTTTGTTAGTATATATAGCGGAGGAATGACAAGTTAGGTAGGTGGGCAATAATGATTTTGTGGGGGAAAATTGTTTACGAAGTAAGCGATCGATTTTCCATCTAGCTTTCGTTTCAATTGATAATTTCGGCGAATTTCAGCCACAGTGCCTGAGCTTTGATCGCTATTTTCAGAAAATTCCGGCCACCATCAGCCAACGAAAATCGTAATTAATAAAAAGTGTCCGAGATTTGCGAGAGATTACGGTAATGCATAACTCCCTTCTCCCCTTTTATCCCTTTTTCTCACCTCCTCCACTGAAACTCCTGTGACAGGTTCATACAGGAAACAATCTCTTGCAGTGATAATCTCCAGGACGTTCGCCACCTGGTGGAAAAAGAGGAAAGCATTTCAACTTATGTTCTAGGGTTGGGAATTGGTTGCAATTTCATGATCGATAATCAGTTGCAGTCAATCGATCGATTATCGATCATAATCAGTTCATCGCACTTTTGCAGTAATTGGGTACTAAAGGTCTACAGTCTAATAATAAGTGATAGTCTATGACAATTACTTGCTATTAGCACCTACCTTAACTTTGTTTTGAAGTCTTTTTGGAGCTTAGTTTCATAGCTTGAAAGCTGACAACTTGTCTGTCATTCAGTTCCATATTTTGCCACTAGGTGTCACCTTTTACGATTATCATCGATTGCCAGTTTCGTAATCGATTAATCAGAAGCAGAGAGGTAAAAGATTGATTATCGATTATAATCGATGATCGTCCCAACACTATTATCTTCAGTCAATCAATTCATGGTGTAAAGTCTATGAAATAATATTTGATATTTGACTTAGCGCTCTTTCCCTCTATTATATTCAAAAGCACTTTATGAGTTTATAAATGTAAATATTGAGCAAATATCTGAGACACATATGGAAATATTTCATGGCTATTCTTTTTTATCTTTTTTTTGGTAGGAAAATTCAAGTGGAATTAATAGCCATCCCTCAAATATTTTTACTAATTTGTAATTAATTCTTAAGTCATTATCAAAAGTATCATAGATCCAACAGACATGAATGAAATCTCCAGACATGAATGGGTTAACCCTTCCAATGTTGGTATTCATTGGATAGCTCTCGCTGAGTACTCTCAGATGAGTACCCATGTGCCAGGGTTTCATTCATTTTTCAGGTTTTTTGCATCATTTTGTAACGACAAAATTAGCTACCAGCAGCATAAGGGTTAAAATGCCTCACGTTTGGAGAGTATCTTTGCTGTCTGGGACTTCCTTTCCCTGCAACAAGAGGATCTCTTTCCAGCGCATGAGAAAAGGCAGTCTAATACAGTAAATATAGAACAGTTATATTATATATACTGTAGAACACACAATGTACGCGTCTATTATATATAGCGTACATAGCGTGTGGTTCCGCTTGACTTTATATAAATATGCTGTAGTTTTTTTTCTGTACTTTGGCGCTGTCAGCGGCGGCTACTGTCCCTAACAAAAAGATACGCTATGATGCGAAAACTCCCCAATTCGCTATATTTGTGACACGCGTCATATGTGTGTTCTACCGTATTCAAAAGTATCATAGATCCAGACGACACTCGTAAAGGAAATCTATATATATGAAATGTCTCACGTTTTGAGAGTATCTTTGCTGTCTGGGACGTTCTTGCCCTGCAGCCAGAGAATCTCGTTCCAGCCGACCGTCCTCTTGGCGTGGAACACAGGGAAGAGGCGAGCAGTCATGATACAGCGATGGTCCTCCAGCTACAACGCAAAAAATAATAATACAGCGCTTAAGAAAAGACAGTCCAATACTGATTGATTGATTTTATTGACATTATAACAGTACAGTACATAAGTCATTAAACAACATGAAAAATCTAACTACAAATATATAGTTATTGATGCATGGAATACAGATTTAATATGAACACTCATATATATGGACTCTCTGAGAGTAAATATAGCATTCATAAATTTACCAACAATTTGGATAACTTCAGAATCAGTGCTTGACATAGCCAGAATAAACTTCTGATTGTCAAATTGGTTCTCTAAGTCAGTAGGGTAACATATCAAACTGCAGAACAATTACATTTCCTGAGCATTGAATTTCCCGAATCTGAGAACTTCAGTGATTTCCCTTTTAACCCTTATGCTGCTGGTGGCTAATTTTGCTAAAACAAAATGATGCAAAAAAGCTGAAAAATTATTGAAACCCTGGCATATAGGTAGTCATCTGATACCACTCAGCGAGAGCTATGCAATGAACACCAACTTGACAGGGTTTAGGTGGTTTTCAAAAATCTTTGCGTTTTTGTGCTTTGGAAGAAAGTAGCCTCAGCATTGGAAGGGTCAAAAAAGAATACCATCCAGAAAGTGTTTAACTTTAACTTTTATCAAAAGTAACATAGGTCCAGACAACATTAGTGTTCATGCCAGCTCACCAGATCTGCGTCCCAGAGATCCTCTTTCGATATTCCTGTACGATTCAGGAACTTGGTCCACGGCACATTGCAGAATGTACTTGTTGTTCTCCACATAGGCGCCTGTAATAAGAATGAATGGAAATATAGTAATCGAAACTTTTTCTGCCATTTCATGTTACACTGCGGCAAGCAAGTTATTAATAATGAACAAAATTACCCAAGAAAAATCACTAATTCAAGTTCTCCACATAGGCACAAGTATAGTAGGAATTAATGAAATTATAGTTGTCTTCATTTTTTTCTCCCATTCAAGGTTACACTGCAGCTAGTAAGTGATAAATAATGGATGAACTATCAAGGAAAAATCGCAAACTATCCAAAGAATTACTTGCTTCCTTCTGACATGGGGGACCAGCACGAATGATATCATAAAAAAGATGAAACACAGTCTAAGAATGTAGGCCAAACAACATTCAAGACGATAAAAAGCTTAGAAGACCAAACACATGGAATGGAAACCAGCCGGTCAACCTGACATGCTAGCCTCAACCAGTGTCAATTAATAGTCCCTATATATTATCTATGGAGATAAGGTTTCTCTGTAATGTAATCGATGCGGGAGCCCTGATTGGTCCTTGTTCCCACGTGACCTCGTGCTGCTGCCTTATCTGCTAGTCCTGGCATGAGGCTAGCATGTAACTATAGGGCATATAGTAATTGGTCTCTCGTTACATATCCATTCTTTTCTTAATCCAAGTAAAAAGTAATGAAAGTTTGGCAAAATTGTGTTACAAATTCACTTTTGATCAACTGTTTGAAACTTAATTTAAAACTACAAACTGGATATCTAACTTCTATGAGGGTGCAGCCCCATTCTCTACCTTCCACAACCATAGATGTAACGTACCTTTATGTTGTCATATTTCCCCCAGACAGCCAGTATGTGTTGGTGTCGCGAATCTCCCGTCATTCGTTTTAGGATGATATTGTAGCCCTGTAGAACTATGTTGTCTGCCAACTCTGCACCAATATCCCCTTTAGAAAACAACAATGTAATAACAATGAAGAATGTGCAACATTACAAGGTAATAACAATGGAGAATGTGCAACTTACAAGGTAATAACAATGGAGAATGTGCAACATTCCAATGTAATAACAATGGAGAATGTGAAACTTTACAAGGTAATAACAATGGAGAATGTGCAACATTACAAGGTATATACAAGGAATTTTGCATTTTTGGTTATCATCACTTTTTCTGTCTTATAGAAATTGAATTGTGACTAGCCAGTTGTAAGTGGTGGAAGAAAAGAGAGTACCTGGCAAGACCATCCCGAGTCACTGGCAACTTTCTTACAAGCTCAAGCAGGATAAGATTCTGGGCAGTGGTGAGATGAAATTAGTCACCCCCTTATTAATACACCTGACCAACTGAGCAAATACGAAGATACATGTACTACCATATTCCTCCCATAGGCCTCAAATAGGCACCCCCCCCTCCTATTTTTCAAGCTTGTAGCAGCCGTGGGGTGCAGCTATACAAAAGATTGCCAATACCCCTTCTAGCGAATTGTTCCAAACCTATAACCCGCATCTGCGCTTAAACGGAGGAATACACTATATCATATTATCATATAGGAGAATATGCCCAAAAATCTGACCTGAGCACGAAAAAAAGAAAATATTGCAAATCACCAACCTCAGCGTCCTGAAGGTTGACGCCCGCCACCAGGGAGTCCTTGGAGATCTTG
>OZ012688.1:9154820-9172320 GCA_963942565.1 Maea johnstoni | reverse complement strand
GTTGAAGCGCATTCATGCAGATTATTGTTAAGGGAACATGGGCACAATACACTGATGCAGTACTTAATTAAACAATATTGGTGTGGTATATTGATTTTGTATGTTGATCAGTGCATTGGGGGAGTACATTTATGTGGAACAAAGATGCAGTAGATTTTTGAGGTACATTGATGAAATATATTGTTGCAGTACATTGGTGTGGTATACTGGTGCAGTGTAATGCCAGGGAACATTATCGTAGTAGATCAGAACAATGCAATAATTATCATTATGGTCTGCACGTTCACAGTATATAGGTGGCATACAATGGTGCTGTACACATTCAGTCTGGTAACTTCCTATTTAACGTGCAGTGGCCCAAAGCAGCCTGACAATTTTGATGAAATCTTTGAGGCAAAAGCATAGATGGAGAAGTATTTCAAGGAGAAATGTTATTCAGGACATTGCCATATAAATTGTTCTCATTTCCAAAGTTATTGGCAAGAGTATCATTGATCCAGATGTTTATCTCTGGAGGAACCCTTAAGTATTAATTGGTTAAACCATTGACAAAAGCAGAGGCATATCGCACCTCTAGTGGCTGTGCTCCACTGTCCAGGCCCATGTAGGTACAGGCGTCCAACGGAGGCTTGGTGTGAAACGATATCAGCTTCTCAACAATCTGGGCCTTGAAGAATACGATACCACACACCTGCAAATAGAAATGGTCAAACAGTCTTGTAGAAGTAGTGGTAGTAGTAGTAGTAGTAGTAGTAGTAGTAGTAGTAGTAGTAGTAGTAGTAGAAGTAGTAGTAGTAGTAGTAGCAGTAGCAGTAGCAGTAGCAGTACTAGTAGTAGTAGTAGTAGTAGTAGTAGTAGTAGTAGTAGTAGTAGTAGTAGTAGTAGTAGTAGAAGTAGAAAAAGTAGTTGCAGTAGTAGTGGCAGTAGTAGTAGTAGTAGTAGTAGTAGTAGTAGTAGTAGTAGTAGTAGTAGTAGTAGTAGTAGCAGTAGCAGTAGCAGAAGTAGTAGTAGCAGTAGCAGTAGCAGTAGCAGTAGTAGCAGTAGCAGTAGCAGTAGCAGTACTAGTAGTAGTAGTAGTAATTGAATCAATTGGGACGTCTCCACATGAAAGAAGTTTGCTATAAATTAGCAAAAATCCCGAAGCTGACAGTGCTAAATTTACAAAAGTAGGTCTGTGGATGGCAGGCAGTATTGTTAAGATTGTTGTTAAGGTATCGTATCGTTAAGGAAATATCAATATTGTATCGTATCATGAAAAATTCCAAGGTTCCAATCCCTAGTAGACTTACCAAAGGTACCATACCATCCTCGCCAGCACATCCTGCGATGGCATCTTCACTACCACGGAATATGATATCGCTCATGTAGCCCTGAATTACAGAACAAATATCACATATATTCACATAACATTCAACACAACTTCATCCAGCTTAGCAATGGATACCTCTAATATCGAAACAGTATGGAAGAGAATCAGTACCAATGAAACGGTACGGTATCTTTACAGTAATGTTAATGGTATTTTAATGCATTATTACCATATAAATTTTGTTGTAATTAGTCATGTTTCATAGATCTTGGAGAATCCCTAATAACTGAGACCTTTACTGTGGTTTGTATCATAAAGAGTCTCCTTAAAGAAAACTTTTCGAAATAATGCTGGTACCAGTATCCAACAGTACAAGTCCTGGTATTGCAACGTTGAAGAACTATTGGCATTGGGAGCTACGATGAAATTCTACATCCATCTCTTTCTCTTACCTGGTCATCTAATTTGAAGACGCCGTGTATCTTGGCGTACTCTTGAGACGATGGAATGGCAATACCAAGGACGGAGAAATCATCACCCCAATCAATATCTATACAGACAATGAGACATCAATATATAGATTTTTGAACAACTTTTTGACTTTAAGTAAACATGCTCTAAATGGAGTTAAAATCTACTTTTTCTGAAAAATCTACACAAGTTGAGCCCCCATTTCTTTTGTGATATATCCGAAAAATAAGCATTTTTAATGTTTGATTACCAAATCCATAGTGACAAAGCAGTTGATACATGCATTATCCAATGATTATCATAACACTAGCTACTGCTGCCATGGAATCCAGCTTTCTACCTATTGCAGGACGTAGGGATTAGTTTGAATTTGAATTTTGTTTTTCGTCACATTTATGCCAATTGTGGCTAATTTGTGACTAGCCAGTTGTAAGTAGCGGAGGAAACCGAAGTACCCGGCGAAAACCACCACCTAGCCCCAAGTCACTGGCAACTTTCTCACATGCCCAGACCGGGATTCGAACCCAGACAGTGGTCAGAGCAGGCCCTTGTCGGGATTAGTAACAGTGCTGAATATAATACCAAATACAAACTTTGAATCGGAAAAGGTATCATATTGTTTAAGATCTGTCATACAGATATCGGTACCGTTACCTCACCTTCAGACACTTTTTCTCTGTATATATCTGTTAGTTAAGCAAAGTTACTCATACAGATACTGCTTGACCCATTCACACTTGGAGGTACTTAGGAAAGTATCGTCTGCTACTCTCATACTTTTGAAAATAAATTGGTTATAAAGCGAAAGTTCACATAATATTTGAATTTTTTCCGGAAATGCTTCTGTAGGTAAAATATTTACCAAATCGTCAAGCCTGTTTTGGCCACTCTGAGTGTTGATGGGTTAATGGTATAAAATTGACTTAACTGCTACCTGTCCATCTTTGCACAAAGGCAGTTCGCTATCTATTTGCAGCATTTCTGAATCTTTTTAACCCTTATAAATCCAAATTCAAATTTTCCCTGCTAAGGTCTGGTGTGAAATTGTAGTGGAGATTATTGGCAAAAAGCAAGTACCAGATTGTTCATGTTTCACATTCTTCTAAAATATTGATCCATCATAATTATGTGGCATATCGAAATGAAACTTGAATAGAGCACAACATTTTGATAGCAAACTGCTGAATTTTCAAGCTATGTATTTTTTTCAATTGGCGAGCCATGCTTTTCTTGATTGAATTTGATCATCTCGCTCATGCACATATGCTTGCATGGTTTTCTAGGTAACGTTACGACAAACACATACCGTATTCTTCCGATTAAGCGCACGGTGCCGATAGAGGTTGGGAAGTTTTTCTGGAGTAGGGGTATTGACGATCTTCCGTTTAACCGCACACCTCAATGATTGCCGATCGGAGAGCATTGGCCGTTATTGCGCCTTTGCGCTCTTGCTGTTCAGTTAGCTTAGACGTTTGCAGCTACAATCGCGCATGTGAGATCGTTAATTGGTCATAAGTACGACCATTCAACGAATATGAACAGTGAAAGCACGAAGGAACTGCCGAAATTGCGGAATTTAGCACTAGTTTGCAGACACGGCAAGAGGAAAGGTATGTAATTTTGCTTTTCTTACTTCCTCTGGGGGGAAGTTTTACGAGCTTTTCGTGATAATTGCGCTGGTCATTCACCCTCTAACCGTGAAAAAAAGGCCCTGTGCGCTTATTTGGGCATGTGCGCTTAATCGGAAGAATACGGTATATAAGTGTGTGTCATTGGAATCTAATCGCTAGCATGCAGAGTTCTGAAGCAGCAGCAATTTACCTAGCGGCTGGACATGGGAGAGGGCCATATCTGTACTGCACACCCACAGCCCCAGATGTGAGTTCTTACACACCTACAATAGTACCCAAACACAACACATTATGAGTCAAGCGACAGGAGAAGAAAGACAAGAACCGGACCATAGCCAGCAGGGTTGTGTCCCAGTACTGTAGAATAGGAAATTTGTACACACCTACAATAGCACCCAAACACAACACATGATGAGTCAAGCGACAGGAGAAGAAATATAAGAACAGGACCATAGCCAGCAGGGTTGTGTCCCAGTACTGTAGAATAGGAAATTTTTCCACACCTACAATAGTACCCAAACACAACAAATGATGAGTTGAGCGACAGGAGAAGAAAGATAAGAACAGGACCATATAATAGCCAGCAGGGTTGTGTCCCAGTACTGTAGAATAGGAAATTAATCTGAGGTTCAATCTACTGTAGAACACACATAAGACGCGTGTCCCAAATATAGCAAATTGGGGAGTTTTCGCATCATAGCGTATCTTTATGTTAGCGACGGTAGCCGCCGATGACAGCGCCAAAGTACAGAAAAAAAGTACAGCGTTTTTATAAATAGCAAAGCGGAACCACACGCTATGTACACTTTATATAAACAGACGGGTAAAGTGTGTGTTCAACAGTAACCAAATTTGTAATTTTGAATTTTACGAGATTTTTTATTCCGAAAAGCAGATATTGAAAATTCATATTTTAATAACAGGAATAATACATCAGGCTCTCTTTATACCAAACTAACCCCACTCAGGTAAGTTCGGCAGAATAAACCACTCATATCACTTTCCTATTCTACAGTATGTCTCTACACACCTACAAGAGTACCCAAACACAATACATGATGAGTCAAGGGACAGGTGAAAGAAAGAAAGTTGAGATCAGGACCCCAGCCACCAGGGTGTCCCAGCATAATTTGGATACCCAAACTCTAGAAAGTCAGGAGAATCAAATCACAAGGAATTTTCAAATTTTTAACCCATCGATACTTGTAGTGGCCAAAATGGCCTGATAATTTAGGTGAAATCTTTCTGGTAAAAGCATAATTGGAAAAAGATTTGAAGAAGAAATGGTAATCAGAACACTATCAGCAACTCTCCTTCAAATATTCCGTAAAATCATTTTTCAATTATAAAGTTAATGTCAGGAGTATCATAGATGTGGAAACTTTCAAGATTAACACTCCAATTAACACTCCAATGCTGAGGCTACTCTCGTCCAATGCACAAAAACGCAAAGATTTTTGAAAATCATCTAAACCCTGTCATGTAGGTACTCATTGGAAAGCTCTCACTGAGTTCTATCAGATGAGTACCCATTCACCAGGGTTTCAGTGATTTTCAAGGATTTTAACATTATTTTGTATTGAGCAACTTATAGCCACCAGCAGCATAAGGGTTAAGTATTAACGGGATAAGGAAATGATTGAACAATTGGAATTCGATGTAGATAGCAAGATATCACAGAAAAAAATGCCTCTTCTCAATATGTAAATGTAATCACATATTTATTGCTGTTTTAGACCTATGCTGAGTCTCCTTCACTCTAGGGAATTGGATGCCCAAATTTCACTGGCAGTCCATTTTGGATGGACATCATGTTTTAAAAACAAGGATAAGGGCGGTATGCACCAACCTCGCTCTCACGTAACCCTTTTAATGCTAAGGCTACTTTTGTCCAAAGCAAAATGATGCAAAAGAATTTGAAAAACATCTAAACCCTCTCATGTTGGTACTCATTGGAAAGCCCTTGCTGAGTACTCTCAGATGAGTACCCATTTGCCAGGGTTTCAGTCATTTTTCTATTTTTTTTGCATAATTTTATATTGGCCAAGTTAGCCACCAGCAGCATAAGGGTTAACTGCCACTGTCACGAGATTTACCTTTCGAAAATGTACTTCATCGAGTCTGGGGTTTACCATAGTCTCTGAGGGACAGCATGGAATGGCTACCCAGCTTTACCTCACACCATGGTAATGCCTGGTTTCATCCAGCTCCTGCATCTGGGAGCTACCCCGGAAAAACCTAGGACTACCATGGTCAGGCATAAACCATGGTAATGCATGGTTCCATCTTGCTTCTCTGCCTTGGTGTGACCAAGGTAATCCTTGGAGCTTACCGAGGATAAAGCTAGGTCTACCATGGGCTAGCTCACACCACGGTAATACATGGTTTCATCCAGCTTCTAGACCTGGGTAAAACCTGGGAAATGCATGGGCTACCCTGCATTTCCCAGGTGCTACCCAGGAAGCATGGAGAAATTTTGGCAAGGGCTGAGTGAACTAGAGATGGCAGTTGAGTCTGCTCAGACCAAGAGAGGGGGACATAGCGTTTTTACCCTCCTTGGCCATGAGGTAACTCTCGTTGAAGTACAATTTTGAAAGATAAATCTTGTGAAAGTGGGAGTAAAGTGAGAGTGAGGTTTTTGCCTACTGCCCTATTAAGTCCCCTGGGTAAGAAGTAGAGCTGCACTCACGGAGGGAGATCAACTCATGAGCTCACCACCCCTTTGACTCGTGAGCTCATGAGCTCACGGACATTCCAATTTTCCAAAGAAATACGTATTTTCCAGCCCAGCTATTGAAAAATAAATATTTCTTGGCGGAGATTTATTAACATTGCCATGTTTATTTAATTTTAAAACGTGCTGACGAGGTACAAAGGTCAGTATAACACTCAACACCATGTGAATGTATAAATTGGAGAGTGTAAGGAAGATATGACAGCGATAAGCAGTTATGTATGTTAATAATGTGTGTTAGGTGCTCCGTGTTACGTTTGTGTTCCCAACATAGACAAGCTCACGATTTGAACATTTCAGTTTGAGCTCGGCGAGTTTGCCTCAGGGCTCGAGCCACTCGAGTTTGTGAGTCAGGTGAGTGCAGCTCTAGTAAGAAGGTCGGTGAAAATAATGTCATGAAAACACAAGTTTCTTGAAAAGGTTTATCCCAGCCCTGCATGAAATATCACACATGAAGAAAATATTTAGCAAGAGCATGGAGAACTGGCTGCAGAAGATAGAAGACAATAATAGAAGCTACAAAAAAGAAATAGAAGTTAAAGCACTGTTAGTCGACAGACTAAAGCCCCTTAACCCTTGTCCTGCTGAATTGCTGGATGTAACCTACCCTGCCAACTGGATTGCTTTTGGTATTGGGGATGAAATTGACCATTGAGATTTTTGGGGGCACACCTTGAATTTTGAGGAGTTACCCTCAACTTGCCATATGTCAAAAATTGTCAAGGGCACAGGGGTCTTTAACCCATTCACACTCAGAGTTCCTGTACAAAATGTTGTCTGCTACTTTCTTACTTTTGAAAATAACTTTGGAATAAAGCGAAAGTTCACAAAATATTTGAAGGAGAGTTGTTGTTTAACTTCAGGTAAACATTTCTCCTTCAAATATTTTCCAAAAAATGCTTTTGTTAGAAAGATATTTCCAAAATTGTCAGGCCTGTTTTAGCCGCCCTGAGTGTTAATGGGTTAAAATGGAGCTGTTGTGGGTCATGCACAGGCTCCATGGGGATCCTACAGTCTAACTCAGCCAAATGGTCATTAGCAGGCTTAGATGACCAAACACAAGTGGATTCGAAACCAACCGGTCAACCTAAACATGCTAGCCTCAACCAGTGTCAACTAATAGCTGCTAATAGGCCAAAATTGATGCTCTGTGCAACCCCCAGCTGGTGGTGGAGATAAGGTTTCTCTGTAATGTAATCGATGCGAGAGCCCTGATTGGTCCTTGTTCCCATATGACCTCGCACTGATGCCTTATCTGGTACTCCTGGCATGAGTCCAGCATGTAACTCAAGGGCATATAGAAATTGGTCTCTCGCTTCATATATCCATTCTTATCTTCATCCAAGTTAGCAGGTGAGGGAATGCATTCCTATATTTCCTGGCTACGCCCAGCAGGTTAGCCCAAATATTTCAGGGTACAGCAGGATCAGGGTAAAAAAAACCTAGTTAAACCAGGTGGCCTAAAAGGTTATCATAAAACTGTGAGTGAGAGTTAAATATGCTTTTTGGAGGTAGACTGCAATAATTTGACGTCAAACAAGGACTGAATTTATATAGAAGCGGCACATGTTACTCGCTTGAAAATGACAGATTTAGAATCTGCTGACCTAAATATCTTGGTATCAAAGTAAGCATTTTTTCAAGGGTTTCAAATTCAAATAATACCTTAAGACCTTACCGAATTCAAAATACTCTGTTAGAGAAATTATATTTGAATGTCTAACAGTGTTCATTCAATATTTCACAGAATATTGCTTAGTTTCATTGTTGCCATCTGCAAAGGGCAGTTGGATTCTTTTTCAAAATCAATGACAAGTTGTGCATTTGGTATTGTGATGCCCTAGACCACTTTGCTATTGGGGTAGGCTACTTAAATTTGCTCTGTGTCCCTAGATGCTTAATGTTAGGGGTCTTGATGGTAACTAGAAGTAAGCTTTACATGTATTAAGAATGGTAATCCTCATGTCGTCATTCTATCATATCCATGTCATATGTAATAAGATACAATTATGTTTTAAATGGTATTTTAGGAAAAAGGAACTATTTCTAGGCCCTGAAATATTTTGTTTGTCCTCTTATTTTCCTATATTACAGCCTACCCATGGTGTGGAAGTAAAAGGTTGTGTTACGAAATATTTCCAGCTTGCAGTTGTTAATCCCTAAGCTGTAATCTTCCTCCATCACCCTAAACCACTACAGCCCTTGAATCATTTACCTGGCGGACCATATGTAGTCATGGTCATGTCCGTGTTGCATACCCACACACCCGGTAAAGAATTTTGCGCAATCTGGAAACCAAAAATCACTGCCACATATAAATCATAAACACAAAATGTGCAGACAAAAAAGTGCACATAATGTACATGAGAGTGCAACACTTACATAAGGCCTAAAGAAAAGTTGTTTGTTTCCTCTAACCGGACCCTAAAATGTTATTACTCGAAAAGATCCTAACGTAAATTTTGTTCTGCCTTTCCAAATCCAAATCAACATAAAACATGCATGAAATACACCTTATTTTCTTTTCGAACAATTACAGGAAACAAACAATTTCTTTTTTTAGGCCTGATAATAGGTATGTACAAGTGAGCACAATGAGTATGCAAATCTTTGTCTAGATATTGCCTGAGAAAACGTACCAGAGAGCAGATGCCAAATCAGACATCAAAGGAAATTCCCAGGACCCTTCCAGCCCCCCCCCCCCCCCCCAAATTCTGAATTGTCATTGTCCTACCCTTGATTTCTGATTGTTTTACATCTCCCCCCTCCCCCCCTGCCTCTTTTTAAAAATCAAACACCCCTAATAATCCAGTCTGCGGGTGTAAACGAGAGAGCAGAAACCAAGTCTGGAATACAGGAAATTACTATTGCAGTGGCAGCGATGCACCAGAGGCTGAACAGTACTCTAAGCTTTCAATAGTGTTATAATCCTGTGCCAATGGTGAATGGGGGTTGGGAGGGTGGAAAAAAGTTTAGGTGGCGACATTTTTGAGAAAAAAAACTTGTTAGGGTTGCATTAAAGGCAACAAATTTTTTAGGTCTAAACTGAAACTTTACCCTACAGGACCACTAGTAAATATTTGAACACTCAAGGTTTGTATAACTTTCTGATTATTCCATAATTGCAAGGTATCAACAAATATCAACACATGCAGGGTGATTTTGCTCAATCAGAGATATCCAATTTTAAGAAATGTTGAATGTAAAAATATTTCAAAAAAATCTTGGAGATCATTTCCTTTTCCCCTATGTAGCCAACAGTGTTTGTACTTTCAAGATATGTGGAATATTTTTCAGCATCTCTGGGAATGAAAAAGATAGTAACAGCACACATCTTCTAAATACAAAGATATACGGCATAGATAAATATTAGGGATAAGTACTGGTACTTGATACAATGCCAAATACTGATATTGAATGGGAAAAATTATTATACAAAAAAAGTTAAATATCATATGGTACCTTTTAAGATCTAAATATATATATAAAAGTGATCAAATTGCTACATGGACGTCTTCTCGTGTAGGAGTTTTGGTATCTATTAGAAAAATTTCCGAAGCTGGCAGCCCTAAATTTAACAAAATTAGGTCTCTGTGAGGCCGGCAGTTTCGTTAAAAATATTCTTATAAGGAGGTATAGTATCGTTAAGGAAATATTGATACCTGACCATATTGGTATCGCGAAGATTTTAAAGGTGACAAATTTTAGTAAATAGTACTGCTAACAAAAACATTGATCTATTGCTCTCTGATCACCTGACAAAGAGATGCATTGTGGGACAGCTTGTACCTACCTTGTTGTTGAGGTCATCCAGGAGCATGTCTATGTTACACAGTAAAGCATCAAATTTTGGTTTCCGGTATTTTGCTGGCAGTGTAACAAACGCTCGCCCGCATGAGTCAAGAGCAAAGTTCCGACCCTTAAAACAAAGATATGATACATTGAAGCTAGAACTTAGATATGTAGATGTTACAAGTTAAAAATTTACACAGATTATAACTCTAATAGTGACAATAAGATAGCAATCCACTGTTGTTTTTAATTTGCTGATCACATGTGATCATGATCAGTAATTTAAGATTCAGAAGAAAAAGACAGACAGACAAGCATTTAGGTAGATATAGATAAATGGATATAGCTTAGTCAAAATTAAATAAATTTCTGACATAGGTATTATAATATGATTTATCTTTTTATAATATACTTAGAGTACAGTAAAGTACCCAGTGGGCAAGTCAAGGCAACCATCACAGAGTTGTGTTAACACAGAAAGAGTTTATCAAGATTGTAATCTTACCATCAAAATGTACCAATATTCAAGCAAAATGCTACTTTCATCCAAAGTACAATGATGCCAATATTTCTGAAAACCAACCAAACCCTGTCATGTTGGTACTCATTTGAAAAATCTCACTGAGTACTTTCACACGAGTACCAATATGCCAGGGGTTCAGTCTTTTTTCAAGATTTTTGCATTATTTTGTATTGGCCAACTTAGCCACCAGCAGCACAAGGGTTAAAGCGGCCACTGTTCACTTACCATATGGAGGATTAGGATATGTGAGTTGAGCAGGACATCTGAATTCACAACCTGGGAAAAGAAATATACACGATCATGATAATTACTGCTCGAAATCATGCAATTTTTCGAAACAAACAACAAAATGATTGATTGATCAAATACAGGCGAACTTGGATATGATCATATGAGAGACGCAATGGGACCAAGAAAATCTGTCATATACATATGACACATATTCTTGATATTCATGGAACTGGGACCAAGCATATCATCAGTCATAGCCAAAAGTCTGGCCTTCAGTGGTCCGTCATATCCAAGTTTGCCTGTATCATTAGTTTTGTGAAACCAAATATGCTGACTAAAAGTGGAAAGTTGCTGGAACCCATTTGGCCTACAGGTCTCAATGCTAACTCAAAATGTCACTGCATGGCCCCGTAGGACCAGTGGCACTTAGCATCTACTTGTCCTGCAAAATATTTACTGCTCCAGTGCTCCTACAAATCTTTCCTTGACGTAATGAGAAAAAACATTGCATAAAATTGTCTGACAACATTTACTTTTATTCATTTTATCATCAATTATTTCAAATACATTTGGGGTCATTCTTGAGGGGAAACTTGTTAAAATGAATGACTCCAATTGTTTACTGTTCTTGTAGGACAAGTGGAGGTCTATTTTTACTGGCCCGAAGCCATTTTTGGGAATCTTTACTGGCCTGGGGCCAGCAGTTCACTGTTAGCGTTGAGCCCTCATGGCCTATCACTCAGTGCTAATTCCTTCCTGTAACAGCAGGTAAGCCACCATTACAAGAAGGAAGGAAGACACTTGTTGTTTTAATGCTATGTTATGCCGTTATACAAACCTAGTTGCAAATTAATATTCATCAAAATTCTTCATCTGGCTTTGCACATTGATAAGAGCAGTAGATAAGCGTTAACAGAGAGATATCCTTTTGTTAGGAACAATATGGATGAGGCATCTGACAATGCTGTTGACAGGTCAAACATATCTGATTGTTGTACCATTGTCATCACCTCAGATGATTATGGCTATCTCATTGATTATCTCTCCAGGGCTCGAAATAAGGGGGGGCCCGGAGCCGAGGGCTCCCTTGAATTCTCCAGCACCTCCCTCAAATTTCTGCAGGGAGCCCAAAAATGTAATGGTTTCTATACACAACACCTGTGAGTGGCTTTCGAAGATGCAATTGGGCTCCTTGGAAAAAAATCTTAATTTCGAGCCCTGCTCTCCCAGCCTTGCCTCACTCTATTAACCTTTCCAATGCCATACACGCATAGTCTTAGCCAACAGGATATCTGGGTGTCATTTGGACACCCAAACCCTCAAACAAACAGAAATTGCAAGCCCTGAAAACTATATTTGAATAGCTTACCGTTAGGTTTTCCTTAGCACTGATGTGTTCCGCCACCACTAGGAGAGCATTCAAGGTGGCGCCACCGCTGCCAACCGTTGACTTCGGGTCCTCTACCGTCAATATTAACACATCCTCGTCAATGTAGCCCTTCTGTTGGCGAATCTCAAGTTCTGCAAATAGCAAGATATAAATTACACATAAAAGAACAAAATGAACAACATGGCGCCACAACAAAAACGTCACAGGACGAGGAACACTTCCTTCTTCAAAACAGGCCTCAGGTTGCCAAATGGCCACCCCTGGAATCTCTGGACCCCTCCAACCCCCCCCCCCCCCCCCCCACTTCTAAAGAAAAAAAAAGAAAACAAACAAAAACAGCATTTGTCCAACAAAAGGCTTTGAGAATATTACTCATTACTTAACCACTAAAAATGATTGTTGGGCAAGAGGAATCTTTTTTTACGCGCCAGACAGGACAAGTCAAAATCCGATTTAGAGAAAAATAATTGAAAGATATCAATTATAAAATGCATAAATGACTCATCAATGTTGCCCTTTTGTTGGTGAGTCTCTGGTTCTGCAGAACCCCCCCCCCCAAAAAAAAAACAGCCTTTGACGGTTGACCAACAAAAGGATTTGAGAATATTACTTATCTATTTACCACTAAAAATACTTGTTGGGCAAGAAGAAATCATTAATTCACTTGCCACACAGGGCAAGTCAAATATGACTTTTAAAAAATCAATTGAAAGATTTAAATTATGAAATGCATAAAGGAGCATTTATAAATGAATAAATGATATCAATTCAACTACCTAGACTTTTGAAAACTAAAAGAATAGGAAAACTGGAATGACTTTTTTGCTAGACAAGAAGAGTTTGGGAATGAAAAAAGTAATACAGGCAACTCTGCTTAATCCAGACACGTGCAATCCGGATTTTCGTCTAAACCGGACAGATTGCAAGGTCCCAGTCCTTTCCTATACATATAATTCCTAGACGCATGATCCGGATTTTGTCTAATCCGGACATAAAATTAGGGTCCACATCAGTCCGGATGAAGCAGAGTTGCCTGTATCCACTTGCCCGATATGGCAAGTCAACCCCAAAAGGTGTGCTGGTACCATCACCTCTTTATTTACTAACCTTTCTGGAAGGCGTGTGCGAAGTTCTTGTTCTGGCACGTCAGGACGATGGCCCTCCTGTGCTTCCTAAACTCACTCATCTCAGCTCCTTCCTGAAACAGGCACAAAATTTCATCTCAGATATTTTAGTAGGCATAAAAATATATAACAACTTCTAGCAAAGTGCATACAGTTTAATTAAGGCATACTTCACGCACCCCCTTGGAGTACAAATTTATTAATCCCTATGTTAGTAGTGTACAACACACACGCATGTACCACCTCAAGGTTCTAATCTATAAATGCATATATATATAAATATATATATATATATATATATATATATATATATATATATATATATATATATATATATATATATATATATATATATATATATATATATATATATATATATATATATATATATATATATAATATATATATACATATATATATATATATATATATATATATATATATATATATATATATATATATATATATATATATATATATATATATATATATATATATATATATATATATATATATATACATATATGTGTAAGCACTTTGCCACATACCTTTAAGAGCCACAATTTCAATGTGTCACTTTTTAAAGCTGACATCATGCTATGATACAGGTAATGCAGCTTAATGTGTAGGTTGAATTTGCTGCATCTAACAACTATATGCTATGTATGGTCACATCATAAACTGAAGACATAGCCAAAAGCAATGCCTCTGTTCCTGTCATTAGCCTCTGGGCTTTGAGATTTTTTGCAATAAAAATAATGAATGTGTGGCATTGATATATCTATAACTGCAGGCATTTTTTTAAATTTATGATCAGATATGGGGCAGGGTCTTAGCCGATATTTGGAAACAGGGTGTCCAAATAGAGGTTTCATAGACTTTTGCGTGTCCAAAGTGTGGTACAAAATACATACTACTAATAAGATAGACCCTATACCTTTACAGATTTTGCTTTTTTATGCCAGATACTGCTTTGTGTGTCTTATAAAAGTGACACTACAGCTTCTACATCTTCTATCTTCTAAGAAAAGTCATCTTCAGCAAATTCTGACTAAACTTTTGGTGTCCAAACTGTCAAAAAAAAGTGTTCTGCGTGTCAAATGACACGCTGGACGCATTGCGGCTAAGCCCCTGATATGGGGTTTGAAATTTGAATGGTGTAATATTTCACCATGGAGCGAAATGACAAACAACTAGATGTATTTGGGACAAATAGAACTTCCTTTATCAGAGATATCAGTCCAGATGGTGGACTCTGTACAACTTGTGTTGTGTGCGTGTGTGCGTGTGTTTGTTTGTTAAGGCTTGACATTAAACTTCCGTAGCCCAATGTGGCTTCTCTAAGATTTCAATAGCCCAATGTCGCTTTCCCTAAAATATCACCCCAAAGGGGCTACTAGTTCCAAGATGTTTATTGCCCTATCATCCAATTTCTAAGATTCAGTAGCTGGGGCTACAGGCTATCCTATATACTGAGGCCTGATTTTGTATTAAGCTGCTAATGCTAGCAGGGTGGGGGTCAAAAGGAGTTAATACACAGTGATGATGGCACAGAGATATATATTTATAAATTGGTCTATTCACACAAACATCAGAGCCAAGATACTGAGCCCTAACCAGATATGGAACAGGGTATCCAGCAGGGCTCGAAATTAGGGGGTGCCTGGAGCCGGGGGCTCCCTTGATTTCATCTGCGGCTCCTTCAAAATTCTGCAGGGAGCCCAAAGATGTACTGGTTTCTATACACAACATCTCTAGGTAGCTTTAGAAGATGCAATTGGGCTCCCTGATAAAATTGTAATTTCGAGCCCTGGTATCCAGTATGGCTAGAGTTGATAATGAATTTTAATGGAAACAGTTTGTGAGAAAGAAAGAAATTCCAGATGATAATCCAGAGACTTGACAATCAGGCTTGACCACCTATCCCGAGCTGATATACTGTATGTATAATACTATTGCTCAAATTTGATGGACAACTTAATTCTGTCAACATCAACGGTGGTATTAGTATTATCCGTATTCTTCCGATTAAGCGCACGGTGCGGATAGAGGTTGGGAAATTTTCTGAAGTAGGGGTGTTGGCGATCTTCCGTTTAACTGCACACCTCAATGATTGCCGATCGGAGAGCATTGGCCGTTATTGCGCCTTTGTGCTCTCGCTGTACAGTAAGCTTAGACCGTTTGCAGCTACAATCGCGCACGTGAGATTGTTAATTGGTCAAAAGTACCGATCATGCGGCGAATATGAACAGTGAGAGCGTGAAGGAACTGCTGAAATTGCGGAATTCATTTGCTGTTTTGCAGACATGGCAAGAGGAAAGGTATGTAATTTTGCTTTTCTTACTTCTTCTGGGGGGGGGGAGGGGGGGGGGGGGAAGTTCTACGAGTTTTTCGTGACATTTGCGTTGGTCATTCACCTCTAAGTTCTAATCGTGAAAAATAGGCCCTGTGCGCTTATTTGGGCATGTGCGCTTAATTGAAGAAGACGGTAATTAATTTCAACCTTGTACAACATAGTCTTAGCCAGCAGGGTGTCCGAGTGTCATTTGGACACCCATTACCCTCAACAATCACCTTTCAGGATGCAACAAATGTTTGTGAGAATATCTTAAAATGTCAATTTCAGGCATATATTTGGATTTATTTCTCCTTAATATAATTTCCATGGCAATGTATATATGAACATTATGCTTTATTTCATTAAGTAAATATTACATGTTTATGGCTGTAATAAGAGTATATTACGGACTACCTCCTGAAAAACTAGGACGACCAAGAGTTTTACAATTGCTCATTTGGGCACCCAGTTACTAAATTATCCTCGCCAAGTACCTATTGTATAAAACTATTTATATACCACATATTTACTCTAAAGAAATCCGTTTATTCCTCTGTACCCAACCATAATAAATTGATGTATTATTTGCATAATTGCCTTAAAATTGTTTTCATGGCTCGATTGCTTCTTGCACGATCACCTCCCACTACCAGTCCTATACAGTAACCGTGGCATTGATTTGATTTGATTTGATTATAAAGGTATTCGGTTTATAGTTCTTGTATCCACCAAAGCGCCTCCACGACCTTCCTCCCCTAGCAGGCACCTGTACACACGGAAACCATTTCAATCCCCCGAGGGATATCCAGAGCAACTGGCAGCATATAGCGCACAAGCTCCAAGCACTGCCTCATTTATCCTAGGTACCCCATTTTTGCAGCTGGGTAGACTGAAGCCAATATGGAATAAACTGTCTTGCCCAAGGACAGACCAAAGGTGCCCTCGGCCGGGAATCGAACCAGCGACCCTCAGATTACTAGTCCGATACCTAACCAACTGAGCTACTTTGTCCCCCCACATTATAAATGGGGCCCCCCCAACTCTGAAACCCACCCTGAAGTGGCTCTGTTTGACCTGGCTTCAGCCCTCGGGGCCTATTACCTAGGGTTGGATACAGTTATTAAGAGGTACCGGTACTGACCGGTGGGGCGGTACCCGTACAGGGTCTTGGCCAGGATTTTAAAATGCCTGTCTAAAACAGCAATTGCAAAATTTCTGCCCTTCAAGACGTAGCTATGCCAGCTACTTTAAATCCTTATATCAACTACATTTAATGCCCTATTAAGGTAATATTATTTAGGGATTGTCCAGGATCATAAACATGTATGACTATTCACAACAAAATGTATATATGGGAATAAAACTAATAATGCAATAAAGTACAGTTAACAGTACCATTATAATACTGTAGCATTTCATTGGTACCATCCACTACTGATACTGTACCATACCAGTTCTTTCTCAGAGGTATCCATTCGTACTCTACATGACTATTCACAACAAAATGTATATGGTGATAATGCAATAAAGTACCGTTAATGGTACCCATTAAAATACTGTACCACTTCATTGGTACCTGTGAATACCATACTATACCCTTTCATTCTCTTACTCTACATGACTATTCACAACATTTTTAATCGTATATGGTAATAGTGCAATAAAGTAACGTTTAAATAATGGTACCATTAAAACACTGTACCGCTTCATTGGTACCGATACCATACTATACCGTTTCATTCTTAGAGGTACCCATCCCTACTCCTTACTCCTACTTCCCAACACAAGGTGTCATACAAAAGTAGGTTAACCCTTAGATGCTGCCGGCTAATTTGGGCACTACAAAAGGATGCCCAAAACTTTTACAAAAAGGCCGAAACCCTGGCCCATGAGTTCTTATCTGACAGCACTCAGCGAGAACTATCCAATAAATACCAATTAAAATGACAGGGTTAGA
>OZ012688.1:9139668-9154620 GCA_963942565.1 Maea johnstoni | reverse complement strand
CACGTAAGCTTTTACCAAAACTTTAAAAAAATTACAATTCTTAGCAATCAACCTTTGAATCAATGTTTTAAATGAAGAAATGGGTTCGTTGAACCACTAAAACCCCCTCTATAACCAAAGTGGGTCAAAACCTGGGGTGAATAGGTCAAGCAGTAAAGGGTGAGGCCCGAAGGCCACACTGGTCAACTTAACCCTTCCAATGCTAAGGCTACTTTCGTCCAAAGCACAAGGATGCAAATTATTTCTTTGAAAACCATCTAAACCCTGTCATTTTAATTGGTATTTATTGGATAGCTCTCGCTGAGTGCTGTCAGATAAGGGTTTCAGTCTTTTTGTAAAAGTTTTTGTGCATCCTTTTGTAGTGGCCAAAATAGCCGGCAGCATCATAAGGGTTAACCTACCTTTGTATGACACCTTGTATTGTGATTGGAAGTAGGAGTAAGAGTAGGGATGGGTACCTCTAAGAATGAAACGGTATGGTATTGGTACCAATGAAGCGGTACAGTATTCTAATGGTACCATTAACGGTACTTTATTGCATTATAACCATATACATTTTGTTATGTGTCATGTTGAGTAAATGTGGATACCTCTGAGAATGAACTGGTATGGTACAGTATCGGTAGTGGATGGTACCAATGAAATGCTACAGTATTCTAATGGTACTGTTTTAAAACTGTACTTTATTGCATTATTAATTTTATTACCATATATACATTTTGTTGTAAATAGTCATACATGTTTATGATCCTGCACAATCCTTATTTAATGATACCTTCAATAGGGCATTAAATGTAGTTGATATAAGGATTTAAAGTAGCTGGCTTGCTAAGTCTTGACGGGCAGAAATTTTGCAATTGCTGTTTTAGACAGGCATTTAAAAAATCCTGGCTAAGACCCTGTACGGGTACCAGTACCGGTACCTCTTAATAACTGTATCCATCCCTAGGTAATAGTGTTGTGGGATGAAAGCCAGGTCAAACAGACATGAACCTCTGGGTCTAATGAGCCAGTTCATGGTGGGTTTCAGAGTTGGGGGGCCCCATTTATAATGTGGGGATAAAGTAGCTCAGTTGGTTAGGTGTCGGACTAGTAATCAGAGGGTTGCTGGTTCAATTCCGGGCCGGGGCACTTTGGTCTGTCCTTGGGCAAGACAGTTTATTCCATATTGCTTCAGTCTACCCAGCTGCAAAAATGGGTACCTAGCATAAATGAGGCAGTGCTTGGAGCTTGTGCGCTATATGCTGCCAGTTGCTCTGGAATATCCCTCGGGGGATTGAAATGGTTTCCGTGTGTACAGTGCCTGCTAGGGGAGGAAGGTCGTGGAGGCGCTTCGTGGATACAAGACTATAAACCGAATACCTTTATAAATAAAATAAAATCAAATCAATGCCACGGTTAACTGTATAGGACTGGAAGTAGGAGGTGATTGTGCAAGAAGCAATCGAGCCATGAAACAATTTTAAGCAAATTATGCAAATAATACATCAATTGATTAATGGTTGGGTACATATGAATATACGTAATTTCTTTAAGTAAATATGTGGTATATAAATAGTTTGTACAATAGGTACTTGGCGAGGATTTAGTAACTGGGTACCCAAAATGAGCAATTGTAAAATCTTTGGTCGTCCTATTTTTCAAGGGAGTCCGCAATATACTCTTATTACAGCCATAAACATGTATTTACTTAATGAAATAAAGCATAATGTTCATATACATTGCCATGGAAATTATATTGAGGTGAAATAAATCCAATTAGATGCCTGAAATTGACATTTTAAGAAATTCTTCACAAAATATTTGGGCGTCCTGAAAGGTGATTTTTGAGGGTATGGGTGTCCAAATGACAACCAGACTGTGCCAGACACCCTGCTGGCTAGTGGCTAAGACTCTGTTGTACAAGGTTGAAATTACTATAGATGTGAATTGTACGATGAAACACAAAGATTCCCTGTTTTTAATTGATCAATGGCCTTCCTGTGTTTATGATATATATTGACTTTTTAAGAACAATTTTTCGCTTTCGAGAGTGGAAAAATATTTAATAATTTAAAGTTTTAGGACCATATCACAGCATTTCATGACAAAAGGAGTAAAAGGTTAAATATAAAAACAAGACTATATATCATCCTCATACTAAAACCACCGTTGATGTTGACAGAATTAAGTTGTCCATCAAATTTGGGCAATAGTATTAAAATACATACTATGCACACGCGCACATGACACAAGTTGTACACAGAGTCCACCAGACTGATATCTCTGATAAAGGAAGTTCTATTTGTCCCGAATACAGAGTCATTTCACTCCATGGTGAAATATTACACCATTCAAATTTCAAAGTCCATATTTGATCATAAATTTAAAAAAATGCCTGCAGTTATAGATATATCAATGCCACACATCCATTATTTTTATTGCAAAAAATCTCAAAGCCCAGAGGCTAATGACAGAACACATAGGCATTGCCTTTGGCTATGTCTTCAGTTTATGATGTGGCCATATATACCATATATAGTTGTTAGATGCAGCAAATTCAACCTACACATTAAGCTGCATTACCTGTATCATAGCATGATGTCAGGTTTAAAAAATGACACATTGAAATTGTGGCTCGTAAAGGTATGTGGCAAAGTGCTTCCACATATATATATATATATATATATATAATATATATATATATATATATATATATATATATATATATATATATATATATATATATATGTATATATATATATATATATATATAAATATGCATTTATAGATTAGAACCTTGAGATGGTACATGCGTGTGTGTTGTACACTACTAGCATAGGGATTAATACATTTGTACTCCAAGGGGGTGCGTGAAGTATGCCTTAATTAAACTGTATGCACTTTGCTAGAAGTTGTTATATATTTTTATGCCTACTAAAATATCTGAGAAGAATTTTGTGGCTATTTCAGGAAGAAGCTGAGATGAGTGAGTTTAGGAAGCACAGGAGGGCCATCGTCCTGACCTGCCAGAACAAGAACTTCGCACACGCCTTCCAGAAAGGTTAGTAAATAAAGAGGTGATGGGACCAGCACACCTTTTTCGATTGACTTGCCATATGGGGCAAGTGGATATTACTTTTTCTTACCCCAAACTCTTCCTGTCTAGCAAAAAAAGTCATTCTTGTTTTCCTATTAATTTTGTTTTCAAAGATACAGGTAGATTGAAATTATGTGATTTATGAATTTCATAATTTAGATATTTCATTTGAATTTTTAAAAAATCAGTTTTTTACTTGCACTTTCTGGCAAGTAATAAAATATATTTCTTCTTGCCAACAATTATTTTAACATCTTGTTATTTTGTGCAGAACTTGAGATTCGCCAACAGAAGGGCTACATCGATGAGGATGTGTTAATATTGACGGTAGAGGACCCAAAGTCGACGGTTGGCAGCGGTGGCGCCACCTTGAATGCTCTCCTAGTGGTGGCGGAACACATCAGTGCTAAGGAAAACCTAACGGTAAGCTGTTCAAAAACAGTTTTCAGGGTTTGAAAGTACTGGTTTTCTGAGGGTTTGGGTGTCCAAATGATGCCCAGATGCCCTGCTGGCTAAGACTATGCGTGTGTGGCATTGGAAGGGTTAATAGAGTGAGGCAAGGCTGGGAGAGCAGGGCTCGAAATTAAGATTTTTTTCCAAGGAGCCCAATTGCATCTTCGAAAGCCACTCACAGGTGTTGTGTATAGAAACCATTACATTTTTGGGCTCCCTGCAGAAATTTGAGGGAGGTGCTGGAGAATTCAAGGGAGCCCTCGGCTCCGGGCACCCCCCTATTTCGAGCCCTGGAGAGATAATCAATGAGATAGCCATAATCATCTGAGGTGATGACTATGGTACAACAATCAGATATGTTTGACCTGTCAATAGCATTGTCAGATGCCTCATCCATATTGTTCTTAACCCTTTCCACGCTGAGGCTAATTTCGTCTACGAGAAAAAAATGCAAAATGTTCTGAGAAACATCTGAACCCTGTCTTGTTGGTACTCATTAGAAAGCTCTCACTGAGTACTCTTAGATGAGTACCTATATGCCAGGGTTTCGGTCATTTTGCAGGTTTTTTGCATCATTGCGTATTGGCAAAATTAGCCACCAGCAGCATAAGGGTTAACAAAAGGATATCTCTCTGTTAACGCTTATCTACTGCTCTTATCAATGTGCAAAGCCAGATGAAGAATTTTGATGAATATTAATTTGCAACTAGGTTTGTATTACGGCATAACATAGCATTAAAACAACAAGTGTCTTCCTTCCTTCTTGTAATGGTGGCTTACCTGCTGTTACAGGAAGGAATTAGCACTGAGTGATGGGCCAGGGCTCAACGCTAACAGTGAACCGCTGGCCCCAGGCCAGTAAAGATTCCCAAAAATGGCTTCTGGCCAGTAAAAATAGACCTCCACTTGTCCTACAGGAACAGTAAACAATTGGAGTCATTCATTTTAACAAGTTTCCCCTCAAGAATCTCCCCAAATGTTTTTGAAATAATTGATGATAAAATGAATAAAAGTAAATGTTGTCAGTCAATTTTATGAAATGTTTTTTCTTATTACATCAAGGAAAGATTTGTAGGAGCACTGGAGCAGTAAATATTTTGCAGGACAAGTAGATGCTTAAGTGCCACTGGTCCTATGGGGATAGTGACATTTTGAGTTAGCGTTGAGACCTGTAGGCCAAATGGGTTCCAGCAACATCCATTTTTCAGTCAGCATATTTGGTTTCACTAAACTAATGACACAGGCAAACTTGGATATGACGGACCACTGTAGGCCAGACTTTTGGCTATGACGGACGATATGCTTGGTCCCAGTCCCATGAATATCAAGAATATCAAGTATGTGTCATATGTATATGACGTATTTTCTTGGTCCCGTTGCATCTCTCATATCCAAGTTCGCCTGTATTTGATCAATCAATCATTTTGTCGTTTGTTTGGAAAAATTGCATGATTTCGAGCACTAATTATCATGATCGTGTATATTTCTTTTCCCAGGTTGTGAATTCAGATGTCCTGCTCAACTCTCATATCCTAATCCTCCATATGGTAAGTGAACCCTTATACTGCTGCTGGCTAATTTGGCCATAACAAAATGAGGCAAAAACCCTAGAAAAAGACTTATAACCCTGGCATATGGGTACTCATGTGAAAGTACTCAGTGAGAGCTTTCAAATGAGTACCAACATGACAGGGTTTGGTTGGTTTTCAGAAATATTGGCATAATTGTACTTTGGATGAAAGTAGCCTCAGCATTGGAAGGGTTAAGCTCTTGAATATTGATACATTTTGCTTGAATATTGGTACATTTTGCTTGAATATTGGTACATTTTGATGGTAAGATTACAATTTTGATAAACTCTTTCTGTGTTAACACAACTCTGGGATGGTTGCCTTAACTTTCCCACTGGGTACTTTACTGTACTCTAAGTATATTATAAAAAGATAAATCATATTATAATACCTATGTCAGAAATTTATTTAATTTTGACTAAGCATTATCCATCTATCTATATCTATCTAAATCTTTGTCTGTCGTTCTTTTTCTTCTGAATCTTAAATTACAGATCATGATCACATGTGATCAGCAAATTAAAAACAACAGGGGATTGCTCTCTTATTGTCACTGTTAGAGTTATAATTTATATATATTTTAAACTTGTAACATCTACCTGTTTTAGTTCTAATTTCAATGTATCATATCTTTGTTTTAAGGGTCGGAACTTTGCTCTTGACTCCTGTGGGCGAGCATTTGTTACACTGCCAGCAAAATACCGGAAACCAAAATTTGACGCTTTACTGTGTAATATAGACATGCTGCTGGATGACCTCAACAACAAGGTAGGTACAAGCTGTCCCACAATGCATCTCTTTGTCAGGTGATCAGAGAGGAATAGATCAATGTTTTTGTTATCAGTACTATTTATTAAAATTTGTCACCTTTAAAATCTTCGCGATACCAATATGGTCAGGTATCAATATTTCCTTAACGATACTATAACTCCTACTAAGAATATTTTTAACGACACTGCCGGCCTCACAGAGACCTAATTTTGTTAAATTTAGGGCTGCCAGCTTCGGAAATTTTGCTAATGGATACCCAACCTCTTTCATGAGAAGACCTCCATGTAGCAATTTGATCACTTTTATATATATATATTTAGATCTTAAAAGGTACCATATGATATTTAACTTTTTTTTGTATAATAATTTTTCCCATTCTAAATCAGTATTTGGCATTGTATCAAGTACCAGTACTTGTCCCTAGTATTTATCTATGCCGTATATTTTTGTATTTAGAAGATGTGTGCTGTTATTATCTTTTTCATTCCTAGAGATGCTGAAAAATATTCCACATATCTTGAAAGTACCAACACTGTTGGTAACATAGAGGAAAAGGAAATGATCTCCAAGATTTTTTTGAAATATTTTTACATTAAACATGTCTTTTGGATATTTCTGATTGTGCAAAATTGCCCTGTATGTTTTGATATTTGTTGATACCTTGCAATTATGGAACAATCAAAGTTATACAAACCATGAGTGTTCAAATATTTACTAGTGGTCCTGTAGGGTAAAGTTTCAGTTTAGGCCTAAAAATTTTGTTGCCTTTAATGCGATCCTCACAAGTTTTTTTTCTCAAAAACGTTATCACCTAAATTTTTCTCCACCCTCCCAACTCCCAATCAGCATTGGCACAGGATTAGAACACTATTGAAAAACATAGGGTACTGTACAGCCTCTGGTGCATCGCTGCCACTGCAATATAGAGGTTCTTCAAAGCGTGTGGTGGAGAAGGACATTTCTTACACGAGGGGATAGAATTTTCATCTTGGAACGAGCTACATAAAACTTCTCACAGAGTATTGAAAGGCTGTTATCCGATACTTAAGTGGGAGATTCTTTATTTACTAGGTACCATAAAATGAATAAACATGATAAGAACTGTTAAGGGAATACTGGCGTCTTTGTTTACATGCAGCGAACGCTCCCGCCATAAAGCTCCCTGGCGGGGCAGCACAAATGCTCTCGCCTGACATTTCTAAATCATGTTGCTAAGCAACAAAAGAAGTGCAGTGTTCCATATATTGCAATCTTTACCAACTATGGTATTAAGGTGATTCCTAATGGCCATTTGGAATGGCCATTGAGAATGGAATTTCTTCAATGGGTATTTCAGCCCCATAGAGGTAGAAAGTAATTTCCTGTATTCCTGACTTGATTTCTGCTCTCTCGTTTACACTCGCAGACTGGATTATTAGGAGTGTTTGATTTTTAAAAAGAGGCAGAGGGGAGGGGGGGGGGATGTAAAACAATCAGAATTCAGGGGAAGGAGGGGGGGGGGGGTAGGGCAATGACAATTCAGAATTTGGGGGGGGGGGAAGGGTCCTGGGTATTTCCTTTGATGTCTGATTTGGCATCTGCTCTCTGGTACGTTTTCACAGTCAATATCTAGACAAAGATTTCCATACTCATTGTGTTCACTTGTACATACCTATTATCAGGCCTAAAAAAAGAAATTGTTTGTTTCCTGTGATGGTTCGAAAAGAAAATAAGGAAAGTAGCTAAGTAAATAAAGTTTTTTTTATTTTTTTTCAGAAAATGTGTGTTTCATGCATGTTTTCTGTTGATTTGGATTTGGAAAGGCAGAACAAAATTTAGGTTAGGATCTCTACCAGTAATAACATGTTAGGGTCCGTTTAGAGGAAACAAACAACTTTTGTATAGGCCTTATGTAAGTGTTGCACTCTCATGCACATTATGTACACTTTTTTGTCTGCACATGTTGTGATCATGATTCATATGTGGCAGTGATTTTTGGTTTCCAGATTGCGCAAAATTCTTTACCAGGCGTGTGGGTATGCAACACGGACATGACCATGACTACATATGGTCCGCCAGGTAAATGATTCAAGGGCTGTAGGGGTTTAGGGTGATGGAGGAAGATTACGGCTTAGGGATTAACAACTGCTAGCTGGAAATATATCAGGGCTCGAAATTAGGGGGTGCCGGGAGCCGAGGGCTCCCTTGAATTCTCCAGCGGCTCCCTCAAATTTTTGCAGGGAACCCAAAATTGTACTGGTTTATATAGACAACACCTGTAAATGGCCTTTGAAGATGCAATTGGGCTCCCTGGAAAAAATCTTAATTTCGAGCCCTGTATATCGTAACAAAACCTTTTACTTCCACACCATGGGTCGGCTGTAATATAGGAAAATAAGAGGACAAACTAAATATTTCATGGCCTAGGAATAGTTCCTTTTTCCTAAAATAACATTGAAAACATAATTATATCTTATTACATATGACATGGATATGATAAAATGACGAAATGAGGATTACCATTCTTAATACATGTAAAGCATACTTCTAGTTACCATCAAGACCCCTAACATTAAGCATCTAGGGACCAGAGGAAATTTAAGTAGCCTACCCCAATAGCAAAGTGGTCTAGGGCATCGCAATACCAAATGCACAACTTGTCATTGATGTTGGAAAAGAACCCAACTGCCCTTTACAGATGGCAACAATGAAACTAAGCAATATTCTGTGAAATATTGAATGAACACTGTGTGACATTCAAATATAATTTCTCTAACAAAGTATTTTGAATTAGGTAAGGTCTTAAGGTATTATTTGAATTTGGAACCCTTGAAAAATACTTACTTTGATACCAAGATATTTAGGTCAGCAGATTATAAATCTGTCATTTTCAAGCAAGTAACATGTGCCGCTTCTATATAAATTCAGTCCTTGTTTGACATCAAATTATTGCAGTCTACCTCCAAAAAGCATATTTAGCTCTCACTCACAGTTTTATGATAACCTTTTAGGCCACCTGGTTTAACTAGGTTTTTTTACCCTGGTCCTGCTGTACCCCGAAATATTTGGGCTAGCCTGCTGTGAGTAGCCAGGAAATATAGGAATGCATTTCCTCACATGCTAACTTGGATGAAGAAAAGAATGGATATGAAGCGAGAGACCAATTTCTATATGCCCTTTAGTTACATGCTGGACTCATGCCAGGAGTACCACATAAGGCATCACAGCAAGGTCACATGGGAACAAGGACCAATCAGGGCTCTCGCATCGATTACATTACAAAGAAACCTTATCTCCACCACCAGCTGGGGGTTGCACAGAGCATCAATTTTGGCCTATTAGCAGCTATTAGTTGACACTGGTTGAGGCTAGCATGTTTAGGTTGACCGGCTGGTTTCGAATCCACTTGTGTTTGGTCATCTAAGCCTGCTAATGACCATTTGGTTGAGTTAGACAGTAGGATCCCCATGGAGCCTGTGCATAACCCAAAACAGCTCCATTTTAACCCATTCACACTCAAGAGTTCCTCTAGAAGTATCGTCTGCTACTTTCATACTTTTGGAAATAACTTGGGAATAAAGCGAAAGTTTGCGAAATATTTCAAGGAGAGTTGTTGTTTATCTTCTGATCAACATTCCTCCTTCAAATGTTTTCAAAAAAATGCTTTTGTAAGGAAAATATTTCCAAAATCGTCAGGCCTCTTTTGGCTGCTCTGAGTGTAAATGGGTTAAAGACCCCTGTGCCCTTGACAATTTTTGACATATGGCAAGTTGAGGGTAACTCCTCAAAATTCAAGGCGTGCCCCCATAACCCTCAATGGTCGATTTCATCCCCAAGTACCAAAAACAATCCAGTTGGTTACATCCAGCAATTCAGCAGGACAAGGGTTAAGGGGCTTTAGACTAACAGTACTTTAACTTCTATTTCTTTTTTGTAGTGTCTGATATTGTCTTCTATCTTCTGCAGCCAGTTCTCCATGTGTACTCATGCTAAATATTTTCTTCATGTGTGATATTTCATGCAGGGCTGGGATGAATTTTTTCAGGAAAGCTGTGTTTTCATGACGTTATTTTCACCGACCTTCTTACTAGAGCTGCACTCACCACTCATGAACTCGAGTGGCTCGAGCCCTGGGGCAAACTCGCCGAGCTTGAGCTGAAATGTTCAAATCGTGAGCTTGTCTATGTTGGGAACACAAACGTAACACAGAGTACCTAACACACATTATTAACATACATAACTGCCTATATCGTTGTCATGTGTTCTTTACACTCTCCAATTTATACATTCACATGGTGCTGAGTGTTATACTGACCTCTGTACCTCGTCAGCATGTTTAAAAATTAAATAAACATGGCAATATTAATAAATCTCTGCCAATAAATATTTATTTCTTAATAGCTTTTTTTTTTTTGGAAAATTGGAACGTCCGTGAGCTCATCAGCTCACAAGTCAAACGGGTGGCGAGCTCATGAGTTGATCTCCCTCCGTGAGTGCAGCTCTACTTCTTACCCAGGGGACTCATTAGGGTAGTAGGCAAAAACCTCACTCTCACTTTACTCCCACTTTCACAAGATTTATCTTGCAAAATTGTACTTCAATGAGAGTTGACTCATGGCAAAGGAGGGTAAAAACGCTATGTCCCCCTCTCTTGGTCTGAGCAGACTCAACTGCCATCTCTCACCCTTCTAATGCTTGGGCTACTTTCGTCAAAAGCACAAGAACACAACTATTTTTGAAAACCATCTACACCCTGTCATATTGGAATTCATTTGAAAGCTCTGGCTGAGTACTCTCAGCTGAGTACCCATTCATAGGCGGATCCAGGGGGGGGGGGGGCCGAGGGGGCACTGCCCCCCCCCCCCTTGTTAAAAAATCATGGGGCCTGGCCCCCCCCCCCCCCCTTAGTTTCTGGCAACAAAAAAAAATATGAAAGATATTATCAATAGCAGGGAATTTCAGGGTGACAAGGGACCTGATTGGCCGAAAACATTTAATCCCAGGGATGTACCTTCCAGGAAAATCAGCCAAAACATGACATACCCAACTTCCCAGGAGCCTACAGCACTCTTTTGCCTTGTAACTAGATGTATTTTGTGACAAGCGACCTGATTGGCTGAGAGCACTAGGGTTGTAACTCCCGGGGATGCCATACAGTGCAGGATATACCCAGGGGGGAGAATTTCCTGGGACATTTTCCAGGGGGGGAAGATTTCGTGGTACACCGTTCCCAACCTGGCCCCCCCCCCCCCCATGATAAATTCCTGGATCCGCCCCTGCCATTTGTCAGGGTTTTAGTTTATTTCCAGAACTTAAACACCATTTTGACGTATCCGCCAAATTAGGCTCCAGCAGCATAAGGGTTAATTGACTCGATGAAGTACACTTTCGAAAGGTAAATCTCGTGACAGTAGCAGTAAAGTGAGAGCGAGGTTGGTGCATACCGCCCTTATCCTTGTTTTTAAAACTTGATGTCCATCCAAAATGGACTGCCAGTGAAACTTGGGCATCAAATTCCCTAGAGTGAAGGAGACTCAGTATACTAGTAGGTCTAAAACAGCAATAAACATGTGATTACATTTACATTTTGAGAAGAGGCATTTTTTCTGTGGTATCTTGCTATCTACATTAAAGTCAAATTGTTCAATCATTTCCTTATCCCTTTAATACTTAACCCTTATGCTGCTGGTGGCTAAGTCGCTCATACAAAATAATGTTAAAATCCTTGAAAATCACTGAAACCCTGGTAAATGTGTACTCATCTGATAGAACTCAGTGAGAGCTTTCCAATGAGTACCAACATGACAGGGTTTAGATGATTTTCAAAAATCTTTGCGTTTTTGTGCATTGGACGAGAGTAGCCTCAGCACTGGAAGGGTTAAGAGTTAATCTTGAAAGTTTCTGCATCTATGATACTCCTGACATTAACTTTATAATTGAAAAATAATTTTACGGAATATTTGAAGGAGAGTTGTTGGTAGTGTTCTGATTACCATTTCTTCTTCAAATCTTTTTCCAATTATGCTTTCACTAGAAAGATCTCACCTAAATTATCAGGCCGCTTTGGCCACTACAAGTATCAATGGGTTAAAATTTTGAAAATTGCCTGTTAAGAAATTTGATTCTCCTGATTTTCTAGAGCTTGGGTATCCAAATTATGCTGGGACACCCTGGTGGCTGGGGTCCTTATCTCAACTTTTTTCACCTGTCCCTTGACTCATCATGTATTGTATTTGGGTACTCTTGTAGGTGTGTAGAGACATACTGTAGAAAAGGAAAGTGATATGAGTGGTTTATTCTGCCGAACTTACCTGAGTGGGGTCAGTTTGGTATAAAGAGAGTCTGATGTATTATTCCTGTTATTAAAATATGAATTTTCAATATCTGCTTTTCGGAATAAAAAATCTCGTAAAAATCCAAAATTACACATTCAGTTACTGTAGAACACACACTTTACGCGTCTGTTTATATATAGCATACATAGCGTGTGGTTCCGCTTTGCTATATATGAAAAGGCTGTACTTTTTTTTCTGTACTTTGGCGCTGTCAGCGGCGGCTACCGTCAATAACATAAAGATACGCTATGATGCGAAAACTCCCCAATTCGCTATATTTGGGACACGCGTCATATGTGTGTTCTACAGTAGATTGCACCTCAGATTAATTTCCTATTCTACAGTACTGGGACACAACCCTGCTGGCTATGGTCCTGTTCTTATCTTTCTTCTCCTGTCGCTCGACTCATCATGTGTTGTGTTTGGGTACTATTGTAGGTGTGTAAAAATTTCCTATTCTACAGTACTGGGACACAACCCTGCTGGCTATGGTCCTGTTCTTGTCTTTCTTCTCCTGTCGCTCGACTCATCATGTGTTGTGTTTGGGTACTATTGTAGGTGTGTAAGAACTCACATCTGGGGCTGTGGGTGTGCAGTACAGATATGGCCCTCTCTCATGTCCAGCCGCTAGGTAAACTACTGCTGCTTCAAAGCTCTGCATGCCAAGAAATAACACCTTAACCCTCATGCTGCTCATGGCTAATATGGCCAATGCAAATTGATGCAAAAAAATTGAGAATTTTCTTTAAGAACTTTGGATAACCCAAGTTTGTTTCTTTTCTTTTCAAATGTATAAAACAGAAAAAACAATCAAAAATAAAGACAAATATACAGTATCTCACATATCTCCTCAAAAACTGAGAAATGACTGAAACCCTGGAACATGGGTACTCACCTGGGAGTACTCAGCGAGAGCTAGCCAAAGAATACCAACATGACAGGGTTTAAATGGTTTTCAAAAGACTTTGCATCCCTGTGCTTTGGATTTAAGCAACCTCTGCATTGGAAGGTTTGAACAGTTTCAGAAATGCTCCTAATAGATATTGAGCTGCCTTTATGGGAAGAAGGCCAGGTTGCAATGTAAGTCAATTTTATAACATTGAGCATGCCATCAGTACAATGTAAGGTCCTAATGGTAGAGGTAGCTGGTGTTGTGATGAACAATAGTATAATACATTTATCAATTGTTTTGTTACTATGCATTGAGTATTATCTTATGAAAAAATGGTTGTTCTTCAGATATTTCACAAAATAAATACTTATGTTGATTTTTCTGAAAAAGCAGATCTTTACTGAATTCGAGTGATGTATACTTTAAAATCAAAGGGTGGATATCATAAATTTAGAAAAGTATGCACCTTTTCATAATATATTTTGTTTTGTGTGGTAGTAATTATGCTGAGTGCTATAATGTTATTGTATAAGTTATTTAGTGATCTGGCTGCTAAATATATTGATTTCCCCTTGTCTGTATAGATATTGATTGGAGAGATGATTTCTCCGTCCTTGGTATTGCCATTCCATCGTCTCAAGAGTATGCCAAGATACACGGCGTCTTCAAATTAGATGACCAGGTAAGAGAAAGAGATGGATGTAGAATTTCATCGTAGCTCCCAATGCCAATTATAGTTCTTCAACGTTACAATACCAGGACTTGTACTGTTGGTTACTGGTACCAGCATTATTTCGAAAAGTATTCTTTAAGGGGACTCTTAATGATACAAACCACAGTAAAGGTCTCAGTTATTAGGGATTCTCCAAGATCTATAAAACATGATTAATTACGACAAAATTTATAAGGTAATAATGCATTAAAATACCATTAACAGTACTGTTGGTCATGTTGTACTTTGCGACCTCAGTTCTGGTATGTACCAGAATTGTTGAGATAGTTTCGCAATTCTAGTACGTACCAGAATTGTTCCCTGCAAACAATTCTAGAACGTACCAAAATTGTCAGAACAATTCTGGTATTGTAAATGTACCAGAATTGTTGATTCAGGCAATACTGGGACGTACCAGAATTGTCCGAGAATTTTTTTACCTGACGGCTTAATGATGCCTTTGGTCACATACTTTGTCTTAATGCATCGAGTAGTTCTGGAAGAAAGGAATATTAGCGGCAAAGCACTTAACTTATGGCGTCATTCAGCAAGCAATAGGAAAATAATTCATGGACAGTTCTGGTACGTCCCAGAATTGTAGTAACAATTCTGGAAGAAAACGTACCAGAATTATATAGTCGGACAATTCTGGTGCAATTCCGGTAAGTTCTAGAATTGCTACATGTGATAAACAATTCTGGTACGTACCAGAATTGCACAATTCTGGTATGTACCAGAATTAAGGTCGCTAAGTACAACATGACCGTACTGTTAAGGTACCGTACCGTTTCATTGGTACTGATTCTCTACCATACTGTTTCGATCTTAGAGGTATCCATTGCTTAGCTGGATGAAGTTGTGTTGAATGTTATGTGAACATATGTGATATTTGTTCTGTAATTCAGGGCTACATGAGTGATATCATATTCCGCGGTAGTGAAGATGCCATCGCAGGATGTGCTGGCGAGGATGGTATGGTACCTTTGGTAAGTCTACTAGGGATTCATGGCACCTTGGAATTTTTCATGATACGATACAATATTGATATTTCCTTAGCGATACGATACCTAAACAACATTCTTAACAATACTGCCTACCACCCACAGACCTAATTTTGTAAAATAAGCACTGTCAGCTTCGGGATTTTTGCTAATTTATAG
>OZ012688.1:9128955-9131968 GCA_963942565.1 Maea johnstoni | reverse complement strand
CATTTTTTAATTTTGGTAAAAGCTTATGTGGTAGATCACTAGATCTACTTTTATGTTAAAACAAACTCCCCCCCCTCCCCTCCCCCTTCTTAATCAGCCCCTACATCAGAACCTGTTATCTTCCTCTGTTACCTATAAATAGCTCATGACCTAGGGGTGGAGGCCTAACCACCCACCTACCCACCCACAGTGACTTTGCCTGCCCCTGCACTTTAGTCTGTATTAACCCATTAACACTCAGTGCGGCCAAAAGCAGCCTGATGATTTTGAGTAAATCTTTCAAGTGAAAGCAGAGCTTGGAAAATATTTGAAGAAGGGATGTTGATGAGATCATTACCAACAAACTCTCCTTCAAATATTTTCTAAAATCATTCCCATTTCCAAAGTTATCATCAAAAGTATCATAGATGCAGACGACAATATCCGGAAGAAACTTGTAAGCATTAATGGGTTAAACCATACACAAATGATAAACACATATATCCCTCTACACCACAGACACAGCAATTTGACATCAGAGATAAATGAAGATAAAATTAATGAAACTAAATGTTGGCGGTGAATTGTATGCAGTTATTTGTCTTTTCTTGTTATAATAAAGAAAAAAGTGTAGGATTGGTAAACATTTTGCAGGCCCAGTACTTAGATCCTAGGAATTACTCAGGTCCTACAGGCAGGGTCTTAGCCAGGGTTTTCATAACAGGGTGTCCAAAATGGGGGTTACAAGAAGACAGGGTGTCCAAACCCCCTCACTGAAAAAAAATAAGTTATCATAGTGACCATATACATTGACAATTCAAGTAATTATATGCGTTATTTCTTCAACAAATGCATTAGTTATCATTTAAGAATTAAACTTTTTAAATATCTACTTGTAAATAGTATTTTCAAAAAATTCTGACAAAATGATGGGGTGTCTTTTCCCCCCAAAATAGGTATTTTTCGTGGACCAGGGTGCCAAAGAGACACCCTGACACCCTGCTGTCTAAGACCCTGCCTACAGGGCCAGTAACATTTTGAGTTAGCATTGAGGCCTATCTGCTCATTAATATATAACCAGGGACTATATTTACTCTCGGTATTACCGATATCAACAAAACCAACCTGTCTTTTGGACAGGCAGTTTACTGAAAACTTCCATTTTGGACTGGCAAAAATTTCTATAAAGAATTTTCAATTTTGGCCTTTATAAGGGTAATAACCAAATATTTTCCTAGAACAAATCATCTGTCAGGACATAGCTGAAGTATAAATTGTATATATAGTTGGTATATAAGGATTTGAAGTAGATAAGTGGCTAAATCTGGATGGGCAGATATTTTGAAATTTCTGTTTAGGACAAGCATTTTTAAAATCTTGCTAAGACCCTGGTATCGGTGTATGATGATGATTTGGATTGGTAACCTCATTACAATGTCTCTCGGTGTCAGCTCTGTAGCTGGAGGACCTCCACTTGTCTGGGCCCGCAGACAGGTACGATACAGGTGTGAGTGAACTACAGGTGTCTAGCCCTGGGCCACCCTTCAGCCCCAGGCATCTAGAGTCTAGACTACAATACAAGATAACAATCTTCACCTAACAAGGAATGTGATATATTACCAACATCTTCACATCTCTTCCCTCGCTATTTGACCGTCATTAGCTGAATAAATATATATATGCACCTGTGCCCAAGATCATACAGCACCAAATACCAATCCTGATTGGGAAAAGGAATTGTAGTGTTGTTTGAGAGAGAGAGAGAGCGAGAGAGAGAGAGAGAGAGAGAGAGAGAGAGAGAGAGAGAGAGAGAGAGAGAGAGAGAGAGAGAGAGAGAGAGAGGAAGAGAGAGAGAGAGTCTAAATCAACTATGCCATGGCTATTTAGCCAAATGCGGATGTAAAGGCTGCATAGCAGGCTATGCATCCATTTAATGAAATTTAGTAATTACCTTTTTGTGGCCTACTAAGGCTACTTTCTTCTGCGATTGTATTGATCAGTTGATTACAGGTGATCAGGTGATTGAGCGTCAAAATATAATACTATCCAGAGCGTCGCTTTTTCCTTTAAATGCAGCCTACGTCAACACGAAGCAGAAACCAAACCTGTTGTACATTTGGATAGATCAATTTAAATTAACGCTCGGTCGCGCCCTGCCCTATGGCCAGCAAATGAACCCGAAACAGGTATAATGCGGACAGGCTTTCAGTCCCAACCCCCCTGTTTTGGTGACTGACCTAATTATTATACACACTTGACCTGCTAACTGTGCTGACCTATTTTTCTGTAGTCCGTTCAATACCGTAGCATTTTGTACTGCGACTGTTGAAGTGCATGAATTGCAGTATGTGTCCGGCGGTGCAAGTATGAACGGCAGATTTTTTTTATTCGTAATTGAATTATGAATTTTCAAAAATGATTTATGAATATTCAAAATACACGTGAATTATGAATATTCGTAGTTAATTTTTTGAATATTTATAATTCATTTACGAATATTAATAATTCATTTTTGAATATTCATAACTCTAAGTATTTATGAATATTTAAAATTCATTTGAGAATATCCGTAATACAAACGAATTTTAATAGATAGATAGATAGATAGATAGATAGATAGATAGATAGATAGATGGATAAATAGATAGATAGTTATATCATATATATAAAGTTACATATATACATAAAATATATATATATATATATATATATATATATATATATATATATATATATATATAAAGTTACATATATACATAATATATATATATATATATATATATATATATATATATATATATATATATATATATATATATATATATATATATATATGTATATACATATGTATATACATATGTATATATAAAGTTACATATAAACATAATATATATATATATATATATATATATATATATATATATATATATATATATATATATATATATATATATGTATATATACATATATATATATATATATATATATATATATATATATATATATATATATATATATATATATATATAATTAT
>OZ012688.1:9111455-9126455 GCA_963942565.1 Maea johnstoni | reverse complement strand
GATGACGTGACGAAGTCGGTTGGCGCCGAAATCCTTAGAATCCATAACTACTTATTATCTTATTGAGTAGTGACATATACTGATTAAACCCATCCATAGGTCGCAGCCACAGTAAACATTGAAAACCACCAAGGAAATACTTAGGAGTGATTTAAATGATGACATCTAGTAAAACTGAGCTGAAATTAACATACCTCAGGTAAGTCCATACGATTCCCCATTGTAAGAATATGTGTAGTTGCGTGGATACCTTATTTGATATCTATCCACAGCTGACGGACTAGCCTCAGTTGCTGACTGCTCTTTAATTTCTTTTGTGTTTATCTGTATTAAACAGGCTGTTTTGCGTTGTGGTCAATGTAGAATGTTGTATCGGTATTGAGATCAGTTCATGTGTGTACGGCAGTGCAATTTTAGAAACAGGACATATAACAGAATAATCTAACAAAACACATTTCGTAAAGAGGTTAGACAAAGATTACTTAAATACTTTAAACCATCATTTTATGAGCCCCATAAGTTGTTTTACATCGCAAAAGCGGCTCCTAATATGGAGCCTTTTGAGTCTTACATCAGAAGCCCTCAGGAGATTGGTATCGCAGACGAGCCTTGCCATGATTTCCCACTGTTCCATGTTACTAAGTGACACATCTGACATCACCCACCATGTCAAATAATACGGCTTTGCTAGAACCTGGAACAGAAGTTTATCCTTTCTCTTACACTGCTGATATTCTTCCCCGGGGGGGCACTTGGGTATTTAGGAGGGCGCATACGTTCGTTATCAAAATTAAAAAATACCCCTAAAGCACTGATTTCTGGCCAAAAAAGCACCCTTATTTTAATAAAAACGCTGACTTTTTCCACTAAATAAACACCCCTTCTTTTATCAAAACACTGACATTGGATGAACGGGAACACGTATTTTAACTAGATTCTATAATCCTCTGCGTGTTTAGCGGCAGCAAGTGGCGGCAGCAAACTCGGCAGCCCAGATACTTCGGGAGTCACTCGGCGTCAGAGCCGCGTATGTTTCGTGGATTGTAAGGGGATTTTAACCCCCATACTTCGTACCTGGGTACAAAAAAGTACCCTTCTTTTACAAAATCGCGGACATGCGGAGGTCTTCAAAAAAGACCCCTTCTTCCGCGAAATACGTAACTAAGGTGCGGCCCCCCTCTGTACCTGAGTGCCCCCCCCCCCCCCCCGGGTATTCTTCATCTCCCAAGACCCACCCCTTTTCCCATACGCATTTCCTCCACTCTCTTTTACCATAGAAGTGGCCATCTAGAGTCACGTTCATACACGTATCTAATAGACCTATTCTCTCAGCAACATTAAACATCTCAAACATGGGGCTGTCATCTTCCCTTTATCTTACCCCTAGTTCGGTCCTCAGTGTATTTATTGGCGCTTACCGCGAGAATTCTTTTGCAGACAGGAAGAATCTTTCATAATACAGATATTTCGAAAAGAAAGATCGTAGTAGAAAGAAGGTAGGAAGGGATAGGGTTTTTACGTCGCTTTCAACAGCTTAGGTCATATCGCGACGAGATAGAAACCCAGAACCGGGAAGAAATTTCCTACTCTTTACCAATAGTGCCAATGGGTCATTTAGTTGCAGAAGGACCATAGACAGTCCTCCACAACGCCGCATATTTATAAAGCGACCAAGCCAATCCGTTATAGATCGCAATAGATTGCAGATAAGATTGTTCAAAATTTTTGAGCAAGAATGGGTAAGCACTAGGAAGGGTAGCCGAAATAAGTGATTAACATCCAAAGATTCACATCTCTCTCTCTCTCTCTCTCTCTCTCTCTCTCTCTCTCTCTCTCTCTCTCTCTCTCTCTCTCTCTCTCTCTCTGTCTGTCTGTCTGTCTGTCTGTCTGTCTCTCTCTCTCTCATCTCTCTCTCATCTCTCTCTCTCTCTCTCTCTCTCTCTCTCTCTCTCTCTGGACCTCTCTTTTAAGAGCATCGGAAAGTAAACTCGATCACTACAGGATTATAGGACAAAATCAAGAAATTAAAGAAACATGGTTTAAACCGAAATTTGGTTTAAGTCAGAATTCAGGAGTTTGATTTTCACCAAACTTTGTCTTAAATATCTTCACAATGTTTTTAACTTGAAGTTATAAGAAAATGAAAGGTCATCATGTTAGTTCTCGAACCACATATAGTTAAAATTTATAGAATAGGACGTTTTTGGCTGATTTTCATAAGAATGTTACAAAAAAGTTACCCATTGGTACCATATCTGCCCATTTTTATAGAAGATATTGTTTTGCATCGGAACCCTACTTGATACATAAATGAATGATCATACACATTTTCTGGAAATGTGCACGTGTCAAATCATCAAATTCAACAAATGTATATGAAATGTATGCAGCCAAAACATGCAGCTTAAAAACGGTCGTTCAAGATACTATTTAAGATAGGCAAGTCTAATCATAATTGTATATATGTCATAAGACTTCTGTTTTTGCACCAATTTCTTTTCAGAATTGGCATTGATGTCAGGTAAATATTGGAATAAATTAATTTAGTTTGTCCAAACTCAATAATGCTAACATATCAATTGGATAACAAACAATACACAACAAGCAGGAAAATCGATCGCGCAAGACGCACGATCTCCGCCCCTAGCACTGTACTCGTCCATACATGGTCTAGCCATAGTGCTCTGGCTTGCCGCTAGGTGAAGACAGTGAACAATGCATGCTCCGGGACGGCCTACCTTCTGCACGGGCCGAGTACGCCACTGAATGGTTCTACAGAGCAACTCACGCATATAGCATCTCACGGGAGAGCGCACGCTTGACGTTGTATCATTAGGAAACAAGTCTATATAGCTAGGACTTGTCAAACAAACATCGGCAAAGCGAGGCATTTATACTACAGATATCCCAGATTTACCAGATTTGGACGAAGAATATTTGTACTCAAAGGATTTCGTATAGGGATAAAAAAAAAATGTATCAAAATTGGAAGGAATATCCAACTGTCAACATCATGGGTAAGTAAAATATATATATTTTTTTAAAATTTATTCTTGGTCTACCAAGTATGTGATTATGCTGTAAATATTGTTTGAGAACATACAGTTTGATAATTGGTCGATTGCACTTCTTCAACAAGATTTATCTAAGTTCAACGATTAATTACTTTTGTACGTAAACAAGTGGAACTTGTATAAATGCTTGGTCGCGGAAAGGAATGAGTTTTCTTGTCACCGTCCCTCCTGCCATTACCCGATTATATATATATATATATATATATATATATATATATATATATATATATATATATATATATATATATATATATATATATATATATATATATATATATATATATATATATATATATATATATATAAATATATATATATATATAGGGACCTAATAAGCAATCGATTCCTCGTCCTGCCTGGACGAGGAATCGAACCTAGGGCTCTATCGAGCGAGGAGACTATAGTCTGCCTGACCAAAGCTTGGCTGGCTGTCTCTTTCCTTTTTTTTTTACAAAAAGTTCGTGTTCGCCATCCAAACTTGGCAAACGTCTTAAGAGCACGAACTTCTGTATGCATATACCTACTTTCTGTCTCAACTCCTCAAAATCTTGATTTTGCTTATTAGGTCCCTTTGAAAAAATTGCCCATTGCAAACAGTACACGTGTGAGCGATCTTGCGTGGGATTTTACAATGTGCACCTCATGTGCAAAATCAACATTTTACAGAGTTGAGAAAGAAAGTAGGTACCGGTATATAGATACAGGACACATCGATACTAAGAGGTCTGCCAAGTTTGGATGGGAGATACGAACTTTGTGTAACAAAAAAGAGTAAGAAGCGGTCAGCCAATCTCGGGTCGGACAGACTAAAGCTATGTGCATTGCGCTAGATTGACGGTCCATGGGGACATCCCTCTACTGGTTCCATGCTGAGAAAACTCCCATCCGTTTCTGGTAGAGAGATCACTACCCATTAGAACACCTGAGACGTTCTACGTGATACGTGACGCTAAGAGTTCGTGTTTTGTTTTCGGCGGATTACTGTATAAGATTCGTTTCAAATTAATATAAACGCGAATGGGATACAGATTTTAAAAAATTGAGTGATTACTAGTCACGCAATGGCTTACCAAGCAGGAAATGCGGTGATGTGGTTTACTTTAGAACATCTATCGGTAGAAAAATCAAGGGAAATATTATGGATCAAACCTCTGGCACTTATAAGGACTCCGAACATGCTCGGTTCTTTACGCACCGACTTACATTTTATCAGAGAAGTTATCAACATTCCTGATTTTATTCAAGAATATTTAACTAGACATCGAGAGAGTTCATGATTCTTCTTCTCCAAAAAAAAAATGTAAAAAATAACATTATGCCTATTTATAACATGCATATGATAGAGGAAATAGAAACAAATTTATAGCGAGAACCCACGGTTCTATAATCACGTTGTGAATTACCACAAAACATATACTATATGCTGTTGAAAACAACATGTAGTGATTGTTACCACGAACAGTGTGTGGATTGTTTGTATTTAGCTGAAAAAGGCAATCAATTGATCTACGGGACACGAGACGAGTAATTCACAAAGCGTGAAATATGCCGTAAATTTCCCTTTTAGTTTTAATAGGAAGCACAGGTGAATAGTTTTAGTTACGCCTCGTTTCACCTCAAGGAAAACACTACCGGTTCCCAGGCGTGTTCCAAAACACAATGGCGACAAAGAACAATCGAAATATACCGCGCTTGCTTTCATTTTCAATGTAATTCTAAGGAAATATGGATAGTTTTGGAATGTCATCTTTCGAGAACGTATTGTTATTGTGTTATTTGTTGAAATACACCACGCTTGTTTTCATTGCCAATGAAATTCTAAGGAAATGTGGATAGGTTTAGAATGTCATCTTGCGAGAACGTATTGTAATTGTGTTATTTATCATGAACACAGTCACACTCTACGAATGTAATGTACACATGATATCAATAGCTTAAGTAAGCACGTCCTCACTAAATAGATGGCGCTGTCGTCGTACTTAATAAACATGCCCTCACTAAATAGATGGCGCTGTCGGCGTATTTGAATCAATGAACTGTTGCTTTGATAGTCTGTGTAAGATTCTCAGGTTCTTTTATTTTTCATTTATCTAGGCAAAACAACAACAAATACAATAGCTTCTAGTTGCATAAGTATGACTTTGCTTCTATCCTAAAGTGTTTCAATACGAAAACTTAGGTACCTACAACTTATCCGAAATAGGGTTAATTTCGATAATGCTATTCAATTACCGACAGTATGACCTTTACTTAAAAGTGAAATGCATGTTGCATGTTTCGGGTTAAATGTTTGATTTTCTTAAATGTTCATTTAATAAACCAGTCTCAATAAAGAGGTGGTCGTTCACGCAAGGTGGACTGCAATGATAGAGTCAACCCTGCTGTGAACGACCACTGTTCTCGACGAGTGGTCTCTATCATCAGGTGAAATATCTTACATGGATCTGCTGATTTTCTTGAACTAAACATGGTTCAGCGTTCCACTAGAAATTGTCGTCTGGATCTCAGATACTTTTGACAATAATATTGGAATTCAGAGTGGTTTTGCAAAGTATTTGAAATAGATTTGTTGGTTATGTTCTGATTAACATGTCCACATCAAATACTTACCGAGTAATTCTTTTGGCTGGAATATTTCATCATAATTATCATCTCGACTGCTTTTGGCTACTGTGAGCGTTTATGGCTCTCAATGGGATCTTTCATGAAAGATTGCCTTCGCCTCCAATAGTTCATCCATGCAACCATGGAATTGGGTTCAACCTTTAGATTTTCTACTAGCTGTCAAGCGTGTCGGAATATTTACGTGTAAGGTCTTACCCACCCCTGCATTTTTGTTTTCCACATAGTCTATAATCATCAAGTTATTTTTGAAAGGCACAGATAAAACTGCACCCCTTCTTTATAACCCTTTATGTCTGTAGCGTATAACACCAGAGAAGTTGATCCTATCAACATTCCTGATAACACACACTGATCATTATGGTAATAGATTCGCGTTTTGTTGGAAATAATTTGAAGGAAAAATATTTGTTAGGACCTAATCCACAAATGCCCTTCAAAAGTTATATGAATGTATGACCAGTTTCAGAATCATTCTCAAATGTATTATAGTTGCAGACGACACACGCACGGATGGGTTAAAGGCTTTTTGAATGCTTTTTCTTGGTGTGAAAGGAAGAAGCGAGAGAGTTGTCGCCTGCCCCTATCGCTACCTGTCCCTGTGACAAAATTGACTAATGTCTTTGCACAAAAGAAGCAATTTACTGAGGAAAAATGATACATTCCCACCGCCGTCGGGCTGGAAAAGAACCCCGTTCATAACCCGGGAGTCGCGGTGAACTAACAAAGGGTCTGGAATACCACAGAAACCAGAGGAACACAAAACCACGAGCTGACAAGCAGACAGACAACTACCTATTAACCCTTTCGCCCCAGATAGCCCAGCTTGCCAACGCTGGTATAGGCATTAAGGGCCAGCAGCTAAGTCTGACACCAAAGGAAAAGGAAATTCGTCCATTAACCCTTATATTATGCTGGTGGTGACTAATTCTGCAACTACAAAATTATGCAAAAAGATTTTTTCAGTAAATGACTGAAACTTTGGCGTATCAGATGGTACTCATACGAGAGTATTCAGCGAGAGTTTTTCAATGAATACCAACATGACAGGGTTTAGATGGTAATATAAATATCAATAATCTTTGCGTCCTTGTGCTTTGGACGAAAGTAGCCTCAGCATTGGACGGGTTACTTCAGCTCTGGTGAAAGAACCATAAAACAGAACAACGTGCGATAACAAGGGAAATAGCCTTAAACACCTTTAGTCCGAGTTTGGTGGCGTGGTTTAATGATACATTTAACCCTTATGCTGCTAGCTAATTTGGTTATTACAAAATGATGAAAAATACCTGGAAAACGACTGAAACCCTGGCACATGGGTACTAATCTGAGAGAACTCAGTGAGAGCTATCCAATGAATACCAACATGACAGGGTTCAGATGATTTTCAAAGAATTTTGCATCCTTGAAAGTTGGTCGAAAGTAGCCTCAGCATTGGAAGGGTTAAGCAAAGAATCTTCAGTACGAATCCAAGAGAAAGAACCAGGTAACAGAATAGTACCCGACAACAAATGAAATATCCTTAAACTCCATTCCGAGAGATAGCATGGAGAACAGATGCCAACTCTAGCACTAGCAGTATAACATCCATCCCTAGACGCTGTATTGTACAGGGCATAGCAAGTTCTTGATCTATTCTTAAAAAATCCATTATCTAAGGTCACCGGGGTCGAGAAGTTCAGGGGTCCTGGGGTCATAGGTCTTGAAAGGTATTTCTCTCTGTGATAATGGCAGGTTAGCACTTTGCCGTAAGTATAGGGTGAGGAGAAAATTGATGATCGCTCGATTAGGACAACTATAATTGAAGAGAGGACGCATACACCTACTTTTCGGCTTGCCGTTTTTGCAATTTCTTGGCTTTTTAGCCAGATGTGGCAAACTTAATTTGATGTGTTTGGGAGACATTAAGGGCATTAGTGCATAACCCAAAGCTATTCTAAGTATAGGAAAAACAATGATTAAGCGCCAAACCGATGTTGAAGTAGTGTCCAAGGCCACAACCAATCAGAGAATTGGGCGCACGAACGTCCAGGAAGATTCAATTCAAGAGGTGAACTTTTGGATTGAGAGTGTAATACTTTGGTAGGACACGAGAAGTTGTGCGGAGACCGGGCGCCCGCGAAAACACGTCAGGTGGAGAAGAAATAGGTCAATCTCACTAAACTCTAGAGAAAAGATGATTACCTGCTAACCAGTACATGCCTGTATTGAGAAGGCGCAGTGAGTGAAGCTGGAAAGCGAACAAGCTTCTGACTTGAGGAAGCAATAGCATTATGGGGTTAATTTCCTTGATTCCAGTTTTTCCTCAACCCTGCTTTTATTTGACAATATAGCCTATCCAAATTATGTATTACCTGAAAGGTCTTCTGATTGTGAATGCATAAACATCACAAAAGTACAGGGTGTTAAAGTTTTTTTGGTATTAAACTTTATATGAAGAAAAGAGTGGATATGTAGCGAGAGACCAATTTCTATATGCGCTATAGTGAAGGGCTGGACACTGCAGGGGTCTCTGGTCTGGCATCAGCGTGAGGTCGCGAGGAAACAAGGACCAAACAGCTTGGCTCTCGTATCATTTGCATTACAGAGAAACATGTGCGCCAGCATGCGCAGAGCACGAATTTTGGGCTATTCGTTGAGGCTAGCCTGTTCAGGTTGACCGACCTGTTTCATATCCACTTGTTTCATTTAGCTAAGATGAAACTGATTATGGAAAGACTTGCATCAGCAACCGACTCACTTCCCTGGAAACTTTCCCAAATGACTTAAGACGCTTCAGGTTTATTTAAAATAATTTATTTGCTCTAAGTACGATTTTTAATGAGTGTGGTTTAAAGACATATTGACGCATTGACTAATTTTATACTTTTACAAGTTTAATTATCCCTAAAGCTCATCTGACGACGGAATCCCACTTCAAGCTTCAAGCTTCAAAATTGATGTGTCTGTCACGTTAGGCAGATAAAGCCAAATTGAAAGAAAACAATGACATTATGTAAACAAGGTTTTTAATCACCTATGTAAACAGTGGTGCTTGTCACACCTGCACTTGGAACCCTGCTTACACAGGTAAGGACTGATTACAGGTGTACGATGTAGACAGGTAGAAAAGGTGAGCAGTGGGGACATCACTGATGGCAAATTAATTGTCACGTTACACTTGCCTCCAAGTGCCCTTTTTACGAATAGGGACTGGGTGTCTGAGCGATGAATTGGGTAGGTTTTTTATCGTTGTTTATACATATACATATATATATATATATATATATATATATATATATATATATGTATGTATGTATGTATGTATGTATGTATGTATGTATGTATGTATGTATGTATGTATGTATGTATGTATGTATGTATGTATGTATGTATGTATGTATGTATGTATGTATGTATGTATGTATGTATGTATGTATGTATGTATATATATATATATATATATATATATATATATATATATATATATATATATATATATATATATATATATATATATATATATATATATATACTAGTATATATAGTTATGCAGCTGTTATTTTTTTTCAATTGCAGTTGATTATATATTGTCTATTATAGCCATATTTGGTCATTCATTGCAGCGACTCATAATACTACCGATCAACGGTAATATACGATGTATGGTACACCCCCTTGGGCTAAATAACTTCTTGCAAGCAATTCATGTGAGATATCAGGTGCTGCAGATAGTGACCTGCATGCTCTTCCAAGGAAGTTAGTAAATTAGTAGCATCCTTAGCTGAACCATATTGTCTATATGTTATGATTATACCAAGTACTTTACCCAACACTGCGAAAGTACTTCATTCAGATGTGCACAATCTAGCTCAACCCTAAAATTACCTAACCTCCACTCGCAATGTCATACTTTGTTCGAACTCTGCATTATTTTTCGGGAATGGAGAGTCAAGGTTACTTAAATAAACGTTAGTGATGTGTTTGAAAATAGAAACAAACAGTAATTCATAAATATATATTAATTTGGGCGGTGCTTCAATTTCAGGTTGAATCTACGGTGGCGAATCATATTTTAACGCATCTGAAGTTGTGTTGAACAGTACAGCTCATCTTTTCGATTGCTTAACCCATTTGCATCAGCAGTACACATATGGTAGGACAACTCTGAACATAACTTGTCAAATAGATTAATATTCTACAAATATTTGCAGAGGGATTATTCAAACCACCAAAAGGGACAACTTTCAGTCAAATAGTTTTGAAATATTGCTTTCTTATCTAAATATTCCGATTATATTCGGACCCCTTGAGTGCTTCTGGTATGAATGGGTTGAAGTCCATATTATATTTATTGAAAAGAATAACCAGTCACCTTTAGCCTACTAACACTCACAAGCAGCCTCACAATTTTGACGAATTCTTGCAGGAAAATGCTAGTTTTGGAAAATATGTTAGGGAGACATGTTAATCAGAACATTATGAACACCTCTCATTGAAATGATTTGTAAAATCACTTTCTTGTCCAAATATATTGTCAAAAGTGTCATAGACGCAGACGACAATTTCTAGAGGAACTCGTTAGCATTAAAGGGTTAATCCTCGCTTGTTCCCTTTGATGACCTTTCACCTGTGCTACTAGGGTACACACGGGAGCCACGCAGGTTCGAATCTCCGCTGGATCCCGAAGCGGATTGGCCTGGTCGCTTTGTAAATGTGCGGTGTTGTGGAGGACTGTGTATGGTCCTTCTGCGATACTCAGCAGGCCTTCTAATCCCTGGAAGTATACCATCTATGGTAAAGGCTACACTAGATCATCTTATACTAAAGTGGCTATATCTAACTGCTACAAGTAAAGGAATGGCACGTACGGAGATAAACCTAGTTAAATAGATATGAGGGCGTCACATGATATGTGATTGAGATTTCTGAACAATGTGGGAAATTCTAGTCATCTGTGGCGATCAAATTTCAACCTGTTACTCAATGGCGATCTAATTATCAGTTTCCTACTCTCGACATTCTAGAAGCCAAGCAAGGCGTGAAGGGCAACGAGAGAATTGACTCTTTAAGTTGGTGCACTTAAATGAGGGTGTGAAAATGCCTCTTTGATATAACATTCATATTAAGATTTTAATCTTGTTTTGCATTATTTTATCATAGAGACATTGGAAAAGGTTGGCATGTTTAGTTATTATCATTTTAACCTCTGCCTACACAAATTGTACCCAAACATCCCACCACCTCCAAAAAGTATGCTAATTCTAATCATGCTAGTGAGAGTAGATTGTTTATTTAAATTTTGTGCGAGTGAGTTGCTTTCAGGAAGTTGAAAGAAGTCTTATAGGTTACCCCACTTACTTTCTAGGGATAAGTCATATTTCTTATTAGCCCTGTATTAGTTCGTGTAACGACCTAACTACTTAAGAGTGAGATGCTATAGGGCAGTCATAGTGGGATACATAATGTGTCCAACCCTGCTCATGAGGACAGATTATTAACCACTTTGTTTCCCAAATGCTTCTCTAAAACCAGAGTGAACACTTTCGGTATTTGTAGATAGATAGAACCCTGTTCGCGAGGGTAGATTATTAAGCGCTCTTGTGGCCTACTTACCTATTTTACAGTTATTAGGGATTATGATAGATAGAAAACCCTGCTCATGAGGGTAGAGAGGATAGATTATTAAAAACTTACCTTTTCATATAGTTCGTAGTAATTTATGTTAGATCGAGTTGAGTAGTGTACATACATAGATCCATACAAACATATATACATACACACATATATATATATATATATATATATATATATATATATATATATATATATATATATATATATATATATATATATATATATATATATGTATATACTAGTATATATATATATATATATATATATATATATATATATATATATATATATATATATATATATATATATATATATATATATATATATATATATATATATATATATATAACCCTTCTAGTGAGGGTAGAATATTAACCACTCTTGTCACGAGTGACTTGCGATTGGGCAGGCAGAGTGACCCCCATAGGGAGCTGGTAGAAACAGCTTAACCACCACTCACTCTGTGTACCCTCTCTTATCGCTGGCATCTCGTTGGACGATTTTGAAACAACGTCAACAACGGGCCCCAGCCAGCTTCCTCGACCGGCTCTCCTCCTGTTGTGCGAGAGACCACTTGCAGAAAGTGACACAGACTCACTCAGTTGGTAGCCATAGTCTCGGACTGACTACATTCTACTCTCTACCCCTAATTACTACAGGGATTCTGGCCTAGTTCTGCCAGCCACCTCTTCTACTTCGACTTCATCTGCAAACAAAGCTGGATTTATCTTGTTTTTAGCATTGTGAATACTTGCGTTGGAGGATGGTAGAACAGAAACAACAAGGTAGGACATCTCAAATAATTCTATCTTAGCTGACCAAACACCTTCACGATTCTATCAGAGACTAACCGATAGCAACATCCTTTACCCTGATATTTGCACTTTCTTCCGATTGACTATATAGTATGGACCAAATAGCATCAATATATACAATTAGTATTAGAGTGGGCCCCGGCTATCAGAGACCCAAATACCTACTACTAAATTACTATATGTTCCCTGATTCCTGAGATGAGTATGGGGATGTATTTCTCTGCTGATTCTTAGCAATGTATGTTGGAACCTCTGGTATGCATGTATTATGTTTATGTAGGCTGTAATCGACAGCGATGTTCATACCTCCGATAGTTATACTTTTGGTATTTACTTCATGCAGAGACTTCCAACTCTAAGTCTATATGTCCCTGCTACATGCTATGAACCATCAGTCATCAGTGTATGAATTGAGTCGAATCTGGCTATGCAGGGGGCATTTAATATTGGTTCTTGGCATAATCGCTAGCAGAATATGATTTCGTGTGGTTGATCTGCATGTAGTCTAGATTTCTAGGCTGCCCTATGTATTTTTCTGCTATGTTTTTTTCTTTTACCAAAACCAAATATTCTAGGTGGCCACAGTGGTCAATTTAGTTTATACACTTATCTCACCAGGATTCAGTTTGTGTATGACCTATAGAGATCTGAGGATCAGGTGGTGCCATCTATCTACCATACCTGGTACTACACCACACTGCTTGGCAAGCGCTGGAGGGGATGTCAACTTTTTAGGGACTAGGAACCTAGTCTAATTTACATGCTGAAATAGACCAGTAGATAGATACTGGTCTGCGATATTGCTTATGTATGTGTGTGGGGGGGGGGGGGGGGGGGGACACATATTGCTAAGGGGGAAGAGTTAAAGGATCTGGCACTGCGAGATGAAACCACTGCCATATTGCGGCTAAATCGTGACAAGCCAGTTGTAAGTAGTGAAAGAAGGCCCGACGAACACCACTTCATACCCCCAAAACACTGGCAACTCTCTCACATGTCGGAATCCGAATCTGGACAGTGGCGAGAGACAGTTAGCAGTCAATGGCAACGCCTTAGACCACTCGGCCATCGGGGCAGACCCTAGACTTTGCTAAGTGGTATGTACCATGTTGGTGTGTGCCTGAATATTTAGTGTCCACTAGATGGCGACACATGTCGCACGTTGTTTTGCCTATCTCCCCTAATATATAGGTATGCCAAGCCAGCAGTGGCTCTGTAAGTGTTAACCCTTCCAATGCTGAGGCTACTTTCGTCCAAACCTCAAGAACGCACCATCTTTGAAAACCATCTAAACCCTATCGCGTTGGTATCCATTGGATAGCTCTCGCTGGGTTCCCTCAGATGAGCACCAATTTGCCAGGGTTTCAGTCATTTTTCATGTTTTTTGTATCAGTTTATGTTGCCACCAGCAGTTTAAGTGTTAAACATGTTTTGAGTGCCTCAGAAAGTTGCCTGCCAACATGATCTATCTTACACTCCCCTTATGCAGTCCACATGTTCACAGGGTTTAAGTGTTTGGACCGTTGGCATGTTCAAGGTCTACACCCTACCATGCCCAAGGTCTGCACCCTGGCGTGCCTAAACCGAGCGAGCGGCCTCCTGTAGCACCAGCAGCAGGGTATAACCTTTTAACCCATTCTTATTAACCAAGATGCCCTGCTGGCCCAGCGGAGATGCTGATATTTACTTTACCACAGAAAACCATGGGATGTATTTGGAGGAAAAATTGTTAATTGGCTTTTAAAGAACGATTTCCGCTTAATTATTCTACTCGTATGTATGTACATACATACACACATACATACGTACATACATACATACATAAAAACACATACATACATACATACATACAATAATGATAATAATAATGATGATGAAGATACTACTACTAATAATAATAATGATAATACTAATAATAATGATACTAATAACAATAATAATAATCATAATGACAATTATAATGATGATAATAATAATAATGATAATAATAATAATAATAATAATAATAATAATAATAATAATAATAATAATAATAATGATGATAGTATGATAATAATAAAAGTACTAAAACATACATACATACATACGCACATACATACTTACATACATACCTACATAGAGATGTGTTTTTGCTATAGGAAACTATAAGGTCAAATATAGCTGTAGTTATATAGTCACATATAGTTGTAAAGTTAATGTATATGGTGACCTATGTTAATATTGATACGTGGTGACATTTTGATTTAACAGTGTTTGAATATAACGGTGAAGGAGATTTGAAATGCCACTTATCACATATGGTGTGAAACATTACGTCATGAAGAGGAAATATGGCTTAACCTTATGGCTCCCTGATTACCCGGATATCGTAGCGGATTAGCATATTCTTTTATCACCAACAAGGATCTATGTGTCGTACAACTTGAATGATTTCTGACAAGTTTTGAAGTAATTTGAGGGTAACGTATCAAATTAAAATTTCTTTGGAAGGCATGTTTTGCCCTTTAAACTGACTTACCGATTTTCTTCATATTGGATTTCGCGAAACCGTGATCGTTCAAACATGCATTTTGGTAATCAAATGTTACAAGATTTGCACGAAATTTGGCATCTTTATAGCCTGGAGTTGCATTTATGATAGGATATCAAGGATTTGAATGTAGTGTTGTCCAAATTCATATAAACTAAAAATGGAAAAGTGCACCCGTTTTGTCATTTTTGGTAAAGATTCCGACAGAAATGAAAATGAAATACTAGTATTATTTGATTTCCGGTTCCTATTTTTCATGTTTTTGGCATAGGATCTATGTTAAGATATTCATTACTCACCAAAAAATTGCATATGCCTGGATACACATAACTGGGTCGTATCT
>OZ012688.1:9041455-9106455 GCA_963942565.1 Maea johnstoni | reverse complement strand
CTACTACTACTACTGCTACTACCACCAATTACTACTACTACTACTACTACTACTACTGCTACTGCTACTACCACCAATACTACTACTACTACCACCACCAATACTACTACTACTACTACTACTACTACTACTACTACTACTACTACTACTACTACTACTACTACTACTACTACTACTACTACTGTTTCATGTTTTCGGTTTCGTGCTTGAATAGTAGAAAGCGCATATGCCGGCATACACCAGCATATGAAGATATCGCACGTTTCTGACCGTGTGGGGTTAAGCAGTTACCCATATTGACGATATGATATGGAGTTCCCTGTGCACCAGTTTGGCACCGCTTATGTCATTAATGTACCTTACAGATGGCAGCAGTATATACATACAGCTTTCTATGGATGATGCCACCATCCTCTGGGGGTTTAACCTATTGCACCCAGCCGCTACAGAAAACACTGGAATATTTCGGTGATACCATTATAATGGAAGATAATGTTAATCAGTACCACTCCAAATATTCCAGGGGCAGATCCCGGGGGGGGGGGGGGGGGGGGGGGGTTGCTGCTTTAAATAATTTTCCAAATTCAATGCTTTATCTCAAGTTATAATCTCAATGTTCTGAGAAAAAAGATGAGATATGTTAACCCATTAATGCTCGCAGAGGACAAAAGAAGTCTGACAATTTTGAAGTCTTCAAGGTGAAAGTCTTCAAGGTGAAAGAATACTTCGGAAAATAATTGAAGGTGAAATGTTCATCAGAATATTCCGACCAACTCTCCCGCGAAATAATTCTTTATTTCAAAGTTATTGTCGACAGATCCAGACAATTATATTACTTCTAGAATAACTCTAAAACATTAATGGGTTAAATACCGTTCCCGTTAATGGGTTAACCCTTACAATGCTGAGACTACTTTCGTTCAAGGCACAAGGACGCAAAGATTTTTTAAACCATCTAAACCCTGGCATATTGGTATTCATTGGAGAGCTCTCACGAAGTTCTCTCAGATAAGTACCCACATGTCAGAGTTTCAGTCATTTATCAGGATGTTTGCATCATTTGTATTGGCCAAATTAGCCACCACCAGCAGCATACGGGTTAACACTACTCCAGCTAGGATGATATCGATTTCAGCTAATGAACACTATAGAAACATCCCCTCTTCACTTAGGGGTGGCCGCCCTAATCAGCCCTTGGGCTATTTGTACTAACCTTGTAGTGGAAACAACGATTATATCGTATTATAACATCCACGTTTATCACTCCATGTAAGAATATATAATAGTTCCCATTATCGTGCCTGGCAGAAGTCATCAATTGAGATCATTGGAAATGCAACTGAGAAAATACAAATTACTTAGCGGAAGTCAATCTTAAAGGACAATTCCACCATGAATAAAACAGAGGCCCACATAATTTCTTATGGTATTCTCTACTTAAATCCAAGTTCCCACCAGTGCCAACCTTCATACAAGAAGGATATTGCTGTTTTAACACCTCCTTAACAGACACAGAATGCAGACACTGGGGGCGGCCATTTTAGGCTGTAAATAGCCTCTAACAGGACTGTTGGTGCAACTATTAGTCATTAGCAGTAAGGTAGGTGCTAATGACTTGGGCCTCTGTTTTATTCATGGTGGAATTGTCCTTTAAATAAGTGCGAGCCAAAAATCCGTAAATAAGTCAGACTTGGTCTGGTTCTATTAGTATATAAGGCTGAGTTAGTTTGGTACAATTCCACAACTAGATTAGACGCTGGATGTCTCTATCAAACTATAGGTGGCAGCACTGTCATCGGTGTGGGGTTGAAAACTGTCATCTACACAGCTCTAGTGGCTCTCCCTAGGGGAGTAATCCGGAACTAAACCTGAACTATAGACAACTATGGGTAGATAAGACTCAGGAAACAGCCAGCCAATACAGAGGTTTAATCAAGTCAAGACTAGGAGTCGGCACTTAACCCTTCCAATGCTAAGGCTAGTTTCGTCCAAAGCACGAGGATCCAAAAAAAAATTGAAAACCATCTAAACCCTGTCATGCTGGTATTCATTTGAAAGCTCTCGTTGAGTACTCTCAGCTGAGTACCCATTTGCCAGGGTTTTGGTCATTTTTATGTTTTTTTTGCATAATTTTGTATTGACCATATTAGCCACCAGCAGCATAAGGGTTAAGCGGGCACCGTAGTCGGGTCGCGGGTCGTAGTTATGGGCCATTATTTGAAGGTGGAGAGAACTACCGCTAAAGGGGCTTTGCAGTTTTGAGAAAGATTCCAAACCACTTCTGATCTCATTTCCTGGAAAACCACCAACTTGAAAACGTTACGAATGAATTTCCCATGTGATAAAATACGTGTTTACTTGTCAGGCCGCCAGGTCTTCTCTTGGGATTAGCCTAGGTAAACAGACGCTATCGAATGTTTGTTGTTCTGAACGTCACCGTGTCAATTTGCGCAACTTACACTGATACATCGCCAAGCAGCGAAACTCGATAGTTACCATATTGTCCAATGGGAGATTCATTTACCCAGCGGCCTAGACTAGCCCTTAGCACGTGGTCTTAAGAAATTTTCTCCCTTATGATTTTCTTCCGTTACAACAGCTTGAACAAGCAATCGAGATTAGTTTCTGGGGTGCAGTATAGGTGGTGCTATGGAAGTGGCGGCCATCCACATTGACTTAAACCAGTGTGGTAAAAATGTGTCTTCATGTGTCTGCTGAAACCAAGACATTGAAGAGAACCCATGATGGCCGCCTGGTGAGCAAGTTAAGAACTAAAGAAGGGTAGACTCGTATTTGGGTAGGTATAAAAAGGAGTGAAAAATAGTTTTCTTATGGCCAAGCTTCCTTGGACATTATGTATCTAGATGATATAAAGGTACAATTCGTTAGCAATGGATAAACCTTCAGGGCAGACCCCCAGTGGTGAGAGACAGCGTACAGTGAGTGGCAGCATATTAGACCGATTGTCTATGGGGGTATGCCCTCAATGAAATACACTGGGCAATCAGGGGCAATACTTAAGCACTCAGCTACCGGGACAGGCCCTCAGTTCTGAAATACACCAGGCAGGGTCTTAGCCGATATTTGGAAACAGGTGTCCAAATAGAGGTTTCATAGACTTTTGCGTGTCCAAAGCGTGGTACAAAATACATACTACTAATAAGATAGACCCTATACCTTTACAGATTTTGCTTTTTTAGGCCAGATACTGCTTTGTGTGTCTTATAAAAGTGACACTACAGCTTCTACATCTTCTATCTTCTAAGAAAAGTCATCATCAGCAAATTCTGACATAAACTTTTGGGTGTCCAAACTGTCAAAAAACAGTGTTCTGCGTGTCCAAACCACACGCTGGACGCATTGCGGCTAAGCCCCTGACACCAGGCAATAAGGGCCAACACTCTGAATCACTCAGCTATTGGGGCAGGCCCTCAGTGGTGAAATACACGTTGGACCACTCGGTTGTCGAGGCAGGCCCGCTGGAGTCAGTGCTCCAGATGTAAATTGGTTAAGCAGTGAAAGTGTATAGTTAGCATGTTGTCCATAGCCTGCCTCCCAGGCCTTATTTTTAATGTCCTCCCTTGTGGATAGATGGCTCTGCGGTATACTATGATGACTGAGCGAACTCAAGTGTGTCCCCCTTGAGGATTTATCCAGAACTAATACTGGAGTGAATTCAACTCAAGTCAGATCAGTGAAAGAGCCAGAAATCACAGACTTGTAGCAAGTCTAGTTGTCCAGTGAGGTGACTCCGGCTCATTAGTCCCAAGTCAGATCACGGAATGCTCATTAATAATGGACAAGTCTCTGGAGCTCAAATAGACACTTGGCAGCGGATAATTTCCTTGTCGCGAACCACAAACAGATTAGTAGCTTTGATCACCTCCACATGGCCGGAGGGGGAAATCTCGCCCTCTCTCGGAGGGGCGAGATTGTGAGCGAGAACTGGCGAGAGCTCACCCATGGTGTCTCTGAAATTGTATTGTATTGTATTGTATTGTATTGTATTGTATTGTATTGTATTGTATTGTATTGTATCGTACTTCATTGACCGTCTCACAAGAAACAACAGTTGTACACATACTGAGCAAAAACACGAGATACACAGGATTTCACAAAAACTAAAATATAATCCAAAAAACTTAAGTTTTACATACACAGAACATAAAGCAAGAAACAACGTAGAAATTAAATGCATCCTAGAGTGAATAACTATCTGTAAAACAAGTCAAGTAATATGTTCTTTAATTTCGTACGAATAATTTTACTCGATTTCTTTTAAAGTCATTCGTTCATTGTACCCTTGCCATTAAGTTCCCTTTACCTTCGTAGTATTTAGGAAAGGATGGTATCAGCTTTGAAATGGGCTTTTTGTCCGAAATAGGGTGTTAGGTTACTTGTGATCGACAATGACATTACGAGGAATAATCTTCGTACGAAGGCTAGTTTGGTCTGAAGTAGGGTGTTGTGTTTTCTTTGGACTGTTCCTAGACGCATTTGGAGGATCGGTTCAAGGAGTTAATGTGTTGATCCTAATAATTAGCCTAACTGATTGAAACAACACAAATAGTAGGACCAGTCATCTGTTATCCAATAAAACCCCAAAGACCCCGACACTGAGGTTTCACTTAGGGATGAGAGGATAAAATCTACGAAGCGCTTAGATGAAAGACACGTAGGGATCAAATCAGCTTACGAACAGAATACTTGAAAAAATATCAACACAATTCTCTAGCTTTTGCTTTAGTTGTCTATCGTGCATCAGTGCGAGAACTTATTATCTGGCGGAAATTAGTCGGAAATTCCGGATAATGTATAAAGAATTATTGGTGTGGGCTGATGGAGGACTGAGTGCTGTTTGAAAGATCTTGCATTAGTCAAGCCCATATACACTACTACTGCTACTACTTCTACTACTACTGCTGCTGCTACTACTACTACTACTACATATGATGATGATGATAATAATGATAACAATAATGATAAATATAATCATAATAATAGTAATAATAATAATGATAATAATAATGATGATGATACTACTACTACTACTACTACTACAGATAATGATGATGATTATAATACAATAATAATAATATTAATAATAATAATAATAATAATAGTAATAATAATAATGATGATGATAATAATGATAATGATAATAGTAATGATAATAATAATAATAAAAATAATAATAATAATAATAATAATAATAATAATAATAATCAGAATAGATCATAGAAACAGGAATTGAAATTACAGACTTGTAATACGTCTAGAACTCTACCGTTAGCGAAAGTCCTTAGCCACACATATCTCCTGGTGTTGTTACGATACCCTACCGAGTGCCCTCATGTCTCATTACATGGCATGTATCCAGTGGCAACTTGTTATGTCAAGTATTGTGTAATTCTGACGTATCACACAGACACTGGGTCCCAGCCCCTTCCCTGTATATCCCATATCCCAACAGCTGACGAGTGCCAAGGTCACCCACTACCCCTGTTTTAGGCGTGGGAATAAGAACCCCAACACCCCATACCAATCAGACCGCCCAGTTATCCTTGACATATGTCCCTGGGATGCTGTGTTACCTTCAAAAATAACTTGATAATTAAGGAACGGTATGCGGGATATTTGAAGGAGTTATATTGTTTGGGTTCCTATTACAGTTGGCATGCCATTTATGATTATTTTCCAAGTAACAGTGTTGATACATATACGTGTATCTGAATAAACATGATATCTGGTCGTCAGCTAGAAAATCAGTGAAAATTGTCAAACGTTCTTTCAAACGGTAAATATACTACAACAACGATAACAACGCCAAGACAAAAGCCAACAACACCAAACAACGATGACACGAGCATGGTGTTAGACCATTTGAAATTATTACATTTTATTCAGCAAAGCATGATGCATTGAAACTTCTAAGTAAGAATACTTTCTATGTAGTAATAATAACTTAACACTGGAACTAGCTGATGTTGTTCTTTGGACCAGGGTCAGCAGAGAAATATAACTTTGACACTGAGGCTACCTAGCTGTTAGCCTGCCTCCCAGGCCCTATTTAAATGTCTTCCATTGTGGATAGATGGCACTGCGGTATACTAGGAGGTCACTTGAAAATAGTAATCTCCCTCATGTGGCAATTGTGGGAACTAAATGGCCAACAGTAGGCCGCAAGTCCCTATCTATAGATAGGTGCAGGCTTCTATATATAATAAAGTAAAATCATAACAGAGTCTTGTGGCTAGGCTACCTAGCTGTGTACGTGCAGTTTAGGGGTTGCTTTGACCCAGGTCAATATGGAGGACTTTATACCTCAAAGGGGGTCTGCGTAATGTTTGAGTTTGGTATTAAAGGGGTTATAGGATGGGAAAGAAAATAAACACGAGTCTTTGTTAGTTGTACTGCTATTTGCTCTGGGATAGATTCCTGAAATCTGTGTAAATGACATCAACATTTCAAACACACTTGAAATCCTGAAAATCAATGGAAAGGATGTATCTCATAAATGAACCCGTTACAAAGGGAGACTGATATATTAGTGAGTATTTCTCACCAAAGCAACATTTTGAACAAAGATGAATCGTCAATCAAAATTCGGCTCTAAATTCCCATTCAACTAGTTAACAACTTTCTGCATTGTTCACGAGTTATTTCTAGAAGTATCATAATAACATCCGACAATATTTGAATATATCTCTAAACATAAAGAGGGTTAATTGGTAGGCCTCAACCGAGACCCTCTATGGGGTAGTACCTCCGAATCTAACCTAGCTACTAGGCGTACATGTGTTTATCTTTATATAGTATATGAATTTATGCCTGCACCTACGCTACATAGCGGCTTTTGGCCTACTGTTGGTCATTTAGTTTACACAAATGCCACACGATAGTGTTGCACTGGCAGTTATATATTTCCAACTACAATATACCCTCCTAGCATATCGCAGTGCCATCTATCCGCAAGGGATGTCATCTTTGTACGGCCTGGGATGCAAGCAACCCTGAACTCCTCTTCGGGATATCTCACCCCTTGCACTGCACCCCTTCCCCCTGGAATATACACACCCTTTTATTTTGAACAGTAAACATTGGCACCTGGCCGAGATAACAAGGGGTTAAAAGGGCATCATGGTCTAAAAAATCAGAGGACCGTTACTAAGTCTAATATGGTAATAACTATCTCCTTGTAGATACCAGGTGATTGTCAATACTAATCACAATGTACATTGGCTTCCCCGGGGGGTGTTACGGTCATCGATTCATACCCCTCTACCCCAGCTTTCCGCCTCATTTTTTCCATATGGTTCAGTGAGAATTGTAGGATGTAATGACTACCTCTCGACGCAAACACCAGGCGCGCTTTTCTGTCACAAACATCACTTTAAGGAGAGCTAATGTTCGGAGTTGTCAAAACATTTCCGCGTGAGCGAGGCTGGGGTGAACACTCAACGCCCCGGGTCGTCCACATGTGTGACACCGCGTCCCTATCGCCCAAATCAAGCGAGAAGTCCTCCTTTATTTCTGCCCGAAACCGTAATTTGTTGTCGTATGGAAATTGGCGAATTCCGTGACCCATACAATATGTTCGATTGTAGTACCAACATATCTTTCAAAATAAATACTTCATAGCCGTAGGTCCTGTAGGTGGTGGATATGGTAAACGTACGTCTCTCTCTCTGGGTCCTGGTGATGAACAGGGGGTTCACTAGACTAGCTCCTAGTCTATGATTTACTTAGATACTAGTATTGCTTTTCTCTGTTCTGATCTTTTGCTCAATATCTATGTGTTAGTTTTAGTTGCTGTTGATAGATGGCGCCAGTGGTGGTCACCCTGGTCAGTCATTAACCCATGCTGGCCGCCTGGTGAGCCAATATAGAACTAAATATGGGTAGACATCTAAGAATAGTATGTAAACATGAGGTAAGTAATTAAAGAAGTTATACAATTTCTTGGCCTAGGACTAGGCTGGGGGTCACCAGATCGACATCTTTGCGTTGGTACATGTCACGAGGCACATGCTAGCGGTAATAATGATAATAATGATAATAATAATAATAATAATAATAATACTAGCACCGATAATGATGATACTACTACTACTACTACTACTACTAATGATAATAATAATAATCTTCCTCAAAAGTATCACACAGTATGGATGAACATATTACTGACTAGTAAAAACACACACATGTTAAATATGCTGATCACTCTAAATAGAGCTATGAGATACATGAAAACAAAGCATTAGTCAAATAAATCGCAAAATTCTTATCACATTTTTAAACATATTTTCAAAGTTTAGAAAACACATTTAGTGAAGATCACGTTAGAGTTTCTTCGTCAATGGTTGGCAGGTTTTACCTTGTAGGGACGCCTATGGCTTGAGTATGTACTGGCTTAAGCTTAGATACAATAGATGAATATACACATCGACATTCGTGTTACCGGTCAGTCCGCATCATCGACTCACATATCTATTACCCGTAGTAACACTATCAGCCGTGTAGCGCCGTGTCCAGATAATTAGGTATGGTCAGCAGATAAGGCGGTCACTATGGCTTCCTCGGTGCTACTTACATATCTACAGATACCCCCTCGACCCACCACAGGCAGCAGCAATGGACAAGGGAATTTCGATGTTTGTCACTTTTTCGGTCCTATTGCGGCTGAGCCGTGACCGTTGTAAGTGGTGGCAGAGAGTTCAAATGCATGTGTCTGGTGTAAGAGTAGCCTAGCCACAAGACTCTGTTATGATTTTACTTTATTTTATATAGAAGCCAGCACCTATACTAGATAGGGACTTGTGGCCTACCGTTGGCTATTTAGTTCACACAATTGCCACACGAGGGAGATTACTGGTAACATATTTTTAACTGAGCTTCTAGTATACCGCAGTGCCATCTATCCACAATGGAAGACATTTAAATATGGCCTGGGAGGCAGGCTAGTGTTAGAGGAGTGTCCGTTGAAACCGTCTCCTAAAACCAAATCACTGGTAACTTTTTCACATGCCCCGACCGTAGCGTTAAGCTAATTATAGGACAAGCGTTTGTCATGTCGTTTATATCTAGACAGAGACTTTTATAACAACTCTAGACGAACAATTGACTTACAATCGAATCTCAACTTTGTAACTGTAAGAACTCAGAACTTGAGTCCACCATATTGTAGTTCGATAAATGCTCACCAGGCGGCCGCCCAGATATCTCTCCAGATTTAGCTGATTGGGCCACCCATCGTGGCGCCAGCTATGTTGAACCTTACACGGATATCAGTATCTAGCTCTATATTTGACCTACGAAAATATTACTAAACGATTGGAGACAACAGAAAAAAAATATTTAGTTGTTTTATGGATTAGGAGCGATTCTACTATAGACGTTGACTCTAGCCTGCCTTCCAGACTAGAATGTGAAAATAGCATTCATCACATTGCTGCTGCACTGTATATTTTGCCCCTTCTCATGGGAAAGTAGCATAAGTCGCATATAGAAGGCTTTGTCACTATATGGAGGTGTGGACGGCTGCAAAATAGGGTAAACACAGTAAGTGCTTGTAGATTAGAAATACTAGTAATACGAATAATAATTGATATTTAATTTAGCGCCCTTTCCACCAAAAATGTTTTGAAGCGCTTTATGACAAAATAGCCAGTTGACAGTTGTTAATGGTCCATATGGTCAAAAAAAAATCCTATTGAATAGCAATGTTTCCAGCTCTGTCTTGAAGTGTAATGTATTCTACTCAGACTATTGATTAACAGGATACAGCGTACATCCTGTGTTAAGGCTCATGTTGATTAGACAAGAAGTTAACCCATTAACACTCAGAGCAGCCAAAACAGGCCTGACAATTTTGGAAATATTTTTCTAACAAAAGCATTTTTTGGAAAATAATTGAAGGAGAAATGTTAAATAGAAGTCAAACAACAACTTTCCTTCAAATATTTTATGAACTTTTGCTTTATTCCCAAGTTATTTTGAAAAGTATGAGAGTGGCAGATGATACTTTAGAGGGCATCTCTGAGTGTGAATGGGTTAAAGATACATTACATATTTGCCCTCACTCATTAGTCGCATCTTGGATTAAGAAAAGAATGGATATGTAACGAGAGACCAATTACTATATGCCCTATAGTTACATGCTAGCCTCATGCCAGGACTAGCAGATAAGGCAGCAGCACGAGGTCACGTGGGAACAAGGACCAATCAGGGCTCCCGCATCGATTACATTACAGAGAAACCTTATCTCCACCACCTGCTGGGGGTGCCCAGAGCACCTATTAGCGACTATTAATTGACACTGGTTGAGGCTAGCATGTTCAGGTTGACCGGCTGGTTTCCATTCCATGTGTTGGTCTTCTAAGGTCGCATGTATTATGTATGTTCTTGACCTCATTAACCTTAACGCGTTTACCGTAGTTAAGGTGATAGTCTAGTACAGCAAGATCATCACCACTGGGTGGTGTCTTTGGCCGGCCCCTAAGCATGAATATCAAAACAAAAGATTGCACATGAGGAGCGGTCACCCGCCACGAATCTCAACCTAGCGACTTTCTTTTGTCGTACGACCACAAGCACAATGGGCTGGTCCCTATGGGCCCTCCGTGTTAAATTCGTCCCAAACAACATGGGCGTCTGCTTCGACCATGCAGATTCCGTCGAGATAGACCATTTTGACCAAAAATTTCAAATAATTTTTTGGCTCAAAGTGAATAAAGATACAGTCTCCGAAGCCAGTATTTTAGAATATGACAGATATGAACCCCGTCTAGGTGCAAGGTCATGTCACAGGTACCTTGAATTCTGACGGGACCTAAAAATCAGCATTTACTATGTAAACCACGTGCTGTTAGTAATTTTGAGGCTTATGGGAACATTCAAAATTGTTTTTAAGATACTCATCGTGCAAATCCCCTGTTGAGGTAGGACCTTGCACCTTACCAAAGACATGAATAATCATATGGTAGACTCTCATTTTCAAGTAAAGGGTAAGTCTTGACATTTTGCCAAAAAACGAAACACATCCAGATATGTTCTTTAAGGGTGCCGCATTACTTCAAAATAGTCATTTATTGATAAGTTTACCATTATTCTGTAACTATGAGATGTAACCTTTACAATAGCATAAGTGCCGCTGTCTTCATTAAACTCAGTTTTCAGATATTCAAGTTTTAAAAATGACCCGTGTATCGAATAGGGTTCTACCTTAATTATTAATGGACCCATATGTTTGCGGTCCACTAATTGAATTATGTGCCGAGAGGTTGGTCTGAACACGAAATTGCTTGGCTTGACAAGAGAGGTACATATACAATCTATACATGGCTTTCAAAGAGGTTGTTATTTTCCGAAATCTAAGATTCACATCTGAAGTTAGTCCCACACTTTCCCTCTCGCTTGCCTTTCCTGCGCTCACATTCTTTCATTCAGAACACACGGTCTATTACAGCACTAGAGACCCCCTCGACATGTGGAAAAGTCGGCAAATGTGTCATTCATGGTTAGTCGTGTGTTTTCCCGGGTATTCCGGTTTCCTCCGGCGCTACGTTATCTGCGATGGTGCAAGTGTGAACGGCAGGAAAAAAAATCTTCACCGTTTTTCCAAAAACAGCAGAAAAAAAATTTAAAATATTTTCTCCACCGTTTTTCCATTTTCCAAAAACAGCAGAAAAAAATAAAAAAAATTCTGCGGTTCAAACTTGCACCATCGTAGTTATCTGACTCGAGGCATGTGAGAATGTTACCAGTGATTTTGGGTTAGTCGGCGGTTTTCCACGGATGTTCCTGTTTCCTCCACCATTGATTACTGACTTAAGTCTGTCTCAACCAAACTTAGCAGACTGATTTTTTCCTCTTTTCTGTTACAATAAATCGTATTTCCTATCCAAATTTGCTAAACTTATTAGGAGCGCTTTAGACTGTCCGAGCCGATCATGTCACTGTTTTTCCTCTCTTCTGTTGCAAAAATCTATCCAAACTTGGCAAACCTCTTAGGATCACTGTGTTCTATATCTATATACCTACTTTCTTTCTCAACTCCTTGAAGTGTTGATTTCACTCATTAGGTGTCCATTGTAATATTCCGCTCGAGATCACGTACATTTGTTCTGTTTGCAATGGGCAATTTTACAATGGGCACCTAATCAGCACAATCAACACTTCAAGGGGTTGAGAAAGAAAGTACAGTGATCCTAAGTTTGGATAGGAAATATGAACTTTTTGTAACAACAAAATTAGGAGGAAAAAAGGTCTGCCAAGTTCGGCTCGGACAGACTATAATCACCATGTATGATAGTGGAGATAACCATATTCCATTATACGTCCAAGAACCTCAAATGTGCATAGAAAATGGTTTAACCAATTCATACCATCAGGTTGAGATACCTTTTGTTAAACCAATTCATACCTCAGAAAAGTTAAGGCAAACAAAAGTTCACAATAAGCCTAAGTATCTTGCGAATGTGAGAATGTGTGGAATCTGTCATATTCCATTTATTTGCATGACGCTCCCCATCTTCCAGGGATGCCAATGCAAGTATGGGACCTGAGTATTTGACAGGGTTCCTGGTCGTCAGTACATGCCCGCTAGACGATGTCTGGCGGTTCTCAGAGCAGCTCTTGGAATGCGATGATTTGATGAGTTGCTGATCACCTGGTCAGAGTGCGCGTGAATCTTTTAACCCTAATAACCCCAAATCACAATGCTAATCTAACATTTCTGCAGATATTTTCGATAGAGCTATGAATCAGTGGAAATAATTGGGTATCTTCATATCTCTTAGAAATAATCCTCCTTGGAACTTTTTGAAGGGGTTCCCTTTTCGATTTTTTTTCGATATTGTCATGCGAATTTACTGATTTGGGCGTGAACGTGTTCTACTGATGACGTACGCTCTGGGCAGACGATGAGCTACTGCCTACTCGCGTGCTCTGCGGCCATCAGATCATTTTGCGGCCGCCTTGCAGGATAAGGCAAGATACGCCACGGGCTGGCGCGGTTCAGAGAAGATCGTCTGCTTCGCTCTGACGTAGAACTGGCACTATCAGTTTTCCTCGGCGCTCAGACTGTCATCTTGGATTGGAATTACTCCCCGAGAGAGATGACCACTGCTGTTGCTGTGGTCATCTACCTACTGGTCTTCTCTTAGTAGTGGTTCGTCTGCTACATTCCTACTTTCTTGGAGAGTTTCACTAGAGAGGTAAGATTGTAGAATTGTATGACGTGTGATGAAGAATTCACAATAACATGTAGATGTTTCTGCTGTGTTTATACTGGGGTTAGAAATTGGGGGTTAAAGGACTACCGAAACAGCGACTAGTGTTTTGGGATCTTACCACAAGGTGTACTTCAAGATTTTGGTAATGGAAGATATCTATCTGTGCATGAATATAAGCGTTTTCTGTGATGTACGATGAGATACCCCCTCAGCAGGGTAATCCAGCGCATCTGGCAATTACACGGTATGGGCGTGGACTGCTGGCTGAAGGGGGGTGTAGCGGAATTCAGGATAAATCGGTGATTTTCAATGAGTATTCTGGGTCCCTCCTATTGCTGCTTGGTCGACTTAAACTGCCTAAAAAGGACAGAAACGTCAAACTACAGTTCATTCGTCTGAGATTCCGACCACATAATCTAACGAAAGTGGGTGACCACAAGTCAGGTAAACCATCACCATAAGGAAATGTAGGACAGGGAGACGTGCAAAAATGAAAGTAAAGAAAGGTTAAGAATTCACGAATAACGCCTAAATTCCCTATAATTTTCAAGGTAAAACCTCCATGAAGTTATTTTCACGTTCATTTCAGAGACTACATTTTAATCTGTTACCGCTCTCTTCATTCTTCTCCCAGAGAAACTATCCCAGCAGTGTATTTTGCATGTCCTGCCATTCAGGAGGATTTAAAGAGCCATAAAACGAGAACACAGGATTGTGAACAAAAACAGACACGCTTTCCTGGTCACCGGATCACACGAGAGATGTTCCTTTAACTACTCAATTATAGATGCCTGGTGGTCCGTCTTTGGATTGGGTTTAAAGAGCAAACAAAAACTGCGGGGTACGGTCATAAAACCCAGGCCCTGTGACCACTACAAATGACCAGTGGTGATTTATTCGCCGTCAGATTGGTATCCGATATACTTAACTAGTTCAGGCCCTGAAGCGAACCAAAAGGCCTATTTTCACAACATCTATCTGGGAAAAGCATCTTTTGGGAATTTTCGGAACAATAGTAAAACGTACACCTAAAATGAATATATCCATCACATACTCGAAGTATAATACTATAGGGCTTTAGCAAGGGAGAGTATAAACAACTTTCTTAGAAATATGTGTCAAAGTACAGTGACACCTCTGAGATGTGACCACCCTGGGACCAGGGCAAAGGCATTCACATCAGGGGGTGTTCACATCTTAGAGGTCTTTTCATAATGTAAACGATACAAATGGGACTGGGAAATAGTGTTCACATTAGAAACTCAAAGTGTTCACTTCTCCGAGGTCTTTTTATGGTGTAGGAGGTACTAATGGGACCTGTAAATTGTGTTCACATTTGGAGGTGTTCACATCTCCGGGGTGTTTAAAATAAGGAGTTTCACTGCACCTCCCCATTCAGGATATATTCCTCCCTTAGTGTATATATATATATATATATATATATATATATATATATATATATATATATATATATATATATATATATATATATATATATATATATATATATATATATATATATATATATATATATATATACAGTGGAACCTGTCTACATTGAACACTGACAGAATTGAAAAAGTGTTCAATGTACGCAGGTGTTCAATGTATCCAGGTTCTGAGTAGTTGGAGGTCGGGTGAAATAGAAACAAAATCAAGGGTAATTAGAGAAACATGATCATTTCATTGCAAAATCTACTATGTCTTTACCTCACTTTCATCATATAGTTAAAAACTTCTCATGTCCAGCATTTGAAAAATATCATTTAACACAACAGTCAATCATATGTATCTCATTTGTCCTCTTTTTCAGTGAAAAGTTTTAAATCAGCGCAGAATGTTCAAAGTAGACAGGTTAAATATGGCCTGTGGGAACAAATTAGGTGTATAATGTATCCAGGTAGCCTCCCATTGATTTTTAATGGGAGTGTACGCAGGTGTTCAATTTGACAGGTTCCACTGTATATATATATATATATATATATATATATATATATATATATATATATATATATATATATATATATATATATATATATATATATATATATATATATATATATATATATATATATATATACACATATCTTTTATTGACTGTAGTAGATACAAAAACAAGATATAATAATAAAACAAAGATTTCAAACTCAAAATAAAGTAAACACGCACTATAAGGTGCAATGGGTTAAATGGATGTTCTACTTGACTGATTGGCCACGATAGTAAGTCTTAGTGAGTGTTCTCCCGTGACTGAGTAGTTTACGTTGTGCTGGTCATGGGGGCAGTGAATACACCACCCCCTGGTGGTCCTGGACAAGCATTAGCCTGGCCTAGGGCCGTGCCTGGTTGTGTTCATTGTTACAGGGCCTGCTGTCATTCTATCATGAACACCATCTTAGTCTAGCACCAGGTGGCGGCACTGTATTGCCTTTGACCCCCAAATCCTGACCCTAGGGTATTGGGTACGCTAGGGTTATCCGCATTGTCAGATCTACGCTAAAAGCTCTCAGCCACTACAATATATTAAACGATATACCCTCGCCCTAATTTACCTGAGACCTGGTTAAGCGCAGGGTTAGTTATCCACCCTGTCGCCAGGTGGCATAAAACATTTATGTACCAACCAAAAACAACAAGAACAAAACAAAAAATGCAGCAGCAACAACAAAGACATTATTAACAATGACAAACAGCAACAAAACCAACTTCAGCAAATACCCCAAAAGCACACAACAGCGAAAATGATCATCATCATCATTCTCATCAACATCAACATCAACATCATCAGCAACAGCAACACCAACGAATCGAAAACGCAAAAACGATGTCGACCAAAACAGGGGCAATGGTCTCATAAGCTTTATTTTAAGGAATCGACGAGGTTGTTACGAAGATCATATTATAAACAGCGATGTCATCCCCCAACCCTCCATAGGCTGTTGAATCTCTGTATGTAACCCATTTAGCAGGACAGCCCACTATTAGTATGTAACCAAATAGATATATAGCTGTCCTGGCGGTCATCGCCAGGTACCGGTCTTACGTCTTTGACGACATCGCTGAATCATGAGCTATTTGACCAGTGGTCACATTTGACCATTACTGGTATTCTGGGTTAGGAGGATGATGGACACCACTTGTCAGTAGCGACTGATGACATGTTACTCATCCCTCTGAATGCCATTGCTCTTTCGCTCTTGCTATCTTCTCAATTTCACTTTCGCTGTAATAGGATCTCGAGGAATCTCGGCCATTGATGAGATGAGTAAGTGAATGAATCAGTCAGCGTCTGAGATTGCAGCTCACATGTTCCTCAGCAGATAGAGAGATCAAGGGAGATTAAGAGATCTACTGGACAGCCAGGCAGGGGCAACGTTTGTACGGCAATATGTGTTTAAGTACCCGACATATCTATGTATAAATCTCTCTCTCTCTCTCTCTCTCTCTCTCTCTCTCTCTCTCTCTCTCTCTCTCTCTCTCTCTCTCTCTCTCTCTCTATATATATATATATATATATATATATATATTTATATATATATATATATACATATATACATATATATATATATATATATATATATATATATATATATATATATATATATATATATATATATATATATATATATATATATGTTTAGAAATTCATTTTTCGTCACTTTGTCTGCCATATTGAGGCTAAGTCGTGACTAGCCAGTTCTAAATCGTGGAGGAAGCAATAGTACTCTCTGCGAAAGCGACCGCCTAGCCCTAAGTCACTGGCAACTTTCTCACATCCCCAGGATGGCTCTCGAACCCGGACAGTGGTGAGAGACAGCTAGAAGACTCCAGATGTGAATGGGTTAAAGGAGATGGTAGGTTTATATCTCAGCTTGCAACTGTTAGATAGCAGCTATCATGGCCATTGCTCGAGGACCCGATAGGAGGGTACCAGTCCATGAAGACACATGTTCCTGTTCGTGCAGTAACACATATCACAGGCCGAGTTGCTAATACATGAGAGGGGGGGGGGGGGTTAAGTGGTTCGACCCCCTTGCTATCCAAAATATGGATTCTCTTACAGAAGTGTTGGTTAAACCAACGAAGTAGGTCTACCTCTGCGTAGGGGGGGGGGGGGGGGTGGGTAAGTGGTTCGACCCCATTTACTATCCAAAATGAGGATTCTCTTACAGAAGTGTTGGTTAAACCAACGAAGTAGGTCTACCTCTGAGTTTAAACGAACCCCTTCATTTATATTAAAATGGACCTTCTATGTACACTGAAATTTTAAGCTGAGTCCCTGCAGACGTTCGCAGTTAGCTCAGCTACGTGTTTGTGTGCAAAGGTAAACGATCACAGACATTTGAACCTATGGGTCGTGTTACTTCAAGCATTCATTTCTGGGGTCGTCTTTATTTTTTGGCTTAAAGTGGTAGCCTGTCTCCTGACTTGTAATACTATGGCATATAGAACGAAAGTCTCGCTATAAGAGTGTATTGTGATCAGGTCTTCAAAGCTGATGACATGGTCCAGGTAGGGCCCCGTTGAAAGAGGAACTGGTACGGACAGTACACCTACAGAGAAGGGGAAAGGCAAGTGTTGCGGCAAGGCTGATTAGAAAATGGGTCCAGGGATTCGCCTCCTGTCTGAAGCCTGTGAAGAAGTTGTCAGTGACTTGTGCATAGCCGGTTTTCACTGACTTACCATGATATGAGGCAGCTTATGGGGTTAATTGCCTGTTTAACATCTACCCTGCTTTTATTGGACATAAAGCCTATACATAGCACACACGTATATTCAGTGCTGGCCTACAGAAACATATAATCAGATTATAAAGAAAAGAGTGTAGGCTTTAACACGTTTAAAACTCAGAATTACCCCATTAGAATATTGGGAAATTAACCCCATAAGGCCCCTTACCATAGTACAACAGGAACTGTGCCTAAAATCCCAAACAAACCCTTATACCACCTGGTTGAGAGGGGTGCGCTAGGGGTTTTCTTTTGACTATACCCCTGCACACCTGGCCTGGGGATTGTGGCGGAACCCGACCTAAAGTCAATCCGGGCTATTGAACAGTTTACAAACGTGGTTTCTGCTTGGTATACCAGGGTGTTGATACCCGTTTCACCCGGGTATGTAAGCCAGAACAGCCCTGTTAACTCAATATTGTCACAGCGGAAGTTATTTCCTCAGACAACATTATAACGCAAAGCCCCAAGCATTCGATTTTGTGGATCGTGAAATACCCCCTATACCCTGACAATGGGTAGGGGCATCCGAGTGGGTATATAGGGCAGAGAGGGTATGCTTGAGCGGGTACGCGCGAAGCAGCGAAGGTGAGGGTTTTTAATGACATAGCCCAGGTGCCTGCTGCCTGCCTGCGCGTCGAGAGCTATAAAGGGTACGACGAGAGGGTTGTGTGCCTAAAAGGGGTTGCACGGTACCCAGGCAGTGTCAGAGAACCGTCTGCGCGGCAACGCCACACGTGCATCGGCTCGCTACCCGGGTTCTGTTTACCACGACAGGTATGCACAACACCCTAATCAAACACGACAGGACAATGTAATTGTGTTATAGAGACGTGAATGGGTCTTACGAGGCAGGAATTACACCCGTTAACCGAAGAAACCCTACAATTCTCCGGACACCCTAAAGCAGGGTGGTGAAACCCGGGGTATACCCACTTCTAGGGCATCATCGGCCATGTTTACTATCAACATCCTGCCCTGTACTATCTGTGGATCGCTGACTGGTGACGTTGAGGTCTGTGGTTTACTGCCTGGTGCTTCGGTGCAACCACACGAGGAATCGTACTAGATGTATACATACAGAAAGTTCTACATGTTGTTCTAGGATATGGACAGACCCAATGGCACAGTGAGGCCAGGCCGTGGACAGGTAAGACAGATTCTAATACTACTAAGTATATCATGTTTACCATTGTCAGTGCCTTATGAATAAACTACGTGATTTTGGTATTTTGTGCAATGCCATCGATTTCGAAAACAAGTGCACTACTTATCATGTCCTAATACGGACGAATGCGTTATAGAGTTCTAGCACAAAGTTCGCCATACACTGTATAAAGTGCACGGCTTGAAGTAACAGCACTCACAGTCTATGGGATGACATATGGTGGTACATTGAAAAGATACATCTTAGTTATGGCGTCATGGCATTGGTTTTATACAGTGCAGATACATCGAAAACATGTCCAAGTTGAATTACAAATATAGGGGCTGTTCCCCAGTCGCAGACATTCAACATAAGGGGGATTCCCATTTCGCAATGATGAAAAGATCTCGAAAAGCCTAGTTGTTTCCAGTTATTTGTTCTTTCTGAAATCAACAAGGTCTGGTGTACATCTGAAGGTTTGCAGCTTGGGGTGTTCAACGTGTGGAGACTTTCGAGGGAAAGATGTGCTCTTTAAAGAATGTGCTCCAACTCCTTGAGATGGCTCGGAGGACAGCCGGGAACTTGTCATTGACATGTCCCGCTACACGACATAGGTATACACAACACACCATGCCACACATATACTACGGCGCTTGAAAGTTACTTTAGAATATAACTTAAATCTGCAAATTTACTAATGGAAAATTATTGTAGGTTGGGTTAACCCATTAATGCTCGCAGCCAAAAGCAGCCTGACTATTTTGGTGAAATCTTTTAGGCAGAGGCTCAATTGGGAGAATATTTGAAAGAGAATGTGAAGTCAGGACACCAACATCCATACTCCTTCATATACTAGCAGTTTGTAGGATTCCTTTTTAATCCCCAATTATTGTCAAAAGTTGCTACAACATTCGCCACAGGAACTCCTAAGCAGTAATGGGTTATAATACGTATTTTACCTTTCAATACATTCCAGTAGATACGTTGCTATCACCAAAATGGTTTGGAGTTTAGTGGGGCTGCAGGCATTAATGTGTCAACACGGGCACTGTTTTCTTAGGTTGTCACGTCTACCGAGTAGTGCAGATGGATATAATGGGCTCTTATTGATGACATGGTTTATTAGGTAGTGTGCATAACATGTGTAGGATTTTGGGTATCTCATGGGTAATCTACGTACTGGAGTGCATCGCAGATCGTCTTAAATCTGCATCCCCTTCATTGGGTACGTTCTAGATAAGTAAACCCACTCTCGGCCACAGGGTCACTGAGAGCACACTCATGTGCAGAACTATAGCTAAAACTCGATACTCTCCGCAAAGATGTGTGGATGATGACATGATATTTCATATCGCATTCTACCAGGCATAAGCCTAGCCAGGATTTGGTTACAGGGTGTCCAAACAGAGATTTCATAGACTTTTTGGTGTCCAAAGTCTGGTACTAAATATATACTACTAATAAAATACGACATATATTTACAGATTTTGTTTTTCTAGGCAAGTAACTGCTTTGCGTGTATTATAAAAGTGACACTTCATGCACTATATCTTCTAGGAATAGTCATCATCAGCAAATTCTGACAAAACTTTTGGGCGTCCAAACTGTCAAAGCCCCTGCTACCAGGGAATATATCCTTGCTGTCCTTCACCACTGCCCGGGTTCGAGTATGTCATGTGAGAACATTTAAAGCTACTTGTGAGTAGGCGGTGGTTTTCCCTGGGTATCCCTGTATTTTCGCCACAAACAACTGGCTAGTCACGACTTGCCTTAATATGCCCACTTGAAGCTTAACGTTATAAGGAGTGGAATTTATTTCAACCCTTTGGCTGCTGGTAGTTAATTTGGTCAATACAAAATGATGCAAAAGAGTGGAAAATGACTTAAACCATGCCATATGGGTACTCATATGTTAGCACTTGGCGAGATTTCCAATAAATAACAACATGACGGGGTTTAGATGGTTATCAAAACTTTTTGCATTTTCTGCCATGAACGAGAGTAGTCTCAGCATTAGGAGGGTTAAAGCAACATGTATAGGGATTATTATCATCATGATCGTCATCCCTATTTTCGGGCTTCATGTGTGAAATCGCATCATGATTCCTATGGATCATAAATGTACACATAGTATTCAGCTTTAAAAAGTGACTACCTGAGTTATTGGTTCAAATAGGTTTTCGGGGTAAAAAAAACTAATTACATTCACCGCGGCTGTCTTGCTTCAGGTCAGCGTATACAAACATATACTAGTAGATGGACATATCCGTCAGGTAACAACTACGAGTGCTGGGGCCTATATATTCAGACATATTTCTGAGAATTCATAAACAAATCATAAATAAATTTGGAAGCCATAGTCTGAAGTCTGTAGTAAGGAATGTATGGAGGAGGTTTTTATAAAATATCAGAAAGTGTATCCAGCTATGTTTGGGAACTTTAGGATCAAAGCATCCACATAATTACGGATTACTACTATCAGTCTACCAATCTTATCAGGGTGGTATTCTTGAAATCCTAGCAATGTTATAAGCCTAACACATTGCTAGTCTTTGATAGGCTTAGCGTCACCTCATGGTGAACCCCTACCCACGATCAACGTCTGGTGACCAGGTAAATAGTGAAAACGTGTGTCATAGAATGCAGCCTGGGTTAGCCATGGGAATCGACAGCTGTGGATTCCTCTGTCCACCCCGCCCGCGAACCCCTCAGGCACTCACCTATAGAAACGCCTATTTGACCCGTTCAGTCCCAGAGTGGCACAAAACGGCCTGACAATTTCGGGGATAACTTTTAAATGAGATACTCGTTTGAAAAATATTTGAAGGAGAACTGTTCATCTTGATACAAGAAAGAAGTTCATCAAGTTTATTTTGTCAAAATCGTGCGTTATCACCAAATTATTTGCATAAACTCTTAACATCCAGACGATACAGTAACAGCGGGAGCTCTGTGAATGAATGGGTTAACCTGTTGATCGCAAAAGGTGACGTGGTGAAGGATATAAGCAACTCTATCGAAAAAACAAATCATAAGGATTCTTTTATATCTATGTGAATTTCAACTGCTCGAACCAGCCCGTGAATATCCTCATGATATCGCCTTTCTCTGCGAAATAATGTCAAATGTTTTGGGTTATCAATTCATTAGGTCGTGAAAAGACCTAATTACCTGAACCCGGCTCTGTGTGTCCGAATACAAACACTTTCGACTAGGGACAACAATCAACATCTTAGCTTGTCACTTTAGCTATGGAAACACCCAGTAATTCTAGCCAAACTGTCAAGAGTAAACTGTAAACAGTACAGGGTAACACCCTGAGGACACAGCTGACTTGTCACATGTTCGTTTGATTAGAATCAAGGGTTTGTCTGAAGGGTTTATTATGTTTGTACTACCGAATAAATGTTCGCATTCGTCTATATCTTTCAGTAATAACATACGTATGTGCGTATGTATGTATATATTATGTATGAGTATGTATGTATGTACGCATCTTTATTGAATTGCTTCATAGGCAAAAATAGCATACAGTGAGATTTTTTAAACACATGCAAAACACACATATAATTGTAGGATAGCGCACGGGTGACAAAATGAGAGCATATCAATGAACACAAACGAGAGAAGAAAACAATCTAATGAAGCTGAGACATGACATTAAAAATAAATAATCATCGGGCACAAATAAGATTAATAGTTAAAAAGCTAAATAAACAAAGAATGTACTGACTTAACTATCTATAGTAATCTTGAAAATAAACCCAGTCGTACAGCGTGGTTTGCTGATTCAATCTCTGATTTCTTTAAACATCCACCCAAACACCTTTAGAAGAATACTTACACTATTTATCAAAGGTATTCGTTGAAAGAGCACTGCTCTTGGCCCTGACATTCCGATGTCTTTGGGAATAGTGTGGTCAAGCTATTCCCACCCGAAACCACACAAGTCAACAGAGCTTTTACGTCACAGTAAACACCTTTAATTGGATAACTAAACAGAAATAATCATCTCCTCCGAGGCTATTGTCGCGAGGCTTTAAGGCTTTAACACTGCTCTTAAAGGGTAATTATCTCAGGTAGGGTTAGCGGGACACCTGCAGCTTTACATCACACCACCAACAACATACCTATATATATACTGCTGGTGCTCTTTGAAAAAGCAGCAAAGGTGTCGACGTGGTTTTCAAGGAAGTCGTCAGACCGTTGACTTTTGTAAATAACATTCCACATTCCAAGTGATTTAAGTTTTGGAACATTTTTCGTAATTTCATAGATTGACAGAATCTACAGTAGTATCAGCAACTAAATAGCAACAACTGCCTGTATAAATACAAATTATAAACACCAAGTAAAAGCACAATCGACTGTAGTACAAACTTATGAAACTTAGCAATGTTCTTGCATAGTTAATACGTGTTTGTGTACAACAGGTATTGGGTAGGCTATGTAGTAACTCCTTACCAGATTTGGAGTCCACACATCTCCCGTCTGGAATGATGTGATGGCAACATGACTATATTTCCCCATACAACGGACAATGAGTATTCGTAGTAGCACTGCCAAAACACTGAATGTATATGTACAATATTTCTTCACATTTTGAGTTTATTTAGTTCAAAAGTTAAATTTTGTGTATTTAAATGTATGCCTAATCCTATTGTATTACTTTTTTTGAAGAATGTTTATGTAATGTATTGTTGTATATTTTATATCACAGATATAGTCAATAAATACTTACTTACTATCAAAGGATTTTTCTATTCCTGTTATTGAAAGTGCCAAACCTGGAAACGTATTACAAGGAGAAAGGTTGAGAGGCCGTGTGAGGGCAATCTGTCATATAAGAGGTGCTACCCCAATGGCTTATTGTAATGGTCTAACGTTTTTGTATGGATTTTCCACCGTGTCTGACCCATGTCAAAAGTCACAGACTCGAAGCTGACTGGAGGCCTGTGACAAAAACTCCGGTGGCTAGTCGATGGTTTCCTCAGAATACTTATATTTGTACGACTCCTATCTGGCAAGTCACGTTCTGACCTCTATGCAGCAGAAATGTGACGATACTCTGAATTCCCATTTTATCTCACCAGAGAGATAGATGTCCATCTCCCGTCTCATCAAGCACCGCCACCGGCCAGCAGACCGTATCACCATATGTTGTTTTGAGATTCCTGCGCTGATACCAGAGTGGACAGAAGGTGCACCAATAGAAGACCCATTGAGTAAACGCCACCGGCCAGTGCTAAACATACCAACAAAAACATCGCCGCCTTTTCATCCATAATAATTTCCATAGATAAAAGGGGCTCTATTGTTGCCGGATGAATTTAGATCGAGTCTCTAGATGCGATAACTTGATTAATGACGGTTCTCAAGTTTTTTTTTCAATCAATGCCCTTGAAATCTGCTACGTTTCTGCTGAATGACAATGAAATCTACATTGCATTCCACACGTGTTGATTTCAATAGCTGTGGATGATCAGTGACCTGTCTGATGAGAGAGTGAATGGGGTCTACCTGTTGTCATGCTAACACCATAGATGGCGCTGAAGCAGTTGTCATGATGGACGAGGTGTCATGGCGGCTATTGTATGACAGGATGAGACGAACCCCCGAAACACCCTCTCTCTTTGATCGCTGAAGGGTCTTCCGGATACCCTGTCTAGATTCGCACTCAATATTTGCGCAACATTTTAGGTTATATGGAACTTGACACTGCCCCCTAAACACTAAAACACCCTGAGGATACATCCAACCCCTTTGAACGCTTCAGCCCCACATGAACACCTCAACAACCCTATGAACACCTTAACACCATATGAACAGCTCAACAGCCGTACGAACACCTTAACACTATAGGAACATCTCACCACCTTATGAACATCTTAACACCATAGGAACATCTCAACACCTTATTAACACCTTAACACCATAGGAACATCTCAACACCTTATGAACATCTTAACACCATAGGAACATCTCAACACCTTATTAACACCTTAACACCATAGGAACATCTCAACACCTTATTAACACCTTAACACTATAGGAACATCTCAACACCTTATTAACACCTTAACACTATAGGAACATCTCAACACCTTATTAACACCTTAACACTATAGGAACATCTCAACACCTTATTAACACCTTAACACTATAGGAACATCTCAACACCTTATTAACACCTTAACACTATAGGAACATCTCAACACCTTATTAACACCTTAACACCATAGGAACATCTCAACACCTTATTAACACCTTAACACTATAGGAACATCTCAACACCTTATTAACACCTTAACACTATAGGAACATCTCAACACCTTATTAACACCTTAACACTATAGGAACATCTCAACACCTTATTAACACCTTAACACCATAGGAACATCTCAACACCTTATTAACACCTTAACACTATAGGAACATCTCAACACCTTATTAACACCTTAACACCATAGGAACATCTCAACACCTTATTAACACCTTAACACCATAGGAACATCTCAACACCTTATGAACACCTGAACACCATATGGACTCCGTAACACCATATGGACATCTTAACCCCATATGAACACCTCAACACCATACGAACACTGCAACACCATACATAGACTGCTCAGCACCATCTTTCAGTTCTTTTGCAACATCTCCTTTTCCCTATATACGGAACCAGAACCGCCCCAAGATAGCAATGATTCGACGACCAGACTTATACATGTACCCGTCTGCGTCAAGGGTTCAATGTCACCCTTTTGCAGACCGCCACAACACCCCTCAGTAGTACTGGGTCGTCGGCACCCTTTCACCCCTTCAGACAGTGCACGAGAGGAACTATTTGAGAATCGTGTCAAGGGGGCTCTTCCGGACCATTTTCCTTAGTATTGGCAGCTAAGATAAATGGCTCTCTGGCACATCCTCAAATGAATGTATGTGGCTTTTTAACCCTTCCAATGCTAAGGCGACTTTCGTCCAAAGCACAAGAGCCGACAGATTTTTTGAGATAACATTTAAACCTTTTCATGTTGGTATTCATTGGATAGCTCTCGCTGATTACTCTCAGATGAGTTCCCAAGTTCCATGGTATCAGTATTTGGTATATTTTTGCATTATTTTTGTATTGGCTAAATTAGCCACCAGCAGCATAATGGTAATGGTCATACCCCGCGATTGGAAGATAGCTTTGGTATACCACCACACAAAACAACTGAAGGGAACTCCATTGGTGAATTGAAGGGTATTTTCGGAGACTTTTGGTTTTTACAAACTGGGTAAATGAAAGGTAATATGCCTCCAATATTCTTTGAAGCAATCTTTTAGACATGCGGTCTTTTCTAACAGGTGGTAAATCCAATAGATTCGGCGTGTACAGCAATAAAGTGCCCGGATGAGGAACCATTCGAGTGTTTGACAGATGGTCCTTTGAGACTTTAAGTCCCACATAGATACATTCTATCTCTCGTGTGACATCATCACCATGGAGACTTTAACATTCAGGTCATGTGGCATGTGGCATTTCTCTACTCTCGATACTGACTTTTTGCATTTTTTCGAACTATTTATCTTATGAAATCATATAGACATGGTTCAGGAATGAAGCTGGAATTCCGCGTCGTGTTACAACTAAAACCGGTTCATAAGACAAGATTCCATGAAATTCACATGTTGATGGAAGGGGTTCGAAAACCACATATGCTGAGAATGATGAAGAAGGTCCGAATGCATTTCCAGATGAAACTACACATCTGAATGCAGTCTAAGATTCGTGTTCCAAACAGGGTACTTGGGTAGCGATTACCTAAATGCTATTATGATATCAATTCATTCCACAAAGATAATGACTTTGGAATTAAGAATGATTTTACAAAATATTTCAGAAAGAGTTGTTGGTATTTTTTGATGAACATGTGTCTGAATATTTCCCAACTTACTTTCGCCTAAGGATTATCAGGCTGCTTCGGCCACTCTGAACATGTATGGGTTTATCATGGGACTATCGATTCTGATCAGAGGCATGTAAGAAAGTTGCAAGTGACTTTCCCAGGTACTCCGCTTTCATCCAAAATTGATGACTGGCAGAAGAGGTATTAAAAAGGAAAATTTAAATCCACACAACCCAGTCCTTGGTGGGAAGATGTCTTCGTATTAACCCATTCACTTTTGGAGTGTATGAATGCGATCTAATGTGGCCATTCTGACCACCTTGACCATTTGGTACCTGGTAACAGAAAAACTTGAAGACAGAAAAATACACGTGAAAGCCTAGAAATCTAGTCTAATGCATGGCCTGACAACCATTGAAATATCTTGATAATTAAGCAATATTTCGAGAAATACTTGACGTAATGCTGTTGTGTATAACAGGTATAATTATTCCCCTTTGAATATTTTTCAAATATTGTTCTATTCGATGAGTTATGTTTAAAGTTGTCAGACCGTCCGTGCACTCCATATAAAACGGCTCATGGTGCACAATCATTTCTATCACACACACACACACATACGGTATACATACATATATGGTAAATATGGTTCGCTTGACCTGTCGCGCCATGTCAAAGCGGGTGAAGTGGACACGACACGAATGAATCTTGCATTGATACCTAAATCAATTGTAAGTAATTGTGAACTCATCTGAGAGTGTAGTTCCCTCTTTAAAAGCTCACAAGGATAGGACAAACCTTTGTTACGAGAGTTATGTGACCTTGGATAATCGACGCAGAAACGTCCTCCAAAAACTTGTAGGGTTAAATGAGCCTGAACATTGTGCGCTCTCTTTCCTCGAAAATTTCAACCCATTCGCTCCTGAAATCAAACTTGCATCGGTGGGATGCATAGCATCGATATAGTATATAGCCTGCCGGCCAGGCCATATTAAGATAGTATCCCATGTTGATAGATGGCACTGCGGTATGCTAGGAGGGTGGTTGGAAATATGTTACTGCCAGTACAATCAATCGTGTGGCATTTGTGTGAACTGAATTGCCAACAGAAGGCCACATGCATGTAGTATAGATGCAGGCATACATGTATATATAATACATAAACACAGTAACGTCTAGTAGCTAGGCTATTACATAGTATATATATACCAGGACTTTCTGGGTCATTGCAGCGATGAATGGGTTTAATACCTTGAGTAGCTTATTCCTGGACTAAGTAATAGCTATTTTCCGCTTGTTTAAAGGCGGTGACGAATCAATCAAAGTGTTGGTCTTCTACTCTACTTATCAAAGCAATAGGATCAAAGATCAATTGTATAAGTATTCCACTTTTAGATCCTGGCAAGTTTTGGCAATGTATCACACAACCCAGACACAGGCCAACATTGCTAAATATAGGTTCAGGAAAACTGTCATAACTCGTACTCGTATAAGTCAGATTTCGCGTAGCTCGGATAAATTGTTTGATGCAAGTTAGCCCTCATATATGCTAATCAAACGCATAATTCGTACTTCACCTAACCCAGAAAGGCTCTAAACGAATTACACGCGTTTGCATGTAATGTGGCAGCCACGAAAATGTCGTGTGTATACTTATCAGTATATACATAAGATGTGGCCACATCACATGAAAAGAACGAGTATTTGTTTTATAAATATCAACCAATTCCAACTCATAAAATTGCATAATATTCATATATTCAACCGTTCATCTGTACATGTATTATCTAATTGTGATCTGTTTTTAGATGCGATTTTATTCATTGCGAATTTCGATAATCATAGCAATCATGAAATTAAAAAAGCTAGAATTTTATCGTTTTGTTTGTCACACCCTGTACGTTTCATGCATTGCTCTTAATAATGTTTCTATCGCTGGGTCGACCTGGGATGTATCCACATCAAAAGGGCATTAGACAAACATAAAGCACTTACTCAGGAATGTGGCCAGGAAACCACACGCGTGACCTTCACAAACAGTTTGACCTTTACGGCAGGTAAACTACCTACTCTCTCGTTTCATGCCAAAACAGCATTACACCATCAACATGCTCCTCAAATCACCATCATACTGGTAGCCATATCCTGCTCTCAGGTGTTTGAGGTATATATTGGGGATGGGAATACTAGTATTGGAAGAAAGACATGTACCATTGCTTGTAGACTTGCTACAAGTCTGTGATATATGGCTCTTTCACTGATCTGACCTGAGTTGATTTCACAGGGGAAGACATTTAAATATGGCCTGGGAGGTAGGCTACATTGCTTGCAGTTCTAATGGGAAACATCTATCTAGAGCTAGGCCTTAGATGCATGTGGGTGAATGGTTGGGGAGATAAGTGCTACTATTCCATTGCATATGTATGAAGTTTCATTTCGTTCGATGTGATATAAACAAGTATATATTTTGTTATTACGATTTACTATCAATAAAGCATTATACATATATATATATATATATATATATATATATATATATATATATATATATATATATATATATATATATATATATATATATATATATATATATATAAATATATATACATATATATATAAATATATATACATATATATATATATATATATATATATATATATATATATATATATATATATATATAGTATATATATATATATATATATATATATATATATATATATATATATATATATATATATATATATATATATGTATATATATATATATATATATATATATATATATATATATATATATATATATATATATATATATATATATATATATATATTGCAATACTTATTTTGTCTGATGGCATGTTGGATGCTATGGGGAGAAGATGGGTCGAAAGGAGAACAATGCCTTTTTTAAACATAATTTACTTGTTATGATTGCTGGTGTACTTAGAAGATACCCGTGGAAGAGGGTTAATAGTAATAGTGCTCGCCAGTAAATTCCCACTCATCTTTTCGAAGAGTGTGTTGAATTTAGGGTAGGAAATCGTATGAGTCTTAATAGAGTAGAGTTTAGTAGAGTGTGTTATATGCTGGTGGTGGTATGTTGATTTGTGGTGCGGGCGATATTACCCGCCTCGGGCTCTCCGCACACCTAATTTCCCCTCCGTGTCAACACCAGCACATCAACACAAATAGCCAGGCCCTGATGACTTACTGTAACGTGCGTACCAGCCCTACACCACCCTCATCCCATGAGAGGCGGGTTGGGAGGTGTACATGGGGATGTACTTGATAGAGATTTTCAGCTAAGACAGCGTTTTAAGCATTTAAAAATGGCAATCTTTGACACACCATAATACTGGAAAAGTGCAGTTTGGTTTCAATGCATTTTCCATATTAACCCGGATGAGCTCACTGTTCTACATAAAGGTCGGCCTTCGCTTAACTCGGACAGGTCTATCCTTGTCCGAGCTATATATATATATCTTTTATTGACTGTACTGTGGTACAAAAGTAACGAGTTCGTATGTACCCTCCCTTCAAAAAAAATGCATTGCTCACGGGACATGTGAGAAAGTTGCCAGTGACTTGGGGTTAGGCGGTGGTTTTCGTCGGGTACTCCGGTTTCCTCCACCAGTTACGACCTTGTCGTACTATGGCAGAAAAGTGACGAAAAATGAAATTCCAAATTTAACAACACTGATTCTCCCCGTTTGTTGTATGCACGAATGGCTGGGGTGTTTTTGGTTAAACCCTCATTTCACACTTGTTGACGACCCCTGCTCTAAAACATCCAAGGACACACACGCTGCGAGGTCTGGCCGTACTTAAAGGAGACAATAATGTCAAAAAATACATTTGACTACTAGGTGCGACATATTTGGGTTGCGTATATCACGTACTCGTATATTTAGAAAGTATTCATGAAGCGTGCCAAATGTATTCCTAAACTAATTTAAGCCTTCACAAACTTTAAAAAGTGCAAGGGAAAGGTAATTGTAAAATTTAGGAAGAAGAGGAAGGTTATTTATCATTTAGTTACAATTATTGCCACATGAGGGAGTTTAGTTCTATGATAAATGAGCTTATGGCCATCATAGCTAAGAACCATACTTTCTGACACATGCTTAACCAGTTAACGCTCGTGTTCAAGGGTCTTAAGTACAAAACATTACATAGTGCTTGTGTGGTGCCTGGGGTTAAGAATACTAAGGGAAAACATGGACTTTCTAATCACAGGCACATCGCAAGAACTACGCAACGCTTTATGCTTAGGTTCCCAGGTACTGTATAGTGCATTGATGGCCTGGCCCAGTAAGTCAGCCCCATAGCCTTCACACTATAAAGGCAGCCCTGTTCCATGCCCCGACGATCAAAGGAAACCATTCAATCCATGAATACATGGGGAGGAGAAATTAAGAATGGCTGATCTCCAATTTCCCATATTGTATTTCCCTTCGATTTAAACGTGATAGCTTTATCTACATTCACCTAGCTATTGGGTTACTGCAATGGTTAGGTGGTTTTAAGGACATTTCCCCAGATAAGGGCTGTGCCTTTACAAATTAGATGAATACGAGGAAACTCCTTGAGGACATTCGAACCTGACATATGGGTTATATTGCTGAACTATCCACTGCTGCTACTGCCGTTACTACTACTACTACTACTACTACTACTACCACCACCACCTCTTCTTCTTCTTCTTCTATTACTACTACTACTATACTACTACTACTACTACTACTACTACTACTACTACTACTACTACTACTTCTACTACTACTACATGTACTATATGTAGTAGACTAGGTTCCTAGTCCCTAAAAAGTGCAGACCAAGCAGTATGGTGTAGTACCAGGTATGGTAGATAGATGGCACCACCTGCTCCTCCTATCTCTATAGGATTTGTCTCATCCAAACTGAATCCTGGTGAGATAAGTGTAAACTAAATTGGCCACTTTGGCCACCTAGAATAGTTGGTGCTTGGTATCAGAAAAAAACGTAACAAAAAATACATATGACAGCCTAGAAATCTAGGCTATAAATGTAGTAGTAGTACTACAACTACTTCTTCTACTACTACTACTACAACTACTACTACTACTACTACTCCTACTACTTCTTCTTCTTCTTCTTCTTCTTCTACTACTAATACTACTACGACATCTACTACTGCTGCTGCTGCTGCTGTTGCTGCTGCTGCTACTACTACTACTACTACTACTACTACTACTACTACTACTACTACTACTACTACTACTACTACTACTACTACTACTGCTACTACTTCATCACAACGCGACATAATATACTGTTGTTGTTAGTCTACCCAACTCCACGCTCAACTAGCTTACCCTCAACACCAACTTAAAATAGAATTGCTCCACTTACTCGAAGACAGCGTACGTATCATTAGATGTGCTACAAGGCAGCTATTTAGGTTCATGGATATGAGGTCACAGAATGGGTGGTCCCCGCCCAGTGCTGGGGATCAGCTTTCGTTTGATCCGTTTAGTAAATGGGCTTCCACTTAGGGTAGTTTTTTCACCATAAAAATAATGTTAACCCTACTTCGTGATCATTTAAATGCCCCTAAATCAAATGTAGGTCATACTTTTTGGTTTCCATAATAGCCTATTTACGCTCATAATGGTCTGTGTTGTCTTGTTAACATTAGCCATATGTATGTATTACCTGGGAGTAGTAGACATATTTCTCTGGTATTACGTATGTACCAGTTTGAATGCAATATACACACACACACACACACACACACACACACACACACACATATATATATATATATATATATATATATATATATATATATATATATATATATATATATATATATATATATGTATGTATGTATGTATATATATATATATATATATATATATATATATATATATATATATATATATATATATATATATATATATATATATATATACTGCATGCGAACTGGTACATACGTTATACATACCTGCATACACACACGCACACACACACACATGCATGCATACGTACTTCATACATTCATGTACATACTTGCATACATACATACGTATGTGCATGTGTATGTTATGTGTTTGAACATTCGTACAGAAAGATGCCGTAGACCGTTGTCTAAGTTATTTTTTGAAAAATGTATTTGATTTTGAACTACTGGTCCATATCATTTAAACTAAAACTCGGGTAGGTTGGATAAGATAACAGTTGACCAGCGTGGACGGACTGTCGTGGGTTGAAATATGTGTAACTGCACACGCCAAGATGGCAGAGATCATGAGACATAAATCCCAAGTGGAGTGTGTCTTTCAGAGATCTCTATTCCTCATCACTGACCCGGCACCACAGTCCCACTCTATGCATACTTACTCTGGTCACATGGTCATGGTTTGTCAAGTACACACCCAGACCGAATTTCACGTAGTCTGGTTTATTGCAAAGAGATACATACATGTACATGTATGCGACTCCTAGCCTAGCTACAAGGCTCTACTCTGTTTTTACTTCATTACACATAAATGCCTGCCCCTATACTACATAGGGACTTGTGGCCTACTGTGGGCCATTTAGTTCACACGATTGCCACATGAGGGGGTTGTACTGGCAGAGTTTCTAACTATCATCCTTGCATAATGCAGTGCCATCTATAGACAAGGGATGACATCTAAAAATGGCTGGAGAGGCAGGCTATATGCCTACTTGTCCGGAGCTATTTACTGTAGACTCGCTCTAGGTTTATGGTCTATAACAATATACTCAAAGGAATAAGTCAACCACCAAATTAAAATGCACATGTGTTAATTTTCCCCATATCCTTGAATATTGTATAACAATAGGGTCATAACGTGTCAGATTTATGGCTAGGTAATTGGTACCAGGAGATATTGTTTATACATATGTTTCATGACTCCACACCAAAAATTAGATCAGGATCTTTTCAGATTCGGAAGTTATAGATTTGTATCCAGACGGTCGTCCTCATTAGCGGGTTAGTTTGGTCGCCATATAAACGTGCGCTGTTGTGAAAGGCTACTAGATCTAGTATCTATGGTACCTTTCCAATCGAAAGACCCTTTTGGGATTGGAATATAGTAAAAATGACGGTATTTTATCTCGGTTTCTTGTTCTATCTCGTAAAGATATGTCCCTTTGCATTTGAAAGGAACATAAACCCTAACAGACCACCCTTAACTAATCTATCGGAGGGCCCGTGTGAAAGACGAAACCCCCATAAAGGGTGCTGTAAGTGGGTTAGGTAAGAAGGCGGGACGCAGACAGGTGAATCCCACAAGTACCTTGTTAATCAAGTCGACCATTGAAAACTGCAGGTAACTATTGAATAACTCTGACTTTCGTGGCACGGCTCAGTGGCTCAATGGACAGTCTTCTTTATACTCACCGCCCATCACGAGAGTCAAGTTACCTGGGACATTCGAGAAGGCACCTGCGCCACCTATTGGGCGACCCTGACATCTTTATAAGGGTGCCATGTTATTATGTCATAAGGATGTCACTGTTATCTTGACGTTTTATTTTGAACATGCTCTAGATAATGATGATACGATCTGTAGTGGACGCTAACATTGATATCCAATTAGGCGCTAGCGACACCTAGCGTTCAGTTCGAGCACTAAACCTGATGATAAATGGACAGAATGATCCTTGCGTAAAAAGGAAATGAGTAATTTGTTTGGGGTCGAGGTTACATAACCGGTACCCTTATACCCTTATATACCTAATTTAACGTACCAGGTATAATCTTCCGACATACGGGTGCTGTCACGGAAAACCAATTACATGTGCCTGTGCCAAACCGACACGGTTTCCGGTGAACTGTCACTATTCATGACAATGCAATTTCATAGTTCTCTAGTTTTGTATCAATTCTGAGATTTGAAGCATGACAGACTTATTGCTGGGGATTCAATTTCCCATTGTGGAGGTGCCTTGCATTTTAATAACATGTTACATTTCTCAACCCATATATATTCTATGTTCGTGTATGTATGTGTCTCTTTTCAAAATGCGTATTTCTTAAATCACATTCTTATTGAAAAATTCACACCTGGGGAACGTGTGCCATTCAGTATACATGTGCATTTTTTTACAGTATGCGACCGTCTCTCACCACTTACCCGGTTCTAATCCCGGTCGTGGTTTGTTAGAAACTTACCAGTGACTAGAGATTTGACGATGGTTTTCGCCGAATACTCCGGTTTCCTAAACCACTAACAACTGGTAAGAGACGGCTTAGCCTCAATATAGCTAAAGAAAATGACAATACATGAATTCCAATTTGCGTGTATGAGTTTCTCTACAGTCATAATATATATTATGTGACGTCTTAAGGCAGGAAGGGGTTAATCCATTCATCTCGACACCATTTTAGAAATATCCTTCGAAAGTTAAACACATTTTATTTATTACTTGTACACTTTCATAATCGTATCACTATGAACAATAATTTGTTTCCTTTCGTGAGGAAAATGCAACCGTTTGTTCAGAGTGTTCAACATGAATGACTTAACCAGAATTATTAGAAAACACTTTTTGTTTTTAATTTTCTTTTGGTTTATTCATTGCTTACCAGCTATGGCTATCATCTATACACACTAAAGCTATGATTGGAAAACACCATTTATTTCTTTTGGGTCCTGACCTCTGAGGTGATCTATTATCATCATTGACACCATAAGTCATTCCTTAACACACGTCGTGTTCGTTAACACATATATCCTCTCTGTTGTCAACAAGGGGACAGCTCCAAAGGAAGAAAAATGGCTGTCAAATTTTCCACGTCACCTTTTGACCCTGAGTGTATGCAGGAATGTTGAAGGGCAGAGGACGCCATTGCGCGCACTATTGCGCAATGGCGGATCACTCTCTGTCTGAAAACCCTTCGTGACGTACATCCGTATTTGGATACCCTTCAAGAAGGGTTTCTCGGGTACCTGATCCCCATTAGAGAGCAAATAAGAGACTAATGTTTTTTCTATAGTCTGCTGAGGTAACATTGCACTTATGAAACTTCTCCGTGCAATGTTGATTTGAGCGAAACTGCATCGTTTTGAGACGTACTCTTTAACTTAAGTACAAATTAGAACCTCCATTTTGGTAGTTTTATTGGTCACTATGTGGACAACGTATACAAGCGTCAAACGTGCCTTAGACTGAGACAGGTACCTGCAACATAAACGGGTGGTGTTCCTCCTCGAAAGTCGAGTTGTCAATGTCATTGTATGTATTTTATTGACTCCATCACAATATAGAAAATGACATACAGAAATAACAATTGTACAGCGACTACCTGTTGTCTTTTACCAACGATAAGAGGGAAAACGATCCAGGGCATTTGAGAAAGTTGCCGGTGACTTGCATTTGGTCGGTGTTATTCTCCGTGCACTCCGGCGTCCTCCACCAAGTACAACTAGTTTCTCATGATCACAATTAACATTGCAGGAAAGTCACGATAAACAAATTTCCGTAGTAAAATCTAAAACCTCTCATATTTCAATTCCGAGCGTCACCTTGCGTAGAACAGTGAAACTAGAACATAATATCGCCCTCTGAGGTTTTCATTTACTATCGCTGTCAAAGGGAGGGCTTCATTCAATCTAGGGCGACGACACCTAGTCAAATCTGAAGCCTGTCCGGTTTGTTCCAGAGCGACACCTAGCGGACAACAGGAAAACTAGGACATAATTTCGTCCCCTGAGGTGTTCATTATCTACCTACCCCCTGTCATAGGTTAGGCGTTACAGCATCATGTCAACCTTCAGGACTGACACCTATACAGGTAGTCTCCTTAATTGAAGTGTCAGTCGCTGGCCGGAGGGCACAGAAAAGCAAACCTCCTGTCTATTGTCCGGTCCTAATTAGCTTCATGTAATAGCAGTACGTAAGGGGTACAGGTATTTTCACCTTTCACTCTTGAAGGACAGGACGTATCTGAGACTCAAAGGGAATGACAAAGCTACAGATAGATTTCCTCCTACCAGGTAATATACGCTATTGAAGATGACTCTCTAAGTAGGCTCATAGTCCTTAAAAGGTTGACATTCCCTTCTGTGTTGATCAAGCAGAGTGGTGTAGTACTGGCAATGGTAGACAGACGGCACCACCTGGTCCTCCTATCTCTATAGGTTTTTGGTCATATTCAAGCCGAGTCCTCTATTGATGACAGAACGGATAAACATAGCAGCCTAAGAATCTAGGATGAAATTACATAAAAGGTAACTATGTAGACAAGTGGTCGTCATTAAGTGGAAATTTAATGTACTTGTAGTTTCACCCTGTTAATCATCATCATCATCGTCATCATCATCATCATCATCCCCATTTGAAAGTGCACCGAGTGATGTTACGTATATTGATATACATTTAAATCTGGCAAAGATGTTCACAACTAAGAAAAACAAAACAAGAACAGCAGTGAAATGATCAATAATTAATACTGTCATCACTCGCGATAACTCATCTCAAAAACTTTCAATACATACATCTTTATCTACTGCCACTGTCGCGGCCCACTGACCTCTGGAACCACATCGTCACGTGACCCGTAATGAGAACAGGAAAGACCATTGCATGTGACTTGGGCGAGCAGGAAAAAACAAGCTTTTTCTGGTTCACCTGTAATGGACAAGGTCCTCTGTACCTTAAAGGCTTGAACCTTACATTCCAGCACACCAGCCTCCTTCCGGCGCAGAACAGCAGCCGTTGATACACGATGAGTTTGACACGCGCTTCCCTGCCTTTCTCAGTAAAGTGGCATTCATTATCGTTGGTGGTCTGCCAACTTTCGATTTGCAAAAACATTTTAATTACATAAAAAAGTTAAGATCATAGAGGATTTACAAAAACATTTTAATTGCAGGAAAAATAGGATTATACTGTTGTTTTCTTTTTTAACTCGAGAGGTGTTACAAATTCATTCGAATGTTCTTTTAAAATTCCCCTCTGTATACCAGGTGCAAATTGTGGTAAAATATTCCTTAACACGAATGTGTATTTATCTCAACAAGCCGTGCGTACATGTGCAGCCAGCATGCTCTAGGCATGTGACAAAGTCACCAGTGACGTGTGGTTAGTCGTAGGCTTTCCCCGGGTACTCCGGTATCCTCCACCAATAACAACTCGCTGGTCATGATTTACATCAGGATGGCTATAAGTTGTATTGTATTGTATGTGTATTGACTGTACCGGCAATCGTACAAAATCATACTTAATACAAAATCATCCACTACATAGAACATAAACATACATTTAATCAAAATGTAACCAAGAAAAAAAAGTACATATCAAAAATTGCATAACGCAACAGACACAACTTAAACATAAATCCGGAAATTTAGTGACACTCCAAATTCGAACGCAACTGAAAAGGACACAAGCAGAATTGAAGTACATGATAAGGGACAAAGTAGTTTTTCCCTACATACTCCGCGGGCATGTTTCGCGTATGAATACGCTGAATAACCGCAACAATTCCTGTCGTTTGCTCAATGATTAAGCAAACAGCAACAGGCCAAGGCGCGATGCTGCCATAAATAAAAACATGCCATTGTACTTCCTGCCTTTGAGGGCGAGTTTTTTGGGATTATTTATTTAGCGAGTATAATACAAGTAGGTAAGAGGTTACGGGCGTGACTGATTTAGCTCCTTAACCGTCCACGGTTCACCTTGGCGTTTCGGCGTTCCTCAGATGAATCAGACTATGCAAAAAGGGTAAAAAAGGGTGTAATTTCCCTTCGGGCTTGGGTACGACCCTTATGAGTTATAAGGCACTACTGTTCCCGACTCGTAGTTAAAACTCGACTGATTCTCTGCGCTAAATGCATGCCCGCAGGGTGGACTTTAATGCGGTACTAAGATGATAGTTTATTCAACTGTATTGAGCAATATTCACCAAGCCGGATGTGGACTTATTCTAACAAGCCATATTAAAGTCAGAAAATATTTATTCCTTACTATAAAGAGATCCGCCACACTTGATTGATCCCCAGATTAGTTGGAGTTAAATGTATGTTTATTAACTGTAAGAGTTCTTACAATATCGTACAATACAGCCAATGAAAGGCGGGAAAAGCCCTTGCTATCAGTTCATTCTTTCAGTGGCTTTTATAAATCAGATAAGTTATCTTTTCCGCTACGTTTGTTCTGCCCCGATGATTATCAAAATGATCTTAATCGGACAAATTAGAAATACATTCCTCAAAACCAATGCCATTTAAATGTTATTCAATGCTCTACATTGTTATACGTATCTCTATCGGTCCCAGGTAATTCATTATTAGGATACCTGATGTGGAAGTTTATATATGGTTCATTTGCCTTACTGTACATGACCTAAATATAACTTTCTCACATGCCCTGGCCGGGATCCGAGGCCAAGCAGTGATGAGAGACTGCTAGCAGTCAGTGGCAATGCCTTAGACCACTCGGCCATAGGGTAGTAGTCTCGAGTTTATCTTAAACAAACCCAACTGAATACAAAACCATTGATCTACACCCTTAAAGGGGCCCTTAAGGCTTACATATCAGCTTATATGAAAGTAATACACTTCAAGAACAGGATGCTGCCCTTCTTTTTCTCTCAGTGATCCCATGAGGGGAGATTTTTGTATATTGCCATCATCCTGCCCAGCCCCTGGCAGCGGCCATGTTTTTCAATTGGGTGGCAATCAGCCCCTAGCTCTGTGCTTATCTAAGCTCCCTTGCCACCCAATAAAACTGACCACAGCAGGGGGACTCACAATGGCGGCGGCCCTGGCTCAGAAGAGGTGCTATTCACTAATTGCAATTTTAGATTTCTCTTTGTGTGGGGCTCTAGGGCTTCCCTGTTTATGACAGATGTTGAGCTATGTTCATGAACGTTCATATAAACCTATGATTTGTTCTTCCCCAAGAGGGTTTAAGTTCCGAAGACTATTTATCTACTATCTTTGTAATGCACTTGGCCAATGGTTAATCGGTGTTTATCCCGGGCATTGCGGATACCTGCCATTACTTATGATATTGCTGGATAACCAAACAGCCTAAAACGGCAGAGAAAATAACAATTTACCAAAGTCCATCTTTATATTGTTTTGCTGTTCTGGGCCCGACTGATAATAACGACGTAGCCTGAAACGTCTGTATATACAACGGTTAACAAAATCCCATTCTTTATGTTGCGACTGATAATGAAAAAGTAACGGTTAAGCGAATTCAATTTCGTGCCTCGCCTTTTCTAAGTCTCACTAATAAGGTTAGGCGCTATTTCACCTGCGCCCCATTTGATATTCGTATTGATAATATCTCGCGTGTCTTCAGGTAGAAGCTCTTCCTATAAAAACATCTCTATCCGTCTGGCGTTTGCATAAAAGATTAAGATGGGGCTTCCCGTTGAGGAAAAGGCGGGAAATCCCCTGACAAGATCGTCTGCGTCAACTCCTCATTCATATGTCAGTAGGGGGCAAACAGAGACAGGATTGTTATTGGGAATGGGCTCGAATAACCAGAAACTCGCGCACGCACATCGCTCGTGGTGTTGACTCTCTCCCGCCCTCAGTTCCTATGCGGGCTGAATCCTGACTAGCCTAGTCCTAGGCCAAGAATTGTATTTCACTTCTTTGATAACTTACATAATGTGCATATACCATTCTAAGATGTCCGCCCATATCTAGTTCTATATTGGCTCACCAGGCGGCCAGTATGGGTTCATTTGGATCTTCATCATTCTGACTGACCTGTGTGACCACCCTTGGTGCCATCTATCACCAGCCACAGGAACTAACCCCTAGACATAAAGCGTATGATAGAGATCAGAATAGAGAAAAGCATAACTTAATGAAATCGTAGACTAGGAGCTAGTCTAAATCCTTGCGAGCAGGTGTAAACAGTAGAGGAAACCGAAGTACCCGAAAACCCCCAAACCCAAGTCACTCGAACTTTCTAACATACCCCGTGCCGAACGTGAGGTCGCAGTTTCGGGTCTCCCCTGGAACGCATAAGCGGGTTGGCCTGGTCGCTATATAAATGTGCGGCGTTGTTGAGGTCTGGCTATGGTGCTTCTGCAACTGAATGACCCTTTGGTACTATTCATTCGTTAGGACTTTCCTCTAGGTTTCTATCTCGTCGCGATATGACCTAAGCTTTTGAAAGCGATGGGGAACCAATTCTCTCCCACTCCCTACTGTTTTTTGAATACGTGCAGAGCAACCAACCCACCGTGGATTGGTTCAGGGGTTGCAAAGAAGAGAATAATGCAGATATGTAATTATTCATTCCATACATTCTAGTTGCCGAACAAATCATAGGTGGCTATGTTGTATATATATATATATATATATATATATATATATATATATATATATATATATATATATATATATATATATATATATATATATATATATATATATATTTGATACAGTTAAAGAGCAAGAACTTCACCTGACATGTAATTTGGCTAATGACAATTGTGCAGGTGAGTCGATTGGAATCTTATTGAGCAGTAATCGGGACAGATCTTTCAGAACACGATGTTTGCAATTGCAATCTCGGGTTTCCCTCGAGCATTTAGTGTCGAAACAAAAATCATGCCACACTTAAGTAATCATTACAATTCAATCATCCGCATTGTTTTTCCGTGCTTTCAGCTCTTTAAGAAATTGACAGACCGTTGTTCACATTCCTGGGGGATTAACCTAAACAGGCCGGGAACTCCCTTGCCACGCTTTCTCTTAGGACTCCCCCAGGGGTACATTTAACCCCTTTCCTATACTAGCCTACCCTTTGAGATTGGCACAAGTAGTAATAGCTTGGGTTAGTTCGCCCAAGTGCCCCAAAGGGACGTGATGTCAAGTCAAACAGTGGCTATTGTCAGCACCCTTAATGCTGGGTGGTTTCTTGGACCGTACCGTGTTGGTTTTCCAGCCAATTTCACCTGAGTGCCATCTAGAGGTGCACCCTTCCACTTGGCCTGATACCGACCCTGGGGCTGTAGGAACAGCACGGATAGGTGGGTGGATTTAAGGGGCTTAGCTGTCTCATTTCCGCTCTTGCAACATTCCGTCGGGGTTGGCTGGCAGGATTAGGAGGCACTAGAGCCGAGGGGGTTGGCTTTGGCAGCGAATTTGATAGAATGCCATAAAGCATATAGCACCTACACCTTCGCATGATCTGACTAGGACCACGAATGTCGATCACACTTTTCATCATTTAGGACACATACAGTTGGGATTCTGATCTTAAGTTTGGCTATAATACAGGTAAGTTTTTCTATATTAATACGGTACCAAGCATTATTCTACACTAAGTATATGTTTAGTCACTTTTTCGCCATATCAAGACTAACTTGTGACTAGCCAGTTCTTGATGACGGAAGAACCCATTGCACATAGGAAGCCCAGTACCCTGTGTTCGGATACCTGGGACTATTACCAATGTTGTGAACGGCAGCACGCAGTTGCAAGCTTTTGAACACTATTTTGAAATGGAGTTAGCGGCAATGTTGTAATTAATCCTGGAGTATGTTGGCCTGTCATATAACATATTGGATTACGGTATATTTATCAGACCCTTTTCTCCATCAGAAAGGAATTCCCAACTAGCCTAGGCATGTACGTGTATTGGGACGGATGGGTTAAACCCATTGGGATGTCATTTGCTACGCCATTCACCGATGGCAAACGAATATAAAAGTATAATCATAGGCTTGTTATTTCCCATTATCGTTGTTGGAAAGTTAGTATTGGCCAAGTATTTTTACTTCCCTTTTGGGCACCTACAAGTAGAAGTGGTTTTAAGGTTGTCGTGTGGTTGAGGGTGTGTTGAAGGTGGTTAGCTGAGGGAATGAAGATGCTATGAAACATCTCGTTATTGTTTCACAAAAAAATGTGAGGTTGACTCATCCCATTGTATTCGAATTCTTTTTCACATTGAGCAAAGATGGTGAAGATTGTGACACTCGCCCGTAACGCGCAGTAGAGTGTAAGAAGCCACAACAAAGCGACGCTCACCTGTGATGGGTAGTAGAGTGTTAAGAAGCCACTACTATGTCAAACCTTTTTTTTCCTAAACGTCAATAAAGCAAAACAGAAGATGACAATAACGTGTAATTTGTTAATTCACTCGTGGAAAATATTGTCAGAGCGAAAACAACAATTTCAAAAATTGTATGGCATTCTTGTAACGCTCTTACCACCAACCGGAAATTTTAACGAAACAGTCATGTAGGTATGCAGCGGTGACAACATGAACCGGGTATTGGTAGTACTTATGAAGTATAGAATTGTGATGTAAGGATGTAGGTTTTCAATCAAATTTAGTTGTTTTCAGGATTGCAACCCGACTTACCCATAGCGTATGGTATAGTCGTATAATGCTATTCTCTGTCCTAGCCTCTACCATTTTTACTTTGTGTCTAGTCTTTCATTTTTTTGGTCGATTATAGGTGGTGCCATAGTTGTCAGGTAAAAAATGGAAAGTTCTCACGTTGGCCACCTGTTGGGCAAATAACAAACTAAATATGGGCAACCCCAGATTCAGATAGTCAGGTGGGATAGGATACCCTTATGTTAGAAAAGAAAAAAAAGAAATATTCAGCTCATTCCTCAAGTACCATGAAGCGATAACTTAAGGGTGTTGGCGTTATTCTTGTATTGGACATCTGATGTAATGGGCTCCTAATTGCATGTAAGTAAGTTGGCATGTGTCAGGATGGACAGGGGGTGCCCATTACCTTAAATGATTGCCTGACTTTATTTTATTTTAGTTTGTACAATGAAAATATCTTCTTGATTTCTCACCTCCATTTTACCTGAGAGGATGGATATTAAGTAAAAGAAGGAAAACATCACGATATAGCCTACCTCCCAGACCATATTTGAATGTCATCCCTTGTGGATAGATGGCACTGCGGTATACTAGGAGGGTCGTTGGACATAATTTACTACCATTACAACCCCCTCGTGTGGCAATTGTGTGAACTAAATGGCCAACAGTAGGCAACAAGTCCCTATGTAGTAAAAGTGCAGATATACATTGATATATAAAAGCAAAGCACAGTAAAGTCTAGTAGCTATGCTAATAGCGAGAGAGATCAATCTCTTAACTAGCCTAGCTACTAGGCTTTACTGTGTTTTTACTTTATTATGTATATAAATGTATGCCTGCACCCAGGGTCTTATCCAGGATTTTCATAGCAGGGTGTCCAAAATGGGGTTCAGAGAAGACAGGGTGTCCCTACCCCCTCACTGAAAAAAATAAGTCGTCATTATTCATACTGACCATATACATTGACAAATCAATTTAGTATATGCTTTATTTCTTTAACACGTGTTATAGTTGTCATTTAAGAGTTAAACTTTTTAAAATATCTACTTGAAATTGATATTTCCAAAAAGTTCTGACCAAAAAATAGGGTGTCTCCCCCCCCCCCCCCCTCCCCATAACAAAATAGGTATTTCTCGTGGACCATGGTGCCAAAAAGACACCCTGACACCCTGCTGGCTAAGACCCCGCCTGAACCTATACCACATAGGGACTACTTACATACCCTCCTAGTTTAACCTTGGATGAAGAAAAGAATGGATATGTAGCGAGAGACCAATTACTATATGCCCTATAGTTACATGCTGGACTCATGCCAGGAGTACCAGATAAGGCATCACAGCGAGGTCACGTGAGAACAAGGACCAAGCAGGGCTCTCGCATCGATTACATTACAGAGAAACCTTATCTCCATCACCAGCTGGGGGTGCCCACAGCATCAATTTTGGCCCATTAGCAGCTATTAGTTGATACGGGTTGAGGCTAGCATGTTCAGATTGACGGGCTGGTTTCGAATCCACTTGTGTTTAGTCATCTAAGGTTTAACGCAGTGCCCTCTATCCAGAAGGGATGACATTTAAATACGGCCTGGCAGGCAGGCTTCCTCTTAACATTCCTTTACTCGATTACCTGTCTGTTTGCCTTTGTAAAACATCCGCTGATGGAGAAGGCTTGTAGACCTTCAGCAGATGAAGAGGAAGAGATAAAGACAAACCTTTTAAAATACCTCCTCTGGTATTTTTGTTATGGATCAGATGACTAAAAACATTGTAGGCCTGTTCGGAAAGAAGCGAACGACACGATAAGGATCTACCTTTTCAGATTACTTTTCTAGACCAACACTGATGCCAGGGTTAACTCTTTTCATGCCTAGAGAACCGTTTGAAAGCAATGTAATATAGATCCATCATGCTTATAGATTTTAGACAAGAGTATAATTTTACAAAAAATGAAGTAGAGTTGTCTGAAGGTTCATGGTAAACATTTCTATATAATTCAAAATCTATAAGAACATGCTTTGGTTAGAAAGTTCTAATCAAATAACTAAGGTTTCTAGGGTACTCCAGGCATTAATGGGTTTAAGCATTAGTGTTAGAAACCTTTCAAGATCGTGAAAGTGATACCATGTTATTTTCTTTCTATAGTCTGTTTGACATTATCCAGGTGTCATCGTTTCAGGCCATACCTCTATAGCGTCGAAAATATTGAATGGAAGTTTCTAATAACATCCATTTCAGGAAATGTACACTCTAGCCGGTAAGATTTTGAAAAATTTTCAAATAACATTTTATGGGCTTTGTATCAAGAGTAGATACGGCTTTCATTGTAATACGACCTGTACGTCCCATGGAAATACGTCAGACATTGGATCGCACACCTGAGAATGAAGGAGCCTTTTTAAGTTCGGTCTACATCTCTTTAGGATGTTCCCTGAATTCAAATGATACTTTCTTATATTCCACTGAAAACAAAACCCCATCCATGCATGTAGCATCTCTCAGAGTGCGATATCTTTTTTTTTATACAAAAACATCTAATGGAAAACATTTGAAAGAAAATGCTGAGTTGTAAAAATGAGACGACATATTATTTTCAACTGGATTTTGAATCCATTCTTCATTCTCGAGTAATTTCTTATAGGATCAGATTTCAAAGAGGCAAATGATATCATGATACATTACTATAGACAATTTTAGGATTCTTAGCATGAATAAGTTTAACGAACCCCTACCTTGACAGACAAGCCTTCTATCCTTATCTTTTTAGAGTACCAGCTCCCATAAGTAGCTTCCAGTTTTGTGAGACAATTGAACTTTTCATTTAAATATATTGACACTATACTTTACCTTTATACTATCCGAAGTACCTTGCTTTATATTTATGAGACTTCATCAGCTGTTGTCCATGTATGTTTGCGTAAAGTCATAGATGAGTATTCATCTAAGGTATATAGTTTCTGTTATATTTTCTATTCCTTTTTTGTTAAATGTTCTGGTTTCTTCCATGACTTCACCGTTCTCAAATTATTTGTACCATTTGCACGTATATGCAATCAATACAGTACATTACCTCATATTTCATTGACACTATACCTAGGTAATAGTAAGCGCCTTCCAGAAATGCACACGATTCGTGTTTATGTCGATCAGGCCAAAGTATCACCGTGATACAGCCCTACTAATAGAGTAGGAGGAGGTAGTATTGAGCATGAATAGCTCTCAAGGTGTCACTCTGTGTGATATCGGTGTCTGCATCTGTAGAAATACTGTCCGCTAAATCCTACACCTCTGACAGGACAAGGCCGAGACCTGGACATTCCGATCCTATCTCTAGAGCTATATAGAGATGTCCTCTAGTGCACTGTAAAGAAGATTCAATTGAAGAAATATCACGCCGAATATATAAGATTGTAGTTCTTTTTAGTTCTATTCTTATAATGGATTGCAAGAGTTGTCTCATTCCACTGAGGCACATGCATCAAAATTCATCTTATTGAAAGATGATATGTGAAGGATTACATCTATCATTTTTTCTGTCACTTACAGTTATATTATGACTACCCATTTATTAATGGTGAGTAAACCGGACTGACCGGAGAAAACCAACGACTTACCCCGAATCACTGGTAACTTTCTTACAGGCCTCACACGTTATTAGAGCCCCGTGTGTGTGTGTGTGAGAGAGAGAGAGAGAGAGAGAGAGAGAGAGAGAGAGAGAGAGAGAGAGAGAGAGAGAGAGAGAGAGAGAGAGAGAGAGATCAGCCAATCCTCATAGTTGTCAATTCTGTCTCTTTAGGTTTTCTAACTGTCATTTGAGGTACAAGTGCGAGGTCATTGGTGTCTTTCATCTCGTTATGCAGGTATAAGATTACCTATGTAATCCATATAGCAGCAACACGCACATGACAGCATCATCGCCATGTTCAAACAACACTGTCCTTCAGTCAGGTTATGCGTCCTTAGAACGTTCTTGTTCCTGTTCTTGGACTCGTTGTCTGGAATATCATCAAAACTATTGTATGTTGACATATATTCTAATACAAATAAATCCTAATTGCTTAAGATAAAAACAATGGTTGACCACAGGGGCCCTTATAATGTTTATCGTGTGGTTTGATCCACAATGCATACAATACCCACACATACACTGGTACATACATACATACATACATACATACATACATACATACATACATACATACATACACACACATACATACACATATATACATATATACACACACAAACACACGTACATACATACACACACATACATTCATACATACATACATATATACATACATACATACATACATACACACACATACATGTATGCACACACACACATAAAATTAATAAGCCAGTCTCATTATATATCTTTTATTGACTGTAACATAGTTACAAAAACAACATATGTTATACAATATAATATAATCAAACACAAGTAATAGTAATTTATAAGAAAAAGTATATACAGTCCGAGTACGTAGTGTTAAATGGTTGAGCTATAATTCAAGTCCTAGGGTTCGCGCAATGAGTCTTGTAATCATATAAGGCATACATCTTCAGTTAAGGTTATCATTACTTTCTCTATCTGTATTCATAGAATCTATCAGGGGATGGCTTTGTTATTCGGGTGGTTTAAATATTTTAGAGTGGCATATTTTGTACCACATTGTACTGGCAGATGGTGTCTTGACCATATGGCAGAAAAAACACCCCTTGGACCAGTCACCCATGGTACCACCCCTAAATTATAGAGCAATGCGGAGAAAAGACACACCTGCCCAATATAATGTGCCACACTTTACCTGGTGGGTGGAGATGTATACCCCTCAATACGTGGTGACTTAGGGTCGGTACCCTTGATGCTTGGGTAGCGGGTTGCCTACCCTAAAACCCATACCTGCTGAGACAGGGTGCATACCCGGTATGTCTTCTAATGAAGGGTGGGTACCCCTTATGCCTGATGAAACGGGTTGCATGCTCTTGTGTCCTGTAAGAAGGGTTATATACCTGTATAACAAACAAGGCAGGGTGCGTATTTCGGACTCCTGGTGGGACTTGAGTGGGTACCTAAAGCTGAGATTTCTGCTTGATGCTTTAGGTATGGGTATCCAGTAGAGATAAACAACGGATGCTTTGAATAAACACATTTGTTGACGTCAACGTTCCGTTTAGAATGCATTGCGCACATGGCGTGATCTAAGAGCTTCGTTTAGTCCATCCATGCCTCGTCTATCCAGGTGATTAAATGGAACATTGGACAGATGTTTCTGAATAACATTTGAATAATTTTTAGTATTTTTTTCTATGACCAGTTGTTTTTCTTCGGTGCAGTTTGGAGAACTAATTTCTCTGCAAATACACGCATTCCCCCTCTCTCCACCCATAACAATTGTTATGTATGTATGTATGTATTTATGTATGCATGTATGTATGCATGTATGCATGTATGAATGTATGTATGTATGTATGTATGCATGTATGCATGTATGTATGTATGAATGTATGTATGTATGTATGTATGTATGTATGTATGTATGTATGTATGTATGTATGTATGCATGTATGTATGTATGAATGTATGTATGAATGTATGTGTGCAAGCACATACAATTGTATGTATGTATGTGTGTATGTATCTCTCTATACATGTTTATCTATTTATCTATGCGGACAGAGAAAACAGAAAAAAAGACAGACACACAGAAAGAAAGACAGGCAGATAGACCCATTGATATATAGATAGATGTTAAGTGCGATGGGTGGAGTTCGAGCATGAACCATGAATATAGATGTCGGTCAACGCTAAAAACCAATGTGTCAAAGTCAATGCAAGCATCCCACCAAAACAATCTTGGGTAGTCCATCCATGTCGTCTGATGCGGTGTCGTTTTCCAGCAAAATATTTCACGTCGTAAAATCTCAATTCAATGTCCCATAATTTGACACAGTGCAATAAGAAAAAAACGTGCTTCACTACGGGGGGTAAGCTATGTTGGGACAGCTTTCTCGGTCGTTGCAGATGGTTTTTCTCGACCGAACAATGCGCCTCTATTTTATATAGGTGTGCTAGGTGCAAATCTCGACGTTTAATTGTATAGATTGAGTGGCAGCTTGGGCTAAAAGACAGAATTTGACACTTATGTCTGAAGATATGTAGGCGGACGAGGTAGGCAGGTCGTGTATGTAGAGCAAGGGAAACCATGCCCTCCCCCATCGGGTACGTGTACGTGTACGTGGTTTGGGATCCCGACCATTATTCATCGTGGCAGCTTCTGAATATAGTCCAAAAGCATCAGGGTAACTTATAGGTGGAAGCACACACACACATATTTATACACGCATATTTCAAAGGAGCAAGATATTTAGATAGCAATCGTAAGCCGAAGTGCAATATTGTCATGGAGCTGCGTTATATAATTGATATATTGTATATTACTAAGTAATATCCTATATGGATGTAATATGTACGTTATTAACATTATCTGCCTCAGTTATTACCAACATCTTCGGTGTTATTATAGAGGATAGATATCCAAATAACATCCAGATCTACAATCGGCTGAAAAGGGGGGATATTTATTTACCTTGGTTAATTGGTTTCAATTCCCCCCTTTTACCCAGAAGCTACCGTATTTGTGTTTCAAAATGAGTAAGAGTACTGGAAATTGATGCATATTTACATATATACATAAACATACATACATTCCAACACACATGCAAAAAGGTCCCACACTTGATCGTCATGCTAGGAACGAAATTATGATCCGGTTCCAATTAGCTTTGTGCAGCCGTTTGACACGGAAATTGCAGCACTATACCGCTCAGCCGGGGAGGCAGCCCAACCTGCGCCAAAAATACACACAAGCCATCATCAGCTAGTGTTTGCTACATTTGCACATAGCTATTTTTCTCAGTTTTGCAATATCCGATGCTACTCTCTAAATCCATCCCATTGAAAACGGCACAAACCTACAGTGTGAAACTATTTACCGAGCCGTGGTCAATTCAATTGCACGGAAGTAAGGAGGCGGTTTATTTAGGAAGAAGAACTACACGGATCTATTTGAATAGTTAAATCCAGCGGATGACACCTGCGGCTCAAAGGGATTTGATGATCAAATTAAAGTATCACTTTATGTGGCCCTGCACTCATAATGGGGGCTACTGAGAAATTGCGGCAGAAGGGCGTTTGGGGTGATCCAGCGAGCCAGCCAAGTGTTGACAATGCCCCCTCTCTGACCCCTCTTGTACCCTGGCTGTATACAATGGCCGCCGTCTGCTGATCCTCAACCAGACAGACCGCGGAGAGTGCGGAACGGATCGGACAGGCACACACAGACACAAATATATATATATATATATATATATATATATATATATATATATATATATATATATATATATATATATATATATATATATATATATATATGTATATATATATATATATATATATATATGTATATATATATATATATATGTATATATATATATATATGTATATATATATATATATGTATATATATATATATATGTATATATATATATATATGTATATATATATATATATGTATATATATATATATATATATATATATATATATATATATATATATATATATATATATATATATATATATATATATGCGAATAGTTCTACTTCTTTTAAAAAGATGTCCATGTCACCAATCAATTAATATTTGATAAAAAATATTTCCGAGATTATTGCATTGTTATAAAGAGGTTTCCACATAAATCAGAACATGCATTCGCTTCAGTCAATACGTGAAGAGGTTAAATAAGCTAACAGACAATATAGGGGTAAAGCCGGTAGACTTAAAATAGAAGAAGCCATTTGAAAATGTGAGTTACCAGGTCGCTTACTGGTCAGTTAGCAAATAGAATACTAAAAGAGGATCTAATGAAACTAAAATAATTGAATAGAAAGGATGCTGTCGAAGTCTGGATGAGCGAAATTGCATGGTGGCGGATTCATCAAGTGCGTGGGATAAGTGATAATTCCGTAGACCGTCACTTTGTCTGCCATTTTCAGTATTGCTTTGCCAGTTATTAATTTTGGAGGAAGCTTGAGTACCCCAGAGTATCATACAAGTTATTGGTAATTTTCTCGCATGCCTCGAGTCGGAATCTTAGGCAGAGGTCGCTATACAAATGTGCTGCTCTATGAAGCGGCCTGTATAGATTTGTAACACGTCATGCTCTTTCATAGCATATTGCGATGTCCTTCCTTTAATGAGGTACGCACTAAGTTCTAACCTGTATATTTTTCTGTAAGTAATATTTTTTTGACAGAGACGAGGAAACAAACATTTAACCCTTATGCTGCTGGTGGCTAATTTGGCCAATACAACATGATGCAAAAATCCTGAAAAATGACTGTAACCATGGCAAATGGGTACTCATCTGAAAGTGCTCGGTGAGAACTATCCAATTATACCAACATGACAGGGTTTGGATGGTTTTCAAAGATGTTCGCGTTTTTGTGCTTTGGGCGAATGTAGCCTCAGCATTGGAAGTGTAATGAGGTACGCACTAAGTTCTAACCTGTATATATTTTCTGTAAGTAATATTTTCTTCACAGAGACGAGGAAACAAATATTTAAAACACAGAGCTGATAAAAAAGATATGTGTCTGTGTCTGTGTGTGCTGGCTTAATATCCGTCCTCGTGACTGGCACACTGATTGGCTAGAACCTATGCCTTATTGCCTCATATAATAAAATACTGCGTTTACAAAATCACTGCGATACCTGTGTTGCTTAGGAGTGTGAGGTTAGGGAAAGATAGAACGGTTTATCACGGGTTGCGTTTCATACCTGGGGTGGTCTCTCGAAGATGAAACAGTATGGGATGAGGTTTGATTGAAATAGATCATCTCTGGCACTGATTGCACTGTATCTGCACGGCTCATCCTGTGTGGTCTAGATGAGAACCTAGACACGGCCCTGGGCTAACAGGTGCCTGCAATATGGGGTAGTCACTGTACCAAATATATACACCTCTCAATAAGCCATACTTTATTCAAGCACACACTTACGTACTTTCATTTACATACAAACATGCATGCATATATACATACACAACTATGGCCTATTGAATAACTGTTATATCTGGCGAATTTTCTTAGTTATATATATATATATATATATATATATATATATATATATATATATATATATATATATATATATATATATATATATATATATATATATATATATATATATATATATATGTATATATATATATATATATATATATATATATATATGTATATATATATATATATATATGTATATATATATATATATATATATATATATATATATATACATAATATATGTATGTATATATGTATACGCACACACACATATATACATGCCTACATACATACATGTATGTATGTATGTATGTATGTATGTGTGCTTTAACGTTGTTACCACATGTGGCTAAAATGACTATGCAATTTCCGTTAGAATGTTTTGTGAATGTCTCTGTAACTTAATCTTGTAGAAAGACATACGTGTACTAAAACCTTTTTATAATTCACTGTAATTCCCTCTACCTGCAGTCTAGGAATGTGAGGTAATCTGGTATGCCCTTGATCAAGATTTTGCCAAAAAGGAATGCTGTAAAACCCATCATGTTGTTTTATCATAATAACAGACCGTTAGGGATAAAACCCTGAGAAGTTTGTGAAAAATAAGGACGAAGATTTCAAAGACTTGTGTTGTTTATAAACAGCTAAGTATTACCCTCGAAACGTTGTGATACGATATGCTTTATCTGAAGTGCTAGAGAAAGATCACCCTCCAATCACGACTGTTGACACCCCTCTTGAAGTGGTGATAAGCCTTGCCTGTGGTCCGGCCCTGTTAGCTCGACAACTGTGCTGTGTATGTAGACCAGGATAATGTCTGTTCTGACCAAGATGGATTGGGCAGTTAGCTTGATAACGGTGTTTGTAGTTGGTTGACCCATCGACGGGTTGTACATTAGGTTGTTATGTGTGTCGTTGTCCTTAGTGAATCGCTCCCTCGTGTCTCGTCGCCCTGGATAAGACCTTAGATGAATAGACAAACGATCGACATTCGTGCGAAGACAATGTAGTTCTCTACGCTGTGGTTTGAGGCCATTTCCTTTGACCCAAGATACATAAGTTGCATTCGAAACTAATGTATAAATGTAAATTTCATTGAGGGATTAGATAAAAGTGCATCACTGCATATAATCAATCATACGATGTCTTATTAAGGGGACTGGTTACCAAATATGTATATTGTTTACTGACTGTAGAAGTGCTACAAAAGTATATATTCATCGGAATACAGACATGAAAAATAGTATAGTACAAGTTATTACAGAACGGAAAATTAATCAAGTAACAAAATAGCTGAAGTAAGAAATAACAGTAAAACGACCTATTAAAATTGAAATATTTTCAAACCTCACTCTGTCAGGACGAGGTAGATATGGTCTTTACAGGCAGGACATCTTTAATAAGTATAATGAAATGTATTGCACTTTCAGGAAACTTTGGCCCTGCATTGTCAGTCACTTATTGTACATCTATTGGCAGGTATTTATATCAAACCATGAGAATTTGCGGATCGAATTTAATTCCAGCAATTGCTTCTATTGCTTTTCTTTGCATGAATATCTGCTTTGAATATCAAAAATGATATCAAAAATGCTATATTATAAAAGCAGTCACGGTTTAATAACATTTTTATTTATTTTTCTTTCTAGATGGACACGCTAGCCATGAAGGACAGGACGTCACAGAACGTTTTCAAGGGTTCTCTATTGGTTTCCTCTTTGCTTGAACACTATCCCAAACGTTTCGGAACGCGTCGCAGCGCGCAGCATTTTGCACAATCACTTCTACAGGCGGGACATGTCGAGAGCGTGCTAGGGGAGCGAACGTTCACGGACGGTTGCGAACTGTACCGCTGGACGGACGAGAGTGTTGTCGAAGACGCTAGGAGAATAGTAACTACCCCCACGGGAATCCCTCGTAAGAAACTCCTCGAGTTGGTTGATCTACACCCGTTGGGCAGTCGAGACGATTTAACACCAGACGATAGTTCTGAGCGTACCGCCAGGCGAACACCGGAACAGGTAGGCGTGACGTCACCGAGCGGCCGGGGGATTGATCGCAGCGTGCGAAGGAATACCATTGGCACACCGACTTCGTCAGGGGCCGCACGTGAACGCAGCCCATCCTCCTCCTATACGGAAAAGATGGCTCACCTACGGAGCAACCTGAACCGCTCAGCGAGCATGTCCACAGATAGGATCGCATTTAAAAGCGAATTGAGTGTGAAACTCACTCCGGATGGTACGGCGAACCAAAGGGAGGTGCGAAATAACAACTTGCGAAACTTCGTGCGAAATGAACAGATCGCGAAAAAGAATGTTTACAATAGGAATATGTATGGGAGCGCGGAGGTTCTACATCCCAGAACTCGTGGGTTGGTTTCGGCCGTTGCTAGGAGAGTTGAGGTTATACCCGACGGTAACGATGGCAACGGAAGCAACCATGGTGATGGTAACCATAACAACCGCACTCCCAATGGCCATAGCAACGGTGGAGTTAATGGCAGCAGTGTGAATGGTAACTACGAAAACATGTACAAAAGTGATTGTAAAGTTTATAACTCCAAGACCCCCTCCCCGGGGATGGACTACGGTGAGCGACGCAGGGGGTCGGGATCGTCCAATATATCCTCTCTTGCCCACCCGTCTTTAGAGAATATAAATGACGGCAGTTACTGCTTTTCGGATAATGAAAAACATCTGTTGGAACAGATGAAAAGGATGCAAAAAGAACATCAAAATCTGGTAAAGAGTTACGAGGATAAGATCAATGAATTGATGGGTAAAATGTATGAATTGAGGAATATAGCAGAGATGCTAGAGAACTGCGGTAGCCAATCGTCTTCCCCGAGTAGCCCTGCACCTCCCATGTGGCAGACGAAGAATATACCATTCGAAGATCTTCATAGTAAGTGTTATTTATCATATATTTGCATACACATGCGATCCATAACCAAGTTATGCTTTTATGATTTACAACTAATCCACTAACGTAGTAACACCTTTAATAATAATTGGATAACGTTTGTTTATAAGAGGTTGCACCCTCTCACAAGCTAGGTTACTGATGAGAGAAATATCTCAGATAACGCTATTAAAGCCATGTTAGGATTTGAAATAAAAATGCTTATATTGACCTAAATGAATTAAGCGTTACTATTAAGGAAAGAGCAGTGATATGAGACAAATGACAATATATCCCTTAGGTAAAATTATCCTATTAATACATGTACATGAACATGCTTATCTGGTGTCAATTTCTGACTTATTTCAAATGGGAAAATAGTGTGGTTATTACGATACATCTTTCGCTAGATAAGCTAATTGTCATTAATATGAATATTCAAAAGCATATTCTACGTCGGCTGTTATACAAACCATAGTTTTCATTATATCACGTCACGTCAGGGCTCGACAACAACTTTTTCTCTCAAGCACAGACCACGTCATACATACATGGATTTTGCATAGGTTGGGCAACTTTCTCAAAATGACCAATATATTATCGGACTTTGACGATTCATACCGTGTTTGGTTTAACGTTACTGCTAATACCTTTTTTCTCAATTGAATGTCTTGGCAGGTATCAAAACATATATTGGGGGTATTCAAACTTATTTTTAACTTTCCCCACAGTGATCTTGGCATTTATTGGTGGTTTTGAGCCCCTGCACGTGCATACTTGATATTATACGCCTACACGAAAACTCATCCAAAAGGAGATATCTACTTTTAGACACATTCAGTATTTATTCTACTACAGTATGTTTAACTAAGTATTTATCACCGCCGACTTGGGCAAGGCGATGAACTACAGCGCTCGCAGTAAGCTATAAATAAAGTCAACAAAAGTAGTATTTTATCTGTGCACCAGATCCTAGGCAGGTGATCCGAGTCGCTGCATATTAACCCGCTCATGCTGAAAACCCCGCGAAAAATATCGTCTGGTTATATGATACTTAGGAGATTATCTCGGAAATGTCGCGTGTCTTCACAAAATATTTGAATGGCATGTGTTTGTATTAGTATGATGAATCTTTCCTCATCAAATATTTTAGTTTGGCCAGAAAGGTACAGTACATGGCTAGGTTAATCAATTTATTTCTATTGTGGGAATTGTGTAATTTCGATTGTCGTCACTTTTTCTGTCATGTTGTGGCTAATTCGTGACTAGCCAGTTGTAAGTGGTGGAGGAAACCCGGAGTGCCCGGTGGAAACCACCGCCTAACCCCAAGTCACTGGCAACTTTCTCACATGTCCTGGGCAGGATTCGAACCCGGGTAGAGATAGCTAGCAGTCAGTGGCAACACCTTAGACACTACGGAAGTTATATCTTATATGATTAACTCATTGCAGCGGAGTTTCACAAACCACTTCGAATATAACTCATCCAATATATAACTATACCAACGGGTAATGTTTTGTCATTCAGATATTTCTCACATTGCTTTAAATAAAGATATTCCTAAAAATACCAGACCAGTATACAACAGTAACTGTGGTAAAAAGGGAGCAAAAAACTACGTTAAGTGAGAAGTACAAAAAACGTACATTCCTATGTTTTTACTATACAGCTTTTTCCAGTGGTTTATTTGTCTATCTGACACCCATAGCAAACCTTACATAACCAGTATAACTTTCCCGCCTAGAAGATGAGGATGAATTAGTAGCGCTTGCTATTTTTTATATTGCCAACTCACGTGTAATGCTTGATCAAGATTTGTTCAACCTCGAAGCCCCGTTGCGAAGGAAACTGCAAATCGATTGTTTTAGCATATAAACGTTCTTTGTGAGTTTACCCTTTTTATTAGAAAAAAGTCCATTCACACCTGGTGTGTACACACGGTTTGACACATAAAGATATTCTGATAACACATTAATATTTTAAAATATTTGATTTAAAAATTACTCCCGTTGGGTTAAGTCATTTCTCCTCAAATACTAGTATATACTTCAGATACTAGTATTGCATTAGTTGTCGGATTATGACCGGTTGATAGACCATTTGTGTACTCCTGGAGGCAATGGGTTAATTCAGTTAGATAAAGTGTCAGTAACACTTGGATAAATGGGACGGCTCTCCTCCAATATAACCAAACTTTCTGAAGTCGAATCAATCTATACCGAAATACAACATTCATATTGCATGACTTTATATAAAACGTAGCTCAAGACATAGCTGGGTAACACATAGACCCATGATTTCCCACAATGTATATATATATATATATATATATATATATATATATATATATATATATATATATATATATATATATATATATATATATATATATATATATATATATATATATATATATATATATATATACATATATATATATATATGTCATCCACTTTTGGTCTGTCTTATATTCACCAATGTGCATGGCAAACATGTCCTTTCTAGTGAATGTGTTTGCCATCTAATACAAATGTCTTTTCAGCCACGTACATCGTACGTAGCCTAAACAAGTTTAAAGTCTATCATTAAAAACTTATATTTCACTTGGGATCCTTTCACTTATCGTGTAAAAAAGGACTTGGCAAGAGCCGAGTTCGGAAACCTCAGAAGTATCACCTGTTTAGGTCAGGAAAGGTCACGAAATGAGGTCATATTGTGTTTTACAACTTTCACCGTTCACTTCTCACGTTTCCTGTCTCCGAAACATGGGAGCATGGTTGTGGTATATCCCTTTAAGTAGAGCGGGTGTAAAGTCCATCCTAGTGATATGCTGTGGAGATACCAGAACGACAGCTTTAATCGGGTGTGAAGTGACCCAATGTTACGTTATCAACAATACCTACACAACTAAAGAAAAAGGGACTCCCCATTAGGCCAATTATAAACCCTAAATATCAAGAATACGTTATGCACAAGCCTTAAGGGTTGCATCATTTGATTATGATGGAATGCTCCCTAACTCGCTTTACATGTTTTAGTACAAAACAACCCTCTTGATTCAGCAAAGGGCCTGCCCCTACGGCCTAAAGCCTTGCCACTGACTGCTAGCTGTCTCTCACCACAGCCTGGGTTCGAATACCGACTGGGGCATGTGAGAAAGTTGCCAGTGACTTGGGTTTAGGCCGTGGTTTTTGCCGAGTACACCGGTTTCCTCCACCAAGTGTATATGACTAGTCACGATTTAGCCAAATCATGGCAGAAAAAGTGACTAGAATCGAAATTCCAAATTCCTGATTCAGCAAATGGAAGCCGCGAATCACCAGCCAGATGATGATTGTGCATGTCGGCGGTTGATCCTATAAACCTGTAGTTGAGGTCCTAATGTGATTCATTAGGAAGCTGTATCTCGTTATTTTGTCGTTTCTGGTCTCAATTAACCATTCCAATGTATAGGCTACTTTCTCCCAAAGAACAAGGATGTAAAGATGATGGTGTTCATTAGATAGCTCTCACTGAGTACTCTCATATGAGTACCAATATGCCAGGGTTTCATTCATTTTCCGGCTTTTTTTGGATCATTTTGTATTGGCAAAATTAGCCACCAGCAGCATAAGGGTTAATGTATGTAGCCTATAATCTAAAAGGAACCCTGTGGCCATGTGACTAAAGGTCGACATGCTTGTGACAGGATGTTGAGAAAGACCCAACCATTAAAATGCCATTCCGTAATCACCTAAATGTCTTTTTAACCCAAATACCCTACATAAAGGTTATAAAATACCAAGCGTAGGAGGAGAATGAACTATGAAAACTGCGGTATGATAATGGTGGCCGTTATGCATTTCTGCGGGGGTTCTAATACCCTACAAAGCTATTGCAAATGCCTTTGTTATTTTACCCTTTTTATTAGAAATTGCAAATACCTATTATAAGTAACCTTTAATTATGAAAAGGGCAGCAGCCGTTTAAGCTATTCTCTCATGATTGTATATTGGAATTGATGTTTACTCTTTGGTTAAACACGTTTCCCAGCAATGGAACCCTGTAAATATGGCATTTGTACTATACATTTCTATAGCTTAGTGTGGTACATATTGTATTTTCTTTCATTGTACTGCAATTCTGCCATCAGGTAGAACCACAAATGCGTGTGTAGCCTAAAACTATTAACTATACAAACCAACCGAAAGTGACAAATGCAAACACCGGAAGGACTTATTGTCCGTAATTAATTAAGCATTTTGCGGGACGCTTCGACGCAATATCAGTTTTCTAATTGCTAATTCATGAAATCTGCCAATTAGGTATTCTTAGTGAGTTCTACGCTGCGGAAACATTTTATTAACCCTTCCAATGATGAGGCTACTTTCCTCCAAAGCACTGAGGACACGACGATTTTTGAAAAACGTCTAAAACCTGTCACATTGGTATTCATTGGATAGCGCTCGCTTAGTACTCTCAGATGAGTACCCATTTTCCAGGGTTTCAATCATTTTCAGGCTTTTTTTTTATCTAATTTTGCATTGGCCAAATGAGCCACCAGCAGCATAAGGTTTAGGTAACATACACCACCGACTCACCACGCTCTACATTCCCGCCAAACACCTGACTTTTTTCAATGAGTGATTTCTCGTATTTCAAGGGCCACTTTACAACTGTTGTCAACGATTAAAGTTAATTTGTGTGCTCGAGGAGCCGCCCTTGAAACTTGCCCCGAATCCATGATAAAAGGTTGAGTTTTTGTAGGGAGCAACTGCATACGCTGTGTACCATTGAAAAGGCCATAGTGTGACCCAGTAATTGGAGAGCTAGAAAAATATTTATTGGCATTGTACGATTTGTATGTCACGCCACTTGGCAGTGGCAACTACCTCGATAAACAGTGGAGGTCAAAGAAACTACTTTATTTCATTTTGATCTGGAGTGTGCACAACGTCTGACCTCGTCGATCATAAGTCATCAGTTAGAAGAATATTTAAAAATGATGGATGACCACAAGTGCTAGATTACTTAATTTGCTCGAAAAGATCCTGCTAGGCAAAGTATGCAAATCCCTATGCACTTTTCATCAATTTAGCCATGCCTATGGTACAGCACAAAAATGACACACATGAAAAAGCCTACATGTAACACTGTTTATATGGAGATCTTTCCTTCTAGTGATCTAGTGATCCAAGACATGTCTTCATTTGGAAGGGGTAAAACAATTAAGTATGCCGATGGTATAGCACAAAAGTAGCAATTGAGAAAGCCTACATGTAACACTGTTTATATAGAGGTTTTCCCTTCTAAAGATCTGGTGATTCAAGACATTTCTTTATTTGAAAAGGGTAAACAAATGATCACATTACGAACATCACGTGTTATGTGCTATATTGGTTAGTTTTGTGTATCTTTCGTGATGGAGACTCAGGTGTCGTGTCCTCTGTACCACCTGTAGTGATTACTCACTAGCAGTGTCCTATTGTAAGGGTGGTGGGGTGTCACACAGCTGACCATTGGTCGAGAGTACCCTTGTAGGCGACTAGATATCCATGTAACCCCGCAACACGGCTTGCTGAGAAACGCAAACATCCTAGTCAAACACAGGCACCTATTTACAGCTATTGCTGCTCAAAATGAAATCCTATGTAGTTATCCAAAAACATGTTTCTATGACTACCAATGGTCTGGTTAGTGCATTCGGTTAGGTGCCAATATGTAGAGAATTACAATGCGATATCGTGAATACATTTATAATCAATGTAAAAATTGAGATGATCTTTCTTATACAAACATAAACGCAGTAAAGATGATCATGCACATACAGGTCTTTTGTTTACGACATCATATGGTCAAATCTCAAGGCACACACACACACACACACACACACACACACATATATATATATATATATATATATATATATATATATATATATATATATATATATATATATATATATATATATATATATATATATATATATATGTCGTGTACCAGAAGTCGATCCGTACCAATCGACGATTGGTACAGCTACACTGTACCAGAAGTCGATTGACATCTGGTACAGCTATTACCTGTACCAGAAGTCGATCGACTTCTGGTACAGCTATTACCTGTACCAAAAGTCGATCGACTTCTGGTACAGCATTAAGCTGTACCAGAAGTCGATCGACTTTTGGTATAGCCTTTAGCTGTACCAAAAGTCGATCGACTTCTGGTACAGCATAGCTGTACCAATCGTCGATTGGGACAACCATTCATTTATGAGGGTCATGAACCAAACCTCGATCTGTACCAGAAGTCGATTGTGAAAGCAGCAGTCAATTCAGTGGAATATTAAACATGGATGTTTCACAAACTGATTTTTATAGTGAACACATTATTTAATATTGTTTTGTTTTTGTCTAAAGGAATTTAATTCAACAAATTTGCCTATTTAAGGCCACCAAATCACCTTTTTTACTCAAATTCATTTTCTTTTTTCTATTTTTTTCTTTTTTGGGAGGGGTTAGTTTGACAGACTTTTTTGTAATAAACATAAGTCCAATTTTCTTTTTCAACTTATCAGATTCTATGTCTTTAATTAAAGAAAAAATAAAAGGTGTGAGATAGCATCCCTTAGGAAATAATGATGACCATCTTCCTGTGCTAATGATCATATTAATTCAGGTTATCACCTTTACATTTTTATTTAAAACCTTTAAGGAAACATGTCCAATAGCCAAGGTTAACTCTTTAAATTTGATTTAATTACATTTATTGATAGTGGAGTAAATATGTTTTTAATTTAAACTTCAGTATGTGCTATTTATCACCCCATGATTATTTGCACAATGATCATCTTAATTCAATTCACTGAATATATCTTTAAAAATTGGTGAAAAGGTTTATTGAGTAGTTTAAGAGACAACAGCCCCTCCCTATCTAAGTTTTGAATATAGGGAAGTCAATACAGTTATACACTGAAAATAAGTCTGAATATTATCATTTTGATAAAATTAAAGTCAAAGTGATGTTAAAAAACAAAAGACTTATCATCAATATGGAGGACTCAGATATGAAAATAAGCCTGTACCAATCGTCGATTGGTACAGACTTAAAGGCTGTCCCAAAAGTCGATCGAGTATTGGTACAATTAATGCTGTCCCAAAAGTCGATCGACTTCTGGTACAGCTTGATGCTGTCCCAAAAGTCGATCGACTTCTGGTACAGGTAGTGCTGTACCAGAAGTCGATCGACTTCTGGTACAAGTAATAGCTGTACCAGAAGTCGATCGAATTCTGGTACAGCATAGCTGTACCAATCGTCGATTGGTACGGATCGACTTCTGGTACACGACATATATATTCATACTCACAGAAACTTAATTTTGAAATCGATACATTTGCATAGCACGTTTTGACTGACAAATAACGTTTGTTCTGTTTCGTACTTTTTAACATGTTTACTTTTTTATACAGTTATAACTAACACTAATTTATTTGTTCTTTTAACCTTTTTAACTACAGATGATCATCAATCCCCTCCTCCCCTCCCCTCATCTGCACCCCCCACGACGTCCTCGTCAGCTTCATCCACCTCCTCCTCGTCGTCCTCCTCCTCCTCATCCTCGCAGTCCCCCAGCCCCCAGCACGCCCAGCAGATCATCCAGCCCAGCAGACCCGTCATCAAACCCAGGGTCAATATGAAACCATTGTTGTGGGACAGGATCGTCATCGGGCAAGGTGGTGAGTCATAGTGACGGCAACAACTACGTCATGCATTACGGCATAAGAATTTGCATATGCGATTTGAATGCTTAACAAAAATGAACAACACTTTTTGACATTATTAGCTACAACAAATTAATTTGAATGTTTCATTATGTAACCCTATTCGATATCACCAACGTAGCAATAGTCTGTTCTTTTTATTGTTCGCGAAGTACATCAGAAAATAAAATATGCATATATACACCATTTAAGGATGAACTAATAATATCCTATCTATACGGATATGTTTATTGTCCGAGTATCAACATTTGCATAGTGATATCAACAATCTACGTCTTTTTTAAGTTAAACGTTTTTGATGTGCCTACATTTGACACGAAGGATACACATGAAATCAATGCAAAATGACCGGAGATTGTGCATTTTGTCTTATAATGCATCAAACAGTTTTTATTACGTTTGTCATGAAGTGAATACTAGTATCTTATTTCACCAGGTTCAAGCAATACGTTTTGGAACCATTCCACGGAACCCAATTTTGATGTTGATGACTTTGAGAGGTAAGTTACACACAACGTAAACTTGCAACTTAAATAGAGACGGTTTTATGCTATGGTAAATTTAAACCTTCTTTTAAGATTAGATATGTTTGCTCGTCTCACTATGCAGATAAGATAAAACATACGCAGTTTTACATTCGGTATAAAACATACAAAGTTTCACATTTGGTATATTATTTGAATTTCCTGTAAAAACAATGAAATGTTACCCGTGGACTTTTTAGTAGTTTGCATTCGACTACAAAACACGCTTGTGGATCAGAATAGGGATTCCTCTACGTCACTCGTTGATGAACCATTGTAAGAAAAGCGAATAATCACGATTCTTTGCTCTGATAAATTAGTTTTGGTTCAAACCATCCTGTAAATGTATGTGTTCCTAGCCTGGTATGATACTGCTTGTCCCGTATGTGCAGCAATCATAAAACTTGGGTTGTCCTACTTTTAAGGGGTTCAGCAAGATATACCGAAAACATTCATGCCCATACGTCAACTATTACCGGTAATACAACGGTTTAGTATGTATGTCTCAATAATGTCCAGACACTCATTTTTAAAATCACACTTGTATCATTTGCTTAAAATTCTCATATACAGCGATTCCAGATTATAGCCTGTATTTGTCCCAGTGTATGTTTCACATGTGTGTGGGTTTCCAAATGCTGCACCAGCACCTTGCCCTAATTCATAGTGACATTCAAAGCTGCAATAAAAAGGCTGAAATGCTTTACTGCTGCACCTTTTGACTTCAGCTTTTCACTAGGAATATACCAGATTTCATTGGTGTAGGTAATGTTGTAAGCAAACCCCTACATGGTGTACTATAACTCAGCAGCATGACATTTTACTGCACACTTAAACATGATGCTTAACAACAGAATCTTAAGGGCCACCCATGAGAAATAACTTCTACCTCTTCAAGCATTTTTATGTTCATCTTACTACAAAGTCTTCAACTTTACGATCTTCCTTAAGAAGATATTTATCTTATAGTTAAAGACTTCCCACTACATTGGACACACCCACGAATGAATGTGGCTACAGTGAAGGTTTTCATATATATGCGTAATATATACTTATTTTTGACTTGCCTATCCTGATTACCTGAAGCAGGCATTCATTAGCCATTTGTGTGATAAACGCTTTTCTTATGTTTCCGAATTCATACTTTTTTGTAGGATGTTTGGTAGACAACAAGAGCGAGAGAAATTCCCGCTCACTTTAATGGAATCTTTGTGCAAAAACTCGCCTGGCACGGAAGAGGTAAGCCAGTGACTTATACAACATAGGGTAGCAAAAACAAGCATCAAACTGACTCAGACAATGGTCATGAAGTGATTCATTGATGACGTCACTCACAATGAATCTGTG
>OZ012688.1:8991455-9036455 GCA_963942565.1 Maea johnstoni | reverse complement strand
ATATATATATATATATATATATATATATATATATATATATATATATATATATATATATATATATATATATATATATATATATATATATATATATATATATATATATATATATATATATATATATATATATATATATACATACATATTTATTTATATCATTGTGATATCATTTCATGAAGGATCGAATAATTGGGTACGAACCTTAACCATAACATTGCTGATATTACATCATGGATGCGGAACAGGTCCATATGGATGTATGTATGTATATAAATATATATATATATATATATATATATATATATATATATATATATATATATATATATATATATATATATATATATATGTGTGTGTGTGTGTGTGTCTTTAGACATATATATATATATATATATATATATATATATATATATATATATATATATATATATATATATATATATATATATATATATATATATATATATATACATATATATATATATATATACATACATGTATATATATATATATACATATATTTATATATATATATATATATATATATATATATATATATATATATATATATATATATATATATATATATATATATATATATATATATATGTATATTTATATGTACATGCATACTTTCATACATACATATATATATATATCATTGTAATATTATTACATGAAGGATAGAATAATTGGGTACGAACTTTAAAAATCACATTGCTGATATTACATCATAGATGTGGAACAGGTCCATATGCAAAAACGTAGACTACAAAGTTAAACTTCACTGCATTGCTCTGTGCCCCCATGCTCATTGTATCTCTTGATAACTACAATTTCCTATCACACTATCCAAATGCCAACACATTGCTCATGACTTTGTATATAGCATGACAAGTAAAATGAAAAGCAGGTAGTTATATCTATGCCCTCATGACACCGATTCGCTCTGTGTTTATATAGGTTTTTTATTCATTGTTCTGAATAAAGTGCGCCTGACAATAGCAATTTACCTGTGAATAAAGGTTGAACAACGACAGGAAGCTAATTTAAGTTGGGATGGAATGTGTTGGTATGATGGTAAGATTTAAAAGTTTATAAGTTTATGAAGACCTGAGTTCCTTTAGAAGTATGACCATTTCACTATACTTAATGGTATGCAATGGCAAGATTCCTAAATTCTGATCCTGAAAATCAATCTTTTCCATATACTGCTTCACAGCAGTTTGCCGAATACGTGTATTCACCTTCATATGGATTCTGCATCATATTATAATATTACTTTTTTGTTACAGGCATCTTTTGTGAAAATGGGTGAAACTATTAAAAGACTAGACAAGGAAGTTACAGAGTACCAGCAGAAGGTTTGTAGATTAATTATTATCGGATTTGCATTGAACTTTCCGAGGACCTTTGGCATTTGTACAAATACATACATACATGGATTAAATCATTTAATTTGAAGCTATCATTATACTCGTATACCTAAAATCTTGTTTCATTTAGAAGTGGTGGTAAATTAGGTTGGCCACCCACATGCATTTGTTATATTTTCTCGCTTGTAATACGCATTTTATACATCGAAAACATGGGCAACATAGGGTTGCGTACCATAGGCATACGAGGGCTTATGGTATAGGTTAGGCAAAAATACATTGCTTGGATAGTTGTTGATAAATTGTTTAATGCCAATCATTACATATAGATATAGTGTGCACATATCTGGCCTGCCAAAATGGCTTATTATTTACAAAGTACAATTATAAATGCATTCAAAGCTACTATTAAATTAAACCAATAATTATCATAACGTACAGTGCAGTAGAAAATAGTCTTCTTTGTAGTCAGTGGTGCGAGAGATTTTACAGTGAATGGCAATGCCTTAGACCACATGGTCATCGGGGTAGGCCCTCATCATGATATATGACTATTGACAATATATATTTCATTTGATTTAGCTGGATGCAATCGCGTCTGATCACAAGACTGAATACCTACAACCATTTAAAAATCAAATGGATGATTTTTTCGCCATTGCTGTGGATATGTTGGAAGGCCAGACACACAAATTGAATGACACGATGAAAGCATTGGATGATGTAGTGGCCTACTTTGATTTCAATGGAAAGTCTGAAAAAGTGAGGAAATCATTTTTTTATCTTTTATTAGCGCATCATTTAAAGATAATATGAAAAATATGTTAACTGCATTGCAATATACTATTAATTGCATCTTTCTAGCCAAAGTGATACATAATCATACTCTTCTGAATTACTGAGCAAACGATGTACGCAAATTTCTCAAGGTTTGTGTATGAACTGCTTAAACTCGTAACAAGTGCTACCCATTCATTATTCACATCAGACATTTGAAAAAAGTGGCAAGGTGAGATATGTTCATAACTGTAAAAGTCACCCGGTGCTTATCGATTATCGTGATAGTACATGTTAGTTTCCCCAGTATCCACCAGGTGGTGTCTCATGACGAATTCCCATAATTGGTACTGTTTTTCAAATACTTTTCACTCGCCGAATACTATGTTAACTTGTATCTTTTCCATCTGTCAGAAAATAAATTTAATTATGATTGAAGAGTATGTTGGGCTGCAGTATATTTCTTACATTGTATTTGCACGTCTTTGTTAATACTACTTCAGGCATCGCCTCGAGAGTTCTTCAGTATATGGAGCCAGTTCCTAGACGACTGTAAACACTATTTCAAGCTAGAACAACTACGAATAGCAAAGGAATCCTTCGAGAGGACGCACAAGAGAAGAAAGGTATGTATACACCATTGAAATGCTATGCTTTTATGACAATCCTCTTCGCCTAGCATGTCTTTTGATATCACCATCCATGCAGACATTAGAAATATTGTTTTATGGGATTAAAAGGTTAAATTCAGATTAGTTTGAAAACAATGTACATGAAAGTATACTTAATTCATGATTGAGACCGCTCAACTAACTATCGGTAAGCTTTCATTTTACTTAAAACTTCGTTAACATGCTCCTTTCACATAAGGAAACCTCAGTCTGGTTACCTAACATACCTTAACGTGAAGGATAGTTTAATTAGTACCCAAGTCTCTTTGGTCTGCTTTCATATTTCTTTAAACTTGAAATGCACCCTTTTGTAATTTCATATTACTGATCTCAAGATTTAGCATTTACCTTTTTTCTTGCTATAAAAAGGGGAGCTCTGAAACAATTGAAAAAGTGTCGCTTTTGGTTCAGCCTCCATAGTAGGCTATGTAAGTTCATACAGATATTCATATGTTCGTTCTTTACTTTAGGTAATGCAAGACTCGACGCGAACATCCACTGTTGCAACTACAACCTCAACACTGAAGCAACGCTTCAACCAACTCAAGCAGGCCTCCAAGGCGAAACCCCTGAACCTGCTACAGCTGAAGAGTCTGACGCAGCACCATAGCAACCTGAGAGTGGATGGAGAAGATGCTGGGAACAGCGTACCGCCACCCCCACCCCCGAAAACCCGCTCTTATTCCTCCGCGGGGGATGCTCCTCTCGCAAAGCGGGAAGGAATCAAGGTACCTCCACGCGGTACACCTGAACGTAGGTCCACTTTTGATGGTGTCATCAACCAACCGCATTTATCCAAGTTAGGTGGCTCACGTGGTCTGGAGAGTACAGTTCAAAGGTCAGCCAGTGACGTGCAAGGTGCGAGGCATTATAATTCCATATCAACCCCATTGCGATCCATACTTCGCACTGGAAGCCAGCGGTACCATAGCAAGGAACTTGAGGTGCCTTCAAAACAATCAACGAGTGCTGCCCTCGAAGCCTGGAAGTCTGCTTCTGAGAGGCAACGCGCAGAAAACAGGGGGACGAATGGAGGAGCTCCCCCGGTGTCTCCAAGGTCAATCCTCAAGGACAATGGGCAGCATGTACAGTCCAGCCCTTACCAATCTCCACGCATTCTAGAAAGTAATGCTGAAACCAACCCCTTTGTGCATACTCCATCAGGTGTGATTCGGAACACTTCTTTCAATAACGGAAGTCATTCAGAACCCGAAGGAAAGTTTAACCCAAAAAGAGCTGCCCAGTCTTTAGTTCCGACCAACGTTGATTCGTTGACTGTGCAGACTCCTGTTACGTCTCAGCAGTCTCAACAATCACCAGCCCTACCAAGTCCACGGATTCCTCTGTCGCTACCGTCAAGGAACAACCGAACATTTTCCGACAGTGATGCGTTCGGCAGGAAGAATCTAAAAGAGCAGGATCCTCAGGGAGACACTCATCGCAGCAGCAAACCCCGTACCCACAGCGATCCCGGTTTCCATCCCAGTGAAGGAAGAGAGCAGGCATGGGAGACCAATAACGATATGATGATAAGTGCCGAGGAACTGAGAAGGAAGAGCAAGGAGGTGGTTGCTGGGGGCCAGTACTCTGGGAGCCTCCAGAGAAGCAACACAATGGAGAGACAAGATACCAAACCAGCAACCTCGGAGAGAATCAACATAGGAGGAGGAGGAGGAACTTGGCCGCGGAAAGCCAGCACAAACGAAATCCAAAAGCACAAACCTAATGACAATGCTAAGGAAGATAGAGTTACTGTTTCAAGTCCCTATGTCTTCAGACCAGTTTCTGATGACGAGGTGAAGTCGGAACCAGAGACCGTAGTTCTCAAATCTACCACCTCGACGCCTATGAAAGATGGCGGCACCTGGCCAAGGATGAAGGCAGCATTAAGTGAACCTAGCAAAGATGGCGTGCGTATCAGAAAACCTGTTGCAAGAAGGCTAAATCTGGATCTTTACGATACCAAGAAAAACACAGACATTTATGTTACTATGAAGAGTGCGTCTGAGGTGACTGATTCTCAGACTTCGCTGTCTTCACAAGATAGGAACACGGGGGGACATTACCAGACGCCCTCTAGTGCCACAACCCCAAGGGTGATCAACAGAGCACCCGAAAGCATCGTGGAATTAGTGAAAGACATGAAAGCTAGGGATAGAACGCCTGTTACACCAAAAGGGTTCGAAGAATCAGACCACTACATTCACTACAGTAATCTTGCTTTGCAAAGTGAACAAAATACACCGGAGAAACATGAAGACAATAACGTTTCCTCTGGAAGTACTACTGATATATGTGAAAAACCAGATGCAACTAAAAACAAAATGATGGTTATGAATGGTCTTTCTGAAGTGTTAGAAGACAGTTTGGATTATAGTGTGGGACCACCAAGGTCAGATACACCAGTGACCTCTACTCCTATCAAAATGGAGGCACACTCCGAACCACCCCCTCTGATTGCGAGGCGCGTTCCCATAGCAACGACACGTGATGACACCGCCATCTTGGAGCGGCCAAAAAATGGATATGTAAGAAAACAGCGACCGAATTCAGCTCAGTTTGATTTTGATACTAGGTCAGACTCTGGTGCTACACCTTCGAAACAAGGCTATCGCGAGCAGCTGCGCAAGACTGCCGCTGCGCACGCAACAATGTTTGACATACATAGGTCAGGAGACAAATCAAAGAAGAGTGAGGCAAAACCGATAGCTCAGTACCACCTAGGCTACATAACACCCAAGGTGGTGACTACTGGCAATGTAACTTTCATGGAACTATAGTATAAGTAACACACACTTTCTCTGAGCAACGGGACGTAAACAACCTTAATATAAACATCTCAATGCATATCATGGTACAAGAAAATAATCATTTTTTAATATTTCGGATGAGTTTCAATGTTTATAAAACTTGTTTCTGATTCTTGGATGGATATGATATGAACTTCAAAGTAGGTATTCTCCAAGATCAACTATGTTTTAAGATCAGATAGTATCAGATAATGAATTCTTTTGAAAGTTTGGCATATATATATATATATATATATATATATATATATATATATATATATATATATATATATATATATATATATATATATATATATATATATATATATATATATATTTATATATATATATATATATATATATATATATATATATATATATATATATATATACGTATATAAGTGAAGATGATTCAGTATGATATGTTGCAGTTTTTATGTTATGCTGGTCTATGGCCATAACATTCGTCCTCGCTACGCTACGTTTCTTTTTAGAATGTGAAAGGATTTTCTTATATTTGCTCAAATTGAACAAAAATAAGTGGAACTATACAGATCAATTTTTATCGAGAGTGATGATTGGAAGAAAGGTGGCAATCTATATCCCTCAATCCAATATGCAAATCAAGTATTTAATTTGGCGTTTAAGAGGAGCGTAGTAAGGAAATGTTTATCCAGCCATTCGTTTTAAACTTTTATGTTATTCATGTGTACAGTTTCATATGTATATATTCATCGAACTATTCATCATTGTGATAAAATGTCTGCTGAAGCTATCTATTGACATGCAGCACTCTTTTTGCTCCTTAACCCTTTCCCGGTAAAAGCCATTTGGCCAATATTTTGCCCACTCAGTTTTCTACTGCCATATTGGTTGAACTCATTTTCATATGAATTTTACGTTACGCATGCACCGAATTGCATGATCATATTTCGATATCAAGGCAGTAGAAAAGACATGATTGATCTCTTAAGTTAAGAAATAAATCTTCAAATATCTTTGAAATATTTCTAAATTTGTGAGTTATTCAAAGGTATCAGATCATGTGTAGATTCCATGTGCAAATTGCCTTAACCCATTCACACTTAAAACGTCTTATGAAAATTGTCGTCTGGACCTATGGTAGTTTTGATAATAACCTAGGAATTAAAAAAGATTTTACAAACTATTTGAAGGAGAGTTGTTGGTGAAGTTCTGAACAACATTTCTCCTTCAAATAGATTCTCAATTTTGCTTTTGCCTAGAAGATTGCATCAAAATTGTAAGGCTGTTTTTGGCCGCTGTGAGCATTAATGGGTTAACTGACGACTGAAGCCAAGAGGGGTATACCGACCGCCTGCCTTACCAAACAGTGTTGTGTTTACCTATGAGTTGGTTAATTGCATCTTTGTTGAATGGCATACAATACAAGGGTTTAAGTGCGTGATTTAACCTATTCAGTCGAAGCATGAGTTACGTCACACTCTTTTTAGTCAATTATTTATAATTGGTTATCCTTAGACAAGCTCCTTACTACAACTTCACTTCCTGTTCCTCCTGCTATGAAGTAATAATAGAAAGAGTTGGCTTTGGCCCTTTAAAGGTCAATGTGTTAAAGGAATCACACACTTTAAGAAAACTCTTCTTTTTAAGAAACTACTTTTCAAAAAATGGTAAGGATAACTTCCAGCAAATGGTCTATTCTTGTTATGTTTATTAACACATTGCCAGTACATGAATAAACACAGAGCAATATACCATAATTTCGGTTGAACGACAGCGCTAAGAAAAATCTAGAAATCGGATTAGATGATGGTATACTGTTTTGTAAATTCCAGGCAGGAGATCTTCCTCTTTATATTATGTTGCCGTTCAAATCATATGTTTTATTTGTCATGAAACCCTCTTTGTTGCAAACCATTTATACTAAATACATATAAGTAATATATTTCGTTGGAGATAAATATTCGGTTACCCGATTAGATATTGCATAATCGGTTTCCAAATAAGAAATGTATCTATGGTATTTCTGGTCCATCTGTAATGATTTCGTTTTTAATTGTTTACTTTTGAAAATGAGTGCAGTTTTAGATTTTTCTTTTCTTGATTTTGCAACACAAACACAAGAGTGATGCTCCATAGAGGGTTTCATAGCACTGATATTTTTCAACATTTTTCACTTAACTTTGGTTTATACACAGTATTCTGACCAAGTCGACTAGGCATAATTATTTAAAACTATCTTTGTTTGCTCTCCAGTGCCCTTTTAAGTTTAACCACGTAATACGTATATATTTGCACGAATTGGGGCTTGATTAAGACCCTACAGCAACTTTTAAATACAACATAAGTGTGATGCTTACATTTTCATTTCCACAGGGCTGTTTTAGTTCTATTATTTCCATGCAGGTAATCAAAGTCAGACTGAAAGGTTGCCCTAATATACGCAGCATTTCATGGAATTGATAACTGTAACTTTAAGCCAAATGATATTTCTAATAGGATATGTCGTCAATTTCTCTCTTGGATGAAGTATATACCATATAACGCAAGCAATGCTTCTTAATGTTTGTTTTATCTGTGCTTTTATGAGGTAAATCAAACATGATGCATACATGTAAGGTAGCAGTGAGCTATGCAATGATGTAAAACATACGCTTCGAAAAGATCAAGTTATTTAACTTACAAAGATGCCTTCACAAAAATGGAGAACAGATGGTGTATGACATACAATTTTACAATAAAGGATGATTCCTATAAATACTATGTTCTTGTTTATTGCCAAGTTTTGGCGTACAGTGTATAGCACATGCTGGATTTATGCAGAGAGTCAAGACAGTTATGGTCCAATATAGAACAGTGGATTGTAGAACTGGGATTCACATGTTTAAATCTCACCAATATGAGGATACTAGTTGGAGAAACCTCTTGTGGTAACTAGTATTATTTTAATCACAAAAAAGGTAATTTATTATTCTAGGAAGAAAGGGAAAACTCAAATTTACCAGCAGTAAAGAATGAGATGAAAAACATATATCATAAAAAATATACAGCTTTGTATTTAAGGTAGAAAACCATTTAAGAAGAAATACTCTTCTTTCTAGGACATTTGAAAAATAAGCATCTTTTCGTATTTACACCTGTGTTCTAACCTTGAATACTAGTATGTCTATGCCACTCTTTTACACCTGAATATGCTTATATTACCAAAGGCCCATACATGCATCTACCAATATCTTATCGACTGTGCCGACCATACTATGTTATTCCACTTGACTCTCTGAGTTTACATTGCTGAAAAATGAATAAAAAACGCATAAAATACCTTGACGTACAGAAATCAAGCATTGGTGACAATCCAGATCGGAGGTAGAGGTATGGCCTAGTCTAAAATGAAAGCTTCTTCGCGTACAGAACTGAACTTTTTTAAGTCATTAATCTAACTAAATGGTCTTGTTCTGTGTATCAAAGATTGGCAACAGTCGCAGGTTTTCCATACCGATGATTTCTAATGTGTAATTGTTATTCCTATCTAAATCACAAGAAAAACCAAGAAGTCTCTTTCATTTTACTAAAGGTGACAATTTTGTTATATTGAAATAAAGTAATAGAAGCAGCATATGTACTTCAGCCTTTATTGTGGAGTAGATGTGGTCAGTTGAATTGGCCTGTCTGAACTGCCCTCTCCCAGGTCCTCCCAGTGTCTATTGCAAGATCCCCCCCCCCCCCCCCCCAAATCAATCCTCCTCAGAACTTTTCCAATATATGCACTGTGTACCTGTCCAATCAAAACACTTCTTTTAGAAAAGGGTTAAGTGGTCTCTGTGTGCTTACTGAGACCTCCCTGGTGAAGTCGGTTCAATTACATTAAGATTTTTTTCCGGAACATTCTTATCTAACTACAATTTTACTTTTATACATATATACTGATAACACTAGACGCGAGGTTCCAGAACCCGCCGTTAGGCGGCTTCAAACACGTCGAATGCCTTTGTGGAACGCCTGGGATTGTTTCATTACTGAAAACTTGGTTCTTCCAGTTATGTATGATAGCGTCCACTCTGTTTTGGTCAAACAGCATGGATACATTCAATGGACTAATTGTACTAAGAATACACTTTTAGGAAATTAAATAACCTTTTTTAAATCAGTGAAATTAGCGATTTTACAGTTTTGATGACGTCACAAGTAATTATAATATTATAATACGCGACGGTGGCGACGCGTAGCGGCCGGGCGTTCATTTACACTACAGACCTGTAGTGTAAATGAACGCCGAACACGTTACAGTCAACCCCCCCCCCCCCCCCCCCCCTACTACACCCATTCTACTGCCGACACATGGCATCCAACCCTAGTTCCGAAAAACTCTGGGTTAAACAACTAAACAACCCCTTACAACTGTTTCCCTAAATCTAGACATTGTTCCTACTCAATTATACAATCAGACTTAGAGCTAAGCATTGTATTAGATCAGGGAATAACAGTCTGCTCCGAACCTATAAATATATCCCTGTGCTACTTGTCTAATTATTAACTAAGGAGGTATACTGTAGAAGGAGGAGAATCGATTTTCATTTGGAATGGTTAGTTTTTTTCTATTGCTTACTTAGTGATGTAAACAACTTATTTGATGAAGGATAGTTCAATGAGTTCAGTAACCACTTGAAGGATACTACTAACGATGTACCAGCAATGTTAAAGGACATATTATATCAATTAAAAAGAGACAGAGCGAATCTAAATGATACTTTTCACGTGACTCATGGTCGCACGGTGATAGCTTTTCTACGGTATCACTATCTTGCTTCTATATCTCAGACATAGTGAAATAAGATTCCAAATCCAAATCCGAAGCAGTGGCACAATATCAAATGAATTTTCCGAATTGTGGTATTATGGGCAAGAAAGAGTCCTTTGGCGACCCCTGCAGACCCCCGGGGAGGGCACTCAGGTACAGAGGGGGGCCGCACCTGCGTTACGTATTTCGGGGAAGAAGGGGTCTTTTTTTAAGACCTCCGCATGTCCGCGATTTTGTAAAATAAGGGTACTTTTTGTACCCAGGTACGAAGTATGGGGGTCAAAATCCCCTTACAATCCACGAAATATACGCGGCTCTGCCGCCGAGTGACTCCCGAAGTGACTGGGCTTCCGAGTTTGCTGCCGCCACTTGCTGCCGCTAAACAAGCAGAGGATTATAAAATCTTAAGTTAAAATACGTGTTCCCGTTCATCCAATGTCAGTGTTTTGATAAAAGAAGGGGTGTATATTTAGTTGAAAAAATCAGCGTTTTATTAAAATAAGGGTGCTTTTTTGGCCTGAAATCAGTGCTTTAGGGGTATTTTTTAATTTTGATAACGAACGTATGCACCACCCTAAATACCCAAGTGCCCCCCCCCCCGGGTGCAGACCCCTGTTTTCAACATAATTAAATGACCCTCCTCTTCATATATAACTAGCAGGCCCCCGTGCACTGCACGGTTTTGGATTCTCAGTCATACTCAATCATGCGTAGGAGGTAAAGAGGCAGAGAATAAAACAAAATACAATCAAACTACCTTCACCACTCAAAACATTAGAACTCTTACTGAACCAGTGGCATCGCTCAGGGTTAAATGAGTGATCTTTAGTTCCGCTGGCTATGAATGGATTAATAAACCATTATCTGATGAAATAAAACGTACTTACCTTCATGCTTTACATTATACATTCATATGATAGCAATGATTTACCTTGAAGAAACAAACACGTGTGTGTGTCATCTTGACGTTATTTCAACAATTCATTTTAATATCCAATTCAATAAATCATGTTCATAACATTTTCCAATGGAAAACATACATTTGATTAATAAGATAATAAAATAATCCTTAAATAATGGTGGATAAAATAAATGCTAAGGTGCCTTGTCATGAATAGGTTAAAAATAACCCTTAACTAATTTAGGGTGGCAATTAAAGGTTTAATGGATGAATTAAGGTGTTCTGGCCATGAATGGGTTAATTTAACAACTTTTAATATATTCTTGGTGGGTAAAGGGTAAAATGAATGGTTATCAGGTGCTCTGGCCATGAATGGGTTATTTAACCGACCCTTAACATTTCCTGGGTTGCAAAAGATTAAACGATTGATATTTAGGTGCGTTGGCCTAGAATGGGTTACCCTAAACAACCTTTGATATTTTCTTGGTGGGTCAAGAGTCAAATGTATTGTCATCGGGTACTCTGGCCATAGATGGGTTAATAAAGTAATCCTTACCTAATTTTGGGTGGCAAAAGGTTAAATGAATGATGATCAGGTCCTTAGGCCATGAATAGGATAACCATTTACATATCCTGGGTAGCAAACGGTTAAATGAATGATATTAAGGTGCATTGGCCATGAATGGCGGCTAATGAGATAACCCTCAACTTATCATGGGTGATAAAGGGTTAATGAATAGCATTGTGATGCTCTGGCCATGAATGAGTTAACTTAACAACCTTTAATATATTCTACGTGGGTAAATGGGTCATGAATGAGTATACTTAAGAACCTTTGATATATGCTCGGTGGGTAAAGGGTTAAATGTATAGTCTCCAGGTACTCTGACCATAAATATGTTAATAAGATAACCCTTTACTAATTCCGGGTGGCAAAGTGTTAAATGAATGATCTTAAGGAGCATTGACAAAGAATGGGTTGACTTAACAACCTATTTGATATAGTCTGGATGGGTAAATGGTTAAATGAATTACCCTGCGATATTACATACATTCATGCTTTACATGATAAAACATACATATACATAGCAATGATGAACATGAACAACCAAGAGTGTGTGTATGTGTGTGTGTTAAATAGAAACCAAATATATTGCATTCACACATTCCACCAAAAGAGCGGGTCTTCCTGCTCTGCAATTCAGTATGCTATTAAACCTGCTTAACCATTCCCCAACTTGCTATTCAATATTTGTATAGACACATAGTTGGTCAAAGTCAATTCTGAATAGATGGCGCTGTAAGTTAAAGATGTCGACCAAGACGTACTCTCCAATCCAAATTCTTTCCCCATTAAATTCGAGTCTTACGGGAGAAGGAACGTAATTAACGTAACCCTTTCTTGCCAACTGACGAAAACGGCCACGCTGGAGCATATTGCAAGGGTCAAACCCTTGTCAAACGGCACAAACGAAACTCCGTATTAATTTATTAGATAGTCAACTCCCAAAATGATGCTCTTGAGTATTGTATTAACCTACTTCGTAATGGATCAAGAATACCAAGCTGTTTTAATTCGTTCAGCTAGGCCCCTGCTAACTGATTATGTTCTGGAAATAGGTTAAGAAAGAGTGACTCACATCGACAGTACTTATAACCCACCAAGAGAAGATAAAACATTATTGTCCCTTGAGCGGTGTCCATATCATGCTGGAATCAAATTTGTTATATAAATACAAATGAATGACAGAACATGGGTTGTAACAAACATGACCCAAAAACTGTTCTAGAAGTGGCACCATCATTTTCTAGTTGAAAACACTCCTATTCAGATCAGTTAAAGCAAAATGACTAATAACCTTATTAAATATAACTCACAAAATGTTCAGCGGTATCCTTGCCAATAGAATAAAAGGTATCCTACAGCAAATTGTTCATGAAGATCAAAAAGGCTTTGTGAATTATAGATTTATTGGAAAAAATATAAGATTGATTTATGACTTAATGTTGGAATGTGATGTTCAAAAGTTAAAAGGAATACATGTATTAGTTTTGGTAGATTTCGAGAAAGCTTTTGACACTTTAGACTGTAAACTATTAAATAAAGTGCTCGAATATAGTAATTTGGAAACAAAATTCTAAATTAGATAAAAGCATTACACAAAGATTCAAAATCTATAATTAGTCAAAATGGATTTTTTTCGGACAGCATATCACTGGAGAGGGGTGTAGACAGGTGACCCGCTCTCCCTGTATCTCTTTGTAATATATGCATACATTTTAGGGATAACTATACGAGAAAATAAAAAGTTATTTAGCATCTAGAGATGCTAGAAAATGAAGATAAAATCTCTCAGGATGTTGACGACACCAACCTGCTATTGAAATATAATATTAGCAACCTAAATAGAGCAATAGAAAGTCTACGTTTCTTCCATTCAGTGTTTGGATTGAAAGTTGATATTGAAAAAAACAAAGGTGGTTCAGCTTGGTGTGAGAAGGTACAGGTGAAATGATATATTAGAATGGACAAATATATTCGTGCTACTAGGCATAGAATTTGATACTTAAGAACCGGGAAATATAACAGATTTAAACTGTAAAATAAAACTTCCAGATAATGAAAAAGGTCATAAGGCAATGAAAAAGAAGAAATTAAATATAAATGGAAAAATTCTAGTACTGGTAAAGCCTCGTATCAAGCAATATACCGGTAACACATATCCTTCTGTCCCTACCTAACCCATCCGAAGAATATATTATTCAATATGAACAAATGGTGGCTGTTTTTTGTCAAATGTCTAGTGTCAAATAGTAGCGGGACAATGATTGCAAAATACTACAATATAGATTAATGCATCACATATGGAAGAAACTTTCTAATAAATATAAAAAAAAACATGAAATTTATTTTGGAAAGAAATAATACAGTCTCTGTATGATCTAAGAAATAGGGTATTACCAATTGCAGATTACGAATACTTATGCTGGCCCCTCTGGTATGATAATGTACTAAAACTGCCTAAAATACCACAACTATAGAATGTACAAAGCAAACGAGAAATAGAAGAAACAAGGGGAATACGTTTGAATTTTCTGGAATACATGGCTTTAAAGACTGGCGTCTCCAAATGAACTGAAAATGCAGAAAAGATATCTCTGACAATGGGCCCGCAATGTTAGACCAGAATGTATTCAACGAAAAGGATGCCAAGATATCTACTCAAAAATGAGCCAATTTACAATCAAAATACTGCAAGAAATTACCAGAACTTAGGAAAAGAATTTGGATATAGAATGGGAATATGAGGAAATTAAGAAAATGATTACACTATTAAAAAGGTTAACTACAAACATGTATTTGGTTGACATACAATCTAGATAATGGCATGATAGAATCGCAACTAATAAGAAAGATTTTAAGATGAATGTGATACACTGAGAAGAATGCGAATACTGCCACGAGATAGAATCCACCACATATGCATTCATTCTTAATATGTGAAAGAGCCCAAACTTTATCGTGAGAAAAAACAGATTGACTAAGAAACCTAGGATATCACAACCTTAGATTAGATAAAAGAACTGCTACTAGGAGACACAGAGATGGTAAAATATCAATATACAAAAACAGGGGAAAGAGACAACATATATTCTATGGTACATTTTGAAAGATTATTTGAAAAAGAAAGGGGATCTGAAGAAATATATGTAATACAAAATGACAAAATAGAAACGTATGAGAGGAAATGGGAAAATATATAATACAATAATAACGAATTAATGGTTACGATTTTATTGAGATAAATAAAGGTACAATGTTGTAAACAATATATACAGCTTTAAAATGGAAATGCAAACTATACATGTATAGCCCTGTGATGTTGGGTTCATGTTAAATGGAGGCTTATATCACTTTTGACTAGGCAACAGATACTGGTTATAATGTAATGGTGATAAAAGTGATATCATATTTATGTAAATATCTATATAAGTTATGTACAAATAAATGAACATGGATAATTATAACCCATTGTTCTTTAGAAAAGGTCATCTAAAGCAGCTAAGTTAAAGAAAACAGCAGGACCACAAGGATTGGATAACATTAGTTAAAAAGTGCACCAGAGTGCTTAAGTAGGAGATGTTTTATTTTGAATCTGTCACCAGCATCACAGCCTTAAGGCTACTGAGAGAACTAAGGCTCAAAATGTGTAGATTCTGTCATTTACCCGACATTTCTTCAAGGCCCGTGAATGGTAGAAGGCAGCTAACTGTGGCATTAGCAGTCCTTAGAGCTATGCCGGCTTAACAAATATTAGTGTTAGGTATTAGCACATGATAAAACTTGTTTGAACAATGTATCAAAAAACAGGGAGCTGATAATTAGATGCTGGGACTAACTGAAATAGAGCTATATACAAATAGCTAGTTTATTAGCTTCAATCAGGTCTTCGATTATCACTTTCTATTTCAAGAGGGTTGAAGGAGGAAGTTGGCAGATAGTACCTAAATACCAGAGGCAGTTTGTCTTTTCGATACACTTCCCACTAAACTCACAATTTCTAACCCAGTGGGCACTGTAACATTCATGGAACATTCCAGGAATGTTTGGGCGAAGATTCAAAAATGATCCCCTCATAGTTTAGAATGAAAATTGTATGAATGTTCAGGTGATAATGTTCATAGAATGTTCAGAGCTGAATGCTAAATGAATCATTTGGATTCTGAATTTTGTCAGAACAATGGAAGTTGGCCGTGCAGTGGAAGCACTTGGTTACAGTTCAGTTCTTATGAAATAGGAAATATCTTAATTAAATGTTTATATAACGTCAAATCTGAACATTCCAGGAATGTTCAGGCCTGAAGGTTGCAGGGATGTTCATTTTTGGTGCATGACATTCCAATCAAAATTGAACATTCATATGACATCAAATAAGAACATTCCAGGAATGTTAAGACCTGAACATTGCTGAAATGTTCATAATTGGTCCAGAATATTCCGACCAAAATTGAACATTCATATAACATTCAGGTAATATTTGTGCCCACTGGGTAATACATGTCATCAAACGTGTGCCATCGGGAGTGCCTCTTAGCAATGTAATCATTTTTTTTTAATAATTTGGATGGCTCCCGTTGTCATTCTAGCTGATATGAAACCTTTTGATAAATCAAGACTTAGAATACTTGTTTTCCAAAGGTCTTAGAATATCATTGTTTTTGTAGTAATGCTTTCTATCAATCCAGTTGTTTTGATATTGAATGTTCAAAAAGTCATAACCCACATATCCATGCAAATGCCTGTTCGAGACCCCAGTCTTTTCACTGTATTTTGGTAATCCTGGATGATTATTGAAATTCCTCCCAATTTTAGGAAAACTCTGTAAATGCTGATATGAAGGAGTATTATCACTGGGGGTATGACTATTCAAGTGCCTTTTTCTTGAGAATTGGTGATAATCGATATTATGTGATTTTAAGCCATCTCTACTTTGGTCACCAAACTTTGTGTTATTTTGATTTGTAGCAGCGATGGACTTCTTGCACCATTGACCTATTGCAGGAATTTGACAAGTGCTGCCTTTTGGCCCTATAACACTGCAAATTGACAGGAAAAAGAAGGTTGAGAAGAGATAACTACTTGTCATTATAACCATAAAAAGTATTCCTGCTTGAAAGTATACGTGGATCCTTGTTGTAAGAATCAAACTACCTGATATGAATGTTGTTGCTGCAGCCATTGTCACTGCAGAGCCAACGCGTTCCAACGCTTTAGAGACGCGATAATTCCTGTCCTTGCTGTAAGCCTGTTTGTATGCAACACCATAATGAATGACAAAATCAACGGACATTCCAGCACATATTGAAATTGCAAGAGATTCCAATATGTTGAGTTCCCATCCCAGTAGAACAAAGACTGCAATAGTAACAAACATTGCAAAGGCAATAGTGATGATAGCATAAATTGAAAGCAACATATTCAATGTTGTCATGACCATCATCAAGAATGCAAATGAAAGGGATACACCTAATGCTATATAAGTACCAGATAGGAGAGAAAGTTGTATGTCATAAAATAAAAAATCACCAGAGAACCATGCTTTCTTTAAGCCTTCTGGTGCTGTTATTCCTTGTTTTTCTAAAAATCTATCCACATTTCTGTAATTTTTATCCATAGAATGGAACGATGTAACATGTGGTTGACTACTCTTAAATGATAAGATATAAGCCTTTAACTTACCCTCAGCATCAAATATTGGGCTATCCAGTGAAGGGTTCTCAGTACCATTTACTTGAGCAGAAAGTAATGCTGCAAGTGGGAAACATTTTTCAAATAGTCTTTTGTCTCCTGGATTGGATTGTAGCTGGCAACATGGTTTAAGGGTAGGCAGTGCAAGCATTGATGTGCATGCATCTTCTAGTACAGCCTTATAACCATCAAAAAAGCATGGTCTTTGCTTATCATCATTATGGAAAAATGTTTGATTTTTCAGGGAATGACAAAAATCAAGCAACCAATCGGCTCCCTTATCATTGTGCAAATAGAATTGTGCATCATACGTTAATGGTGTAGTGTCATTTGGGTCAACCCAACTTCCTTTATCTTCTCCTTTTATGCCCCAAACTATCCATAATTGGAATTTGTAAGTATCTGATGAATCGCTAAAGTGAAATTTATCTTTTAAATCAAACTCGTATGCTTCTAGAGGATGCGACAAAGGAAATAGCTGCAATGCTGGTGTAGTTGGAAGTTGTAACTTGGGTGCAATGAAAATAATGGCAATACCACCAATGCCTGTGCCTAGAAAAAGGATCATCCAGAGAAATTTAAGATTAATCACAACAGAAGGAAGTATGCGGGTATAAAATTTTGTAATGACATTACCTATGGTTTTGCGGCAACTGTCTAAACCCTTAATGGACCAGTTACACTTATTTTCCAATTTCGATAGGAGAATGATAACAGCAGGGATCCACGTGGCCATGAGAATGAAGTTGATAAGAACAGCAGTGAAGGTAAAAACAGCAAAGCAACGCATTGAAGGAAGGCTGCTCACAATGCTAGCTAGAAATGCCACAGCAGTTGTGAAGCTAGTCACGAAAATTGAGCCAATGGCATGTTTAAGCGTCAGGTCAATGTGGGTTACAAGATTACCTTGACTCTCAAATTGTGTTTGTTTCCAAGTGTCATGAATGATGAAAACATCATCTGCTCCTATGGCTATCAGCAATATGAATGTAATTAAATTTAGAAAAGGAAAGAATTTAAATCTGAATATCACAAAGTATAGAAAATAAGAGAAACTGAAGGAAAATATGATATTTAGAAAGGTAGCCATTACAAGCGTAAGTGATTGCAGGTAGAGAAGCATCATGACCAGTATAACTACACCTGCAATGACAAAATAGAACATGTCCTCAACTACAAACCTATCAAATGCAAGGGCTTTGCCTCTGGGAAAATATATCCCTGCAATTTCTACGAAGTCATTTTTCATGTTGGATTTTTCCAATTTTTTAGTATAATACTCAATGAAGTTTTCATGATCATGTCCAAAAAAAGAGATGGCATTTTCAAGGCGGGGGTTGTCAGTTTGATTGATGGGAAGAAAACCTTTGTCAACCATATAATGCATAATCTTGTACACAGCATTATGCTTTATACATTGTCCTGGTGCTGAGCAAGACTCCTTTTTGCAGTCTACAGAAAGCTGTTTCATGTAGTAGTATTTGGAGCAGTCTTGCAAAATTCTCAGCATGCCTTGCACATCTTTCTCTGTAATATCCTTACAGACTTTATTATGAAGAATGGCTGTATAGAATCCTATGGAATGCAAAGGACAGGTTTTTCCATAATAACTCCAAACTAACTCCTCCTCCATTTGACACATTGCTTTCATGGCGTTTGCAGTGAAGAGACTGCTGTCGGAGTTAGATGCGAACACAAAATGGGCAAGTGTCTCATCTGAAATAGAATTGCCTTTGATTAACTTCCTCAATAAGAAAACACGCACTTTCTAAAAGCGACATTACAATATTTCAAATTGCTCAAAAACTGGAACTTGTTATAGAAGTAGTTAGACTTTGAAATATTTTGTTCAATCTAATACTATCTGTCCGTCTACACGTAGTCTGGCACATTGAGACATCTTGTCAACAATATCATAGTCTACTTGACTATTACATAACTATTTGACTTGGTGTTAGATAACCCTGTTTGGTGATGCCATCCCTCTATATTGTTCCTCAAATATAGTGGTATTTGATGAGGCATGTCCAAAGTTGCCAGGCTGCGTGCGCACTCCAGAAAGAACTGGCTTAAACTCAGCACTGGCGTGTCTTTTTTTGATAAAGTATTTGTGACAATGACTGGCAAATATAAGGTTTCTTCAATATGATGATTATGAATTTCAAACAACAATATGTTATGAGCTTACTTATTAGCTGATCTTGGCACTTTCCATTGTTGATAGGAGTATCTGGAGTTGTAATTGGCTGCGCACCCTTGTTATTAGGAATAGAGCCATTAGGAAATAGCATAAGCTCTCCCTTCCGGGCTCCCTCAAGTCTATCAAGCAACTCCTTCAGTGCAGATGTTGTACCAGCAATTACAGTTCCCCTTGGTGCAGAACCCTGGAATCAACATATGGATATAAGTCAATTGGTTACAGCTGGTTTTTAAAACGTTTCTGGGAATCCTTGAGTATAATGCATGTATGTTCAGTTAATCCTATTTAAGGAAGTAAAATTATTCTTTTTTATGACAATTTAACAAGATTGCCAACTTCTGTCTTTATATCATAAATGAAACTTTTTTTTTTTATCTTGGGTTTCTTTTTTCTCTGTTTAGAGCAGAATGTAGGAACTTGTGGTAATATTTGTTCTGCAGTGTTGATATGAAGATTGTATCTAATTGTATACCGTAAAAAATATATGTAAATATTTACCATTAAATGTAAACGTTAACACCGTACTAATACTACATGCTGGACACTTCGTCATATTGCATTGAATGTTTTCAATTTCTAGTTAACACAACCTACATCATACCTACTTACAAAGGTTGGATTATCAAACTTTGGAAATGGATGCAAAATAAGTCCCACTGCGGTGCCAATTGTTACAACTGCAAACACTGTGACCAGCACCAGACATGGACATCTCACCAGGAAAGAGGAATACCTGAAAAGGGAAAAAACGCCATATTTTTCAAGTGTACAACACAGGTATCCAAAGCAACCACACAATAACTACAGCAACAACAAAAGAAACAAAACATTACAACATATTCATTGATGTTATTATCATAAACAATGGACAATTATGCAAAAAGCAACTTTCTTTTAAAAATAATTGGTTTAAACATATGAACGAAAAGGAAATTGAATAGATTGTGATACGTTAAATGACGTATTCATGATTTCCTCCACATTTGTGAAATTGTAAGGTCCGAAGTCTATAACAATGGATAGAAGATCTGTTTGAAAACACTTTGCATGTTTTGTTATGATTATTACTCAAATCATCATACATCGTGCTGTATTGTAAAGGCTGAGTTGTCATAGCAGGGTAAAGAAAACCGAGTCAGAGAAATTAACCCCAGAAGGTACCATACATACTGCGAGCCAGAAGCTCTCTCTCTCTCTCTCTCTCTCTCTCTCTCTCTCTCTCTCTCTCTCTCTCTCTCTCTCTCTCTCTCTCTCTCTCTCTCTCTATATATATATATATATATATATATATATATATATATATATACACATGTATACATATATACATATATATATATATACATATATATATATACTAGTATATATATATATATATATATATATATATATATATATATATATATATATATATATATATATATATATATATATATATATATATATATACTGTAGAACACGAAATTCACTGACGCGTGTCCCATGTATAGCGAATTTCGGAGTTTTGCGTCATAGCGTATCTTTATATTAGCGTCTCTGTACCGTAACAGCCGCCGCTGACAGCGCCATCTGTCGCAAAAAAGACGAACTAATTTAAGCAGAGAATGCTTGCTGATCGGCAGTTTGATTGAGCATTCTCTCAAAAGAGGGCGCCCGTAGTTACATCATTTGGCGGCAGATTGTGTAATTGAAGAATTTACTATGCCCCCATTTTCCCTTAAATTTGTTATGTACTGATGTACATCTTCTTCATGTACGCCTAGAAGAGTCGGGCGACCACGAGTTTTTATGGTTGTTTTAAAGTTTCAGAAACTGAGCGGTCTGCACTGGCAAAAACTGGGGACAATTCATATCTCTCCTTGGTAGACTTAGCTCCTTTCAGCCAGGCAAGCATTGTGTTAAAAGTGTTTAAAATCTAGCTTTAAATGATGTTAGAAGTTACAGTATTTAAAAGTCACAGTACAGGTTGACAGAAGCCACACTACTGAGCTCTTGATCTAATGCTGCCAGAGTGAAGCAACCTAAATTTAGCATTTGTTTGTGAGTAAACAGGGCCGCCGGAACAATAGCTGGGCACCTATCCTTCTGGTTGCTATGTGCAACACTCACTCAGTATTCTGGCTTCTGTCAACCTGGACTGTGACTTTTAAATACTAGTACTGTAACTTTTAACATCATTTAATGCTAGGTTTTAAACATTTTTATCAAAATGCTTGCCTGGCTGAAAGGAGCTAAGCCTACCAAGGAGAGATATGAATTGTGCACAAAGGGTTAAACAAAGGAAATGGTGCTATGAACCCTATCCATGGTGGCACAACAAAGGGGCCATATGTCCTCTTCTGTCTTTGTTCTCATTGACGTCAGCGCCACCAGTGGCTAAAAAAAGACAAACTACAGCGTTTTTATATATAGCGAAGCGGCACCAGACACTAAGTACGCTATATATAAACACACGCGGAAATTTCGTGTTCTACAGTATATATATATATATATATATATATATATATATATATATACATACATATATATATATATATATATATATATATATATATATATATATATATATATATATATATATATATATATATATATATATATATATATATATATATGTGTGTGTGTGTGTGTGTGTGTGTGTGTATCATGACAAGCGCAGTGTGGCTTATGCCTTATGATAACTGAACCACAACTTTTGTAGAGCTCTAGTCAAAAATACAAAATCGAGTCAAAGATGTTTTACTACTTCTCTCATCAGAAACCACAGTAGGTGTAAGACTTCAATTAACTAGAGGGAAACGTGTGATGCTGTTTTACAAGTAAACGTATAGTGTAGTTAAATCTACTTACCGAGTCATGACTGTGACTGCTGATAGTAGTAAATACGGTATGTGACCATGTGTGTCTTCTTGTCTGTAGGACTCCAAGCAGGTGTTGGACGAGGGTGAAAGCTTTACCTGAATTCTACCCCTACCAGGTCACCTGAGTGCGTGACTATCTGACCGCAGCGGGTATGAGCAAGGCAGAAACCGTCCCTGGTTCTGCACTTGATTCGAGGCTCTGTGGATCTTTAGGGTCGAATGACAAAAACGTATCGAGTGTGAAGAAATCAAAACAAGCTTCGATTATAGCTGATGATAGACATACAGCAAGTAAATAGCACATGCATTATGTTGCACATAAGTACAATTAATGTGCAGAAGTTTGACCCGGGGAGAAGGGTGTGATATTTGTATTACCTGTGACGCCATCGACAGGTATTTAGGTGTATCTATTAATACCGGAATTCCTTTCATCAAGAAATGCAGAAATTCAGCGTCATAGGAACCGGGGTGTGATATTTTAATTGTCTGTAAATACCTAGATAGGTAATGAATACCTAACTTTGTGAATACCTATCGTTAGGGAAATCAGAAATACATAGGAACCAGGGTGTGATATAGAGGTTCCATCACGAGTGGATGGAAAGAGTAGGTATTTTGCACGAGTGAGTGATTATGTGTCTTGGGACGAGGCTTGCCGAGTTGCAAGACACAAAATCACACACTTACGAGATCTACCTTTGACCCAGGAGCAGTGACCCCTTGATTGAAATTGAGGGATCAGTTTGGGAAATTACACTAGTTTGACCTTTGACCTCTGTTAAGACAGCACCCGAGGAAAACTTTTCCATTATTCTCAACATAGCACACACCTCAGAGTGGGAGAAATTTGTATGACCTGAAATGACCTAGACAGGCAATGAAGGGTATCTAAGTATCCGAATACCTATCGTTAAGGAAAGCAGAAATTCAGCATCATAGGAACCAGGGTGTGATATTTGTTTTATCTGAGATGACCTAGACAGGTAATGAAGGGTATCTAAGATACTCGCCCACGTTTCCCATGCAGAGTCTGCTTTGACCTACATGTAGGTCATAAACTCATTCACGTATGGAGTGCACACATGGACTGATAACTTTCAACGTAACTCCCTTATAAGCGCAATAGTTAGAAATATTTAACTCGGTAGTTTAAAACGAAAAGGAACTTTCAGTCAAGTAATTCTCACATTATATTATCAAGATAAGTCCACAAATGCCACGCCAAATGTATGCTCCTTATGTGAATGGGTTAACATATGTCTTGGGTGAGGGAGAATTTAATGGGACAGAGAACAAAATTCGAACAAAGGTCAACCACGTACACATTTTATTTCTAGTATTTAAGGTAACTTATAGGGATAATTTCTTTGACTCAGATTTTCCTCTACCCTATTTGATGAAAGCACTAGTATATAGTGCCTGAAAGGTCTTCTGAATAGGAATACATTAAGCATCACAAAAGTACCTTCACAGTATGATGTCAGGGGTGAAAACAGAAATAAAAATTAATCAATTTTAGTTATTTCTCAACATGTCAGCAAATACATAGCACGAATAAAACATGGTGTAAAAATCACATCGTACATGATATAAAAATGGTTATGTATCTATAAAGAAACCTAGAATATTTACATGTGATGTGGTTGTTTTCTCGAAAGTACTTTTCTCGAGAATACCTCGAATTGCTGTTTTCTTCCTTAAATACCTTTATTTTTTCCTTACCTACCTCGAATTGCTGTTTCCTTCCTTACATACCCACATACTAAGGATTCCTCATTTCATTCTTGACCATAAGTATGTAGGGTTGTTTATCTCTCTTCATTGACGTGTAAATGACCTTATCCAGCCTTCAACCTCTGACTATAAAAGTAGAAGATTTAATGTCCATTTAAAAATTTCACTTGTATGTATTTCAGGTATATATCCTTATGACTTACTTGATGAAGATTAAACGATCTTGATAGATCAAAAGGTTCTATTGTTATGTCTATTCTTTCTTTCCAAGTGTCAGTAATGCTTTGAAGAACATGATCATTAGACTCTTTAAAGTTTCGTTATAATTTGGAACAACATTTTCTATCCATATTTGGAATAATACTGTTGCGCGACAAAGTTTCATTGTATATAGACCTCTCTCTTTAGTTTGAGAAATTGATAATTATTTGCGAGATTTATGTCCACCCCGGTCTTTCAGCTGAGAATAGCGAGTCTAGGACAAAAAAACAGGACACATTCCTTACGATTTGATAAGGAGTTGTGATGGAAAATTGTAATTGATACTAATTGGTGCCCATTTGTTGACGTCACTTGTCAAAAGCCGAGATGAGAGCAGACACCAGCTCGTGCTAACTCTGCTCTCCTGGCTTATCAGTATCGATTTCAATTCACCCTACCTAGCCCCTTTTATCCGCTAATTGTAACGTCATTAAAATCCAAATATAGATAGATATGCCGTCCTTTCCCCGGGAGGTACGGTTCGTAATTGGTGACAATGTAATCTACCGTTCACACATCCCAGTGGGCACTGTAACATTCATGGAACATTCCAGGAATGTTTGGGCGAACATTCAAAAATGATCCCCTCATAGTTCAGAATGAAAATTGTATGAATGTTCAGGTGAGAATGTTCAAAGAATGTTCAAAGCTGAATGCTAAATGAATCATTTGGATTCTGAATTTTGTCAGAACAATGGAAGTTGGCCGTGCAGTGGAAGCACTTGGTTACAGTTCAGCTTTTATGAAATAGGAAACATCTCAATAAAATTTTTATATAAGGTCAAATCGGAACATTCCAGGAATGTTCAGACCTAAAGGTTGCAGGAATATTCATTTTTGGTGCATGACATTCCAATGAAAATTGAACATTCATACGACATTCAGGTAATATTAGGACCAGGAATGTTAGGACCTGAACATTGCCAGCAAATTCAGGAAAAGGCAAGATCGGCAATTTTCAAATGGTGTTTACAGTGTCTTATGTTTTTCTTTGTAAGAATAGCAAAGAAAGACATCATGTGCCCAGTCACACCACTACCATGGTTGATGACTGATGTCGCCATTTTCAACCCTGCCCCACACGTCCCACGATGTAAAAAGGTTCTGGTTTATGTACCCGTTGGTAACACGCAGCCCCCCCCCCCCTCCCCCTTGACATAGGTGCTGTGGTGTATAAAGGTTCAAGGTTTATGTGGGTTAATATGGTAGTTAAATTTCTAGATGTTCATGTCTGTAGTACTCTTTTAATTTCATCCATCTTTCTAAGTACATTATTTCAGTATATAAACCCCATTTTGTTTATGTCATAATAGATCCCATCAATTTTGAAAGTTGTTGCCCATTTAGAAACGAATTTACCCTGCCACGGTATGCTTCTTAAAACCCTAATCTTAACCGCATTGGTTTTATCGTTACTTATATCCATATGATAAAGCTGTTCAAACCATTTTAAGATTATCAGTACCTCGACAACACTTCTCAAATCCTCGAAGTAGAAAAGTAGTGTCGTGGGCGTACTGATACACCTTGAATTCCTTATCAAACACCGTCAGCACACTCACATTCCCACACATCCTCAGAATATGAGATAATAGTTCAGCACAAAATACAAAACATAAGGGCAGATCAGTTCACCTTGCCTACAGCCTCTAGATAATATGATTGATTCAGACAGATTTCCACTTTGCTCAACTCTTGACTCTTAGTTAGTTTGACTTAAGCTTATTGATTTAATAAAGTTTTGACCGAAGGTAACACAGTCTTAGAGTTTCATTTATAAAGGGGCATTCTATTGTTTTGAAAGCTTTGGAGAAATCCAGAATGATCAAAAGACCCTTTTTGAAATGTTTCACATGATCAATCGTAGCATAAACCATCCTGTTGTTTTCCCCTATAAAACCTCCTGATATAAAACCTTTCTGGTCTTCAACAATAAAAAATGGTAACACTCTTTTTGATATATCAGCTATCGTTGAAGCTAAAAAACTTGTAGATATAATTTAGTTAAGTCAAGGGTCTCCAGTTCTTGAGATCGTTTACTAATCTACCTTGCTTAAGAATGCCTGTATTAATAACTTCCAATGCTAGGTCGACATTTGATTATTTGCTTAAGCTTCTTAACAATTTATGAAGATCCAGAAATTTAGATCATCAAAAAAGAATTTTAAAAATTCATCAGAAAAGCCGTCTGGACGCCTTAATTTATCTACTTGTTTTTAAAGGGTCCTTTAATTCTTGTATTGTGTGTTTGTTTGTTAAGTCTCTTTAAAGTTGTCAGGGAGAGTTAAAAACTTGTTTAATAAGTTACTATATATTGAGTCTCTTAAATGTATAGTACTTATAGAATTATATAACGATTGATAAAATTCTTTTTTGCATCTCTTTTTTTAATCCTTTTGCTATTAGTGATAGTGTTATTATTTGACTTATTTTCTTTCTTTTTTAGAGTCTTACATAATTTGAGGATTTGTACTCCAATTTGGCATAACTTCCAGAAAGAGAGTCACAGGATTTAAAGGTTCAGGGGCCTGACCTTCATGCATAGCCACATATTCTGGGTTATAGATGCGAAGGGCATATGCTGAGTTAACCCAATGTATTTCCTCTCTGATCGTGTCTGTAAAGTTGTGGTTTTTAAGTAGCTCATTATTGAATTTCCGCAATCCCACTGCTCTTGGTTTACTAGGCAAGTAGGTGGCAAGTGGCACTGACATTCACAAATTATATTGTTTGCTACTTTGGTGCCTCCTGTGTGGATGGGATGACCGGTGACCCCCCTTTTTAAATTTTAGATATTCAAAGGGAAGCTGAAAATGAAAGCCTTTGCAAGCTTTGATAAAATTCTCACTTTGGGGTATCTTGGGCTAAAATGGACTTAAAACTTTAAAAGTGATTTTTTCAAATTTGGTGCCATGTTGGTGCCACATATATGAACGGGATGACTAATGACCCCTCTCCTTTTTTGGAGGGGGGGGGGGGGCTCTGACAAAGATAGATTATGCAAAGTCTAATGGATTTTTAACTGTGGGGTATTTTATAAATGGACTAAAAGGTTTTATATGTCACTGTCACCTTATCAAATACCCTACTATGCCTTAACAATCTTCAATAATTTCTATAATAGCTGAATTACAGTGTCAGTGAACCCACTAAACTCGTTAACTCGACGGAACATGTTCATTGTGATTTATCATCACTTAATTTGATCAAATAGTATTGTATTGGATATTTATTGACTATATCATCTGATACAAAAGTATACATATACAACATAGGATATACAATAAAACAATTATAGAACATGTACCAACTTAGATGGCAAGGAACTCAACATGCATTTAACTGTGTACGTGTACCAACTGAACCAAACAAGACAGACAAATACTAGTTTAAGATGATGATCTCATTACATTGAACAGTTAGACAGACTGTAACTAGCATAAAACTGGTTTATGAGGTCTGTTACTCAAACCACATAAAATTCATAAATGCTAGCATCTCTTTTATATCTTATTGGCGGCGAACCTATGGAATTAAGCTTACCGCTGTTCTACTCTTTCATTATCTCATAGTAGAATCTGCTGATAGTAGTTCCTGTTAAGACCCACATAGTGTTCTGTTCATTACTCTTAATTTAGCCTTAGTACATGTCTGCCTAGGAGCCAGAACGTAACACTTTCTGGTTTATCAGTCAAAACCCTATTCACTTTTGGACAGTTTATAGAAATCTCTTATCTCAAAATGATGCTCTGGAGGAATTTCTGAAACTACTACATAATAGATCAGGAGTATCAAGCTGTTTCAACTTTTTCAGATGGGCTCCTGCTAAATGGTTAGGTAAGAGTTTTAAAGATAGGTTGAGCAATATGTTAGAAAATGATCAGAATCATATTGTAAGAACCCTTTACTTAAAAAGTGACGGACCCAAATGAAAGTCTGGTGTGTGTGGTATACCTGAGGTGCTATTAGGCAAAGATGGATAACCCCAAGAGATATCAAATAGCACAACTTCGAAAGGGTCTAAGTAGCTTGCACCATAGTTGACTGTTCTCAACCAATCACAATCCAAGAAAAGCTTGGCGGAACACTGTTCATTACCATTAAGTAACTCCATTGCAATAAGGGCAAATGAGAGAAGTAAGGCTAAATTGTGTAGGTTCCTTCATTTACCACACACAATTGTGAGGCTCGTGAATGTAAGAAGGCATTCGTTCTTAGAGCAATACCGGCTTCACATGTATTAGTGTTGGGACAATTTATCAAAATGCAGGGAGCTGATAGTTAGATGCTTGGGCTAGCTGAAATAAAGTTTTACACAAAAAGCTAATTTATTAGCTTCAATCAGGTCTTCAATCATCACTTTCTTTTTCAAGAGGGATGCAGGGAGGGCGAAGGTAAATAGTACATTAGTACCAAAGACACTTCGTCCTTTCAATATATAACTCACAATTTCTAATAATTATGTCATCATGTCCACCATTGGGTGTGCTTTTTCACTATATTACCATTTTTCTTAAATTTCAACTTTGACTATTGCGTTCTTCTGACTACTTGTTTTGCAAAGGTATTAGAATATCACTTAATTTGCAGTGATGGTTTCAGTTCATCCAGTTGTTTTGATGTTGAAAGTTCAAATCATAATCCGTATACTCTTGCAAATGCCTGTTCAAGACGCCAGGGGTTCCACTGTATTTCGGTAATCCTGGATGATTATTGAAATTCCTCTCAATTCTAGGAAAATGCTGTAAAGATTGCCTTGAAAGATTATTATCAAAGGGGGTATGACCATTCAAGTGTAGGTCTCTTGAAAATGGATGATAATGTGATTTCAATCCATTTCTAGTTTGGTCACGAGACTTTGCGTTATATTGGTTTGTAGAAGCGATAGACTTTTTTTTGCACCATTGACCTATGGCAGGAATTTGACAAGTGCTGCCTTTCGGGCCAATAAAACTGCAAATGGACAGGAAAAAGAAGGTTGAGAAGAGATAACTACTTGTCATTATAACAATGAAAAGTAGTCCTGCTTGATAGTAGACGTGGATCCGTGTTGGAAGTATCAAACAGCCTGAAATAAATGTTGTTGCTGCAGCCATTGTCACAGCTGAGCCAACGCGTTCCAACGCTTTAGAGACACGGTAGTTCCTGTCCGTACTGTAAGCCTGTTTATATGCAACACCATAATGAATGACAAAATCTATTGACATTCCAGCACTTATTGCAATTGCAAGAGATTCCAATATGTTGAGTTCCCATCCCAGTAGAACAAAGACTGCAATAGTAACAAACATTGCAAAGGCAATAGTGATAATTGCATAGATTGAAAGCAACATGTTCAATGTTGTCATGAACATCATCAAGAATGCAAATGATAGTGATACACCTAATGCTATGTAAGTACCAGATAAGAGCGAAAGTTGTATGTCATAAAAGAAAAAATTACCCGAGAACCATGCATTCTTTATGCCTTCGGGTGCTGTTATTCCTTGTTTTTCTAGAAATGTATCCACCTTCATGTAATTTTCATCCATAGGATGGAACGATGTAACCAGTGGTTGACTACTTTTAAATGATAAAATATATGCCTTTAAATTACCCTCAGCATCAAATATTGGGTTATCTAGTGAAGGGTTGTCAATACCATTCCTTTGAGCAGAAAGCAATGCTGCAAGTGGGAGACATTTTTCAAAGAGATTTTTGTCTCCTGGATTGGATTGTAGCTGGCAACATGGTTTGAGGGTAGGCAGTGCAAGCATTGATGTGCATGCATCTTTTAGTACAGCTTTATACCCATCAAAAAAGCATGGCCTTTGTCTGTCATCATTATGAAAAAATGTTTGCTTTTTCAGGGAATGACAAAAATCAAGCAAATAATCAGCTCCCTTCTCATTTTGCAAATAGAATTGTGCATCATACGTTAATGGTGTAGTGTCATTTGGGTCCAGCCAACTTCCTTTATCCTCTCCTTTTATGCCCCAAACTATCGATAATTGAAGTTTATAAATCTCAGATGAAGTACTAAATCGAAATTTATCTTTTAAATCAAACTCGTATACTTCTAGAGGATGTGACAAAGGAAACAGCTGGAATACCGGTGTAGAGGGGAGTTGTAACTTTGGTGCAATGAAAATAATGGCTATGCCACCAATGCCTATCCCTAGAAAAATGATAATCCAGAGAAACTTTAGGCTAATCACAACTGATGGAAGTATACGGGTATAGAATTTTGTAATGACATTACTTATAGTACTGCGGCAACTGCCTAAGCCCTTACAAGACCAGTTACAGCACTTATTTCTGAATTTCTCTAATAGAATAATTACGGCAGGGATCCATGTAGCCATGAGAATGAAGTTGATAAGAACTGCAGTGAAGGTAAAGACAGCAAAGCAACGCACTGATGGAATACTACTCACAATGCTAGCTAGAAATGCTACAGCAGTTGTGAAACTAGTCACAAAAATTGAGCCAATGGCATGTTTAAGCGTCAGGTCAATGTGGGTTACCAGATTACCTTGACTCTCAAATTGTGTTTGTTTCCAAGTGTCATGAATGATGAAAACATCATCTGCTCCTATGGCTATCAGCAATAGGAATGTAATTAAATTTAGAAAAGGAAAGAATTTAAATCTGAATATCACAAAGTAGAGAAAATAAGAGAAACTAAAGGAGAATATGATATTAAGAAAGGTAGCCATTACAAGAGTAGGTGATTGCAGGTAGAGAAGCATCATGATCAGTATAACTACACCTGAAATGACAAAATAGAACATGTCCTCAACTACAAACCTATCAAATGCAAGGTCTTTGCCATAGGGAAAATGTATCCCTGCAATTTCTACTAAGTCATTTTTCATGTTGGACTTTTCCAATTTTTCTGCATAGTACTCAATAAAGTTTTCATGATCCTGTTGAAAAAAAGAGATGGCATTTTCGAGGCGGGGATTGTCAGTTTTGTCGATGGCTAGAAATCCTTTGTCAACCATATAATGCATAATCTTGTACACAGCATTATACTTTATACATTGAGCTGGTGCTGAGCAAGACTGCTTTTTGCAGTCTGCTGAAAGCTGTTTCGTGTAGTAGTATTTGGAACAGTCTTGCAAAATCTTTAACATGCCTTGCACATCTTTCTCTGTAATATCCTTGCAGCCTTTATTATGAAAGATCGCTGTATAGAATCCTATGGAATGCAAAGGACAGGTTTTTCCATAATAACTCCAAACGAGCTCCTCCTCCAATTGGCACATTGCTTTCATGGCGTTTGCGGTGAAGAGACTGCTTCCGGAGTTAGAAGCAAACACAAAATGGGCAAGTGTCTCATCTGAAATTAAATTGCATTTGATTAACCTCCACCAAAAGAAAATCCATACAATTTAATAGTGATATTGCCATTATTTCAAATTGTTCAAAGGTTCTATTGGTATGTCTACCATGTCTACCATGCTAACACAGACGAAAATAAAGACATCTGGAACTTGTTAAAGAAAAGTGTTACTTTGAAATATTGTGTTCAAGAAACACATCTGTCAGCCTAGAAGTAGTCTGACACATTAAATATCTTGCAAACAATGTCATAGTGCAAGAAATATTTGACTGGGAATTAGTTTACCTTGTTTGGTGATGCTATTCCTCGTTGTTGTTTTTCAAATATAGTGGTATTTAAAGAGGCATGCCTTAAGTTGCCAGGCTGGGTGTGCACTCCTGATGGAACTGGCTTAAACCTAGCATTGAGGAAAATTTGAAAATAAAGAAATTCAATGAACTTACTTATTGACTGATCTTGGCAATCTCCATTGTTTTTAGGAGTAGCTGCTGTTTTGATTGCCTGAGTGCTCTTGTCAACAGGATTGGAACTACCGGGAAATAGCATAAGCTCTCCCTTCCGCGTTCCCTCGAGTCTATCAAGCAACTCTTTTAGTGCAGATGTTGTACCAGCAATTACAGTTCCTCTTGGTGCAGACCCCTGGAGTAAACATAAGTTACTTTTAGCAGTAAATCCTATCTGTCTTCAATAAAAGTGTGACACTGTTGATGTTTACATATTTCATAGAACAGATCCAGATTGTGATCTCTTTTTAGTTTAGATCGTAAACGATTATAGAGCAAGTTTAAGTCATGATCAATATTTTTTGTAGAATTTCAATGTTCTTCATTTTAAAAGTTGAATTGTGAAATAACTAGTACTAGAGCAGTTTTCAAATACGTGAAGAATAGGGATATTCATTTAGTCAGATTTCAGCTTTCTAGGATCAATGTTAAATGAATGAGGTTGTTTCAAAAGTGAGAAGTATGGTGATTTCAGAAAGCATTCGAAGTGCATCCTACATTTGCTACATTTTAAAATGACTTTCTGCTCCCTTATCAATCCTTTGGGGTTAATATTGAGTACGAATATGACTAGCTTGTATAGGAAGATTGGTTTGAATATCTAATATTTTACTTGGTACCAGAATCACTGGAATAAAAAGGGATTTTAGAGATAGTGGATTAGCCTGGCAACCTGGTGAGAGCTCCTCCCTTAGCTGATGAAGAATGATAACAAGCTATTGACTGCTAATTGCTAATTGGTTTTCTAGAGTAAGTATTGGAGGAGAGCTGATGGCTAGGTAACATTTCTTCTTCAAATATTTCTTAAATTTAACTTTAACCATATAAATAATAGCATATAATAATTAGAATAGAGTAATTATAAAAATAACTTTGGGAAGAAGGGTGAATTCAAAAACTATTTTGAGGAGGGTTGTTGGCTACGTATTACATTTGAAATTTAGAATTTCGTTTTTCGTCACATTAATGCCAATTTTGGCTAATTTATGACTAGCCAGTTGTAAGTAGTGGAGGAAACCCGGCATAAACCACCGCCTAACCCCAAGTCATTGGCAACTTTCTCACATGCCCAGGCCGGGATTCTCTCAACAGGCTACGTATTGATCAAAATTTCCTCTTCCGATATTTTTTTTGAATATAGCTCTAACCATATAAATGATTGAATGCAATAATCAAAATAGAGTGATTATGAGAATAACTTTGGGAGTAATGATAAATTCACAAAGTATTTAGAGGAGTGTTGTTGGCTTGGTACTGATCAATATTTCTTCAAATATTTCTATGGAATATAGCCTTAACCATATAAATGATTTTTTTAAATCAGCTCTGGTCACAGGTGATTTCGGAAGACACAAGCATTTAGGGTTTAATTAGGTTTTCTCTAATTAAAAAATAAATGTAATAGATACCTCATGCTTATTAAAACTTTTAGGGGTAACTGGAGGAGGCACATTCATGGCTGCACTGAACTATTGAATACACTATGTTCATTTCCACAGAGGCGTCCTGCTAGAACTGATATTGTCTATTTTGTCATCTGAAATAATACTCAGCAGTCTAAGCCTTCTATAACTGGCACTATGAATGGTTAGTGAGTTCCCAGATTCCTCCTCCTCTAATGCATTCAAATTGTATGATATGGAGCTACTTCCCATTGTAAGGATACATTCAGACTCTGCACTGTCCAGGGGTCAGCATCAAAATGCTCCCCTAACAAACATTAGCTCTCAAGTACAGGAAACCCTGTTCACCAACTAGAATATTTCTGGAGCATTTGATTAGTTTTACCTGAACTGTCTGACCTACACCTCTAAAGCAAGACGGCGGATGCACAAGAATCACATATTTTATTCAATACCCTAATTGCAATGCAATCACTCATAAATGCTCAATGCCGACTTGAGCAACATGTAACTCTATTCAATAGGCCTGTGTTGGTAGCAGCATTTACCTAATAGCAACATGCCTCGGAATCTGATAAATAGAATATACCTTTCTTATGGTACTGTACAGAACTTTAAAGCATAGAACACAATGATATCTTTTTCATCATCATCTGATGTCAACTCAATCCAGAGCAAGAGATAGCCCATGTAACTCTGCAGAAAATATAGAAGACTTGTCTGGAAGGCTCTCAATAGAAGAGTGGCTGTCAATGATTGTAGCTGCAGCATCATTCTCATTAACAACAGAGTCATTTGTATATATCAAGTCACATTCTCTGTGGATAGCTTTCACTTTATTATGTGAACTCTTGTATATGGAGTGATCTGTTTGATCCTTATTTGCAAATGAAAGAGTGGGGTCGACATTAGTAGTTGGTTAAGTCCAGGGGTATGTTACAAAATATCAAAACTCTGCTAGGATATTTATTGATCAATCAAGAGAGAGAGAGAGAGAGAGAGAGAGAGAGAGAGAGAGAGAGAGAGAGAGAGGCTTGATTAACATGGTACTAATGCACATGCAGGGCACTTCGTCATATTGCAATAGATGGAAGTTTTCACATAAAACTATCTACATCATACCTACTTACATAGGTTGGATTATCAAACTTTGGAAATGGATGTAAAAATAGTCCCACTGCGGTGCCAATTGTTACAACTGCAAAAACTGTGACCAGCACCAGACATGGACACCTCACCAGGAAAGAGGAATACCTGAAAAGGAAAAAGCGAACATTTGTCCAACGTTTACAACACAGGTTTCAACAATAGCAGCACAACTACAACAACAACAACAATAATAACAAAACATTACAACGTATCCATTGATGATATCATCTTAACAACGAACGATTATGAAATAATAATCAATCCCAAAAGCAGTATGTGATTAATGAGCTATAAACCACGATAGCGAAGTCATGAATGCGTTCCTATATTTTGCAGAAGTCTTGAAGTCTTGAATGCAAGTTCTTATATTTTGCAGAGGTTATGAAGTCTTGGATGCATACTCCTCTCCCTTGTTATGGCTACACTGCTGGCCCATGGTACAAGCCCCACTAGGGTGGCTTATGGCGTTAATTTGTGAATAAAGGGTCATTTTGAGATTTTTACCTCTGTTAAAACCCACTTTCATTTCTTATGATTAGACCACGTCTAGTTGTCTAGCCTTTTACTAAACAGAATAAGACACCACCTATAACATAGCCTCCCATATATAACACACAATCAGGAAAGGTGTATTGGTCCTTTTCGCTTGTCTGATTCCACTAAAATATGGCCACCTCAAACATGCAATTATGGTATGAGATGGAATGGAATGTGCTTGGAATTTGGCATAGTTTTATCTGAGGATACTACGGAGGTTTAAGTATCACATTCTCTCAATTTTGACTTTCCTTAATAAGAGTTATAGAATCTGAAAATTAAAGAATGCAGATTTTTATTTTCAAAGAAAATCGAAAAGAATTGGTTATAACATATGGACGCAGTAAGAATTCAATAAATCGTGATACTCTTCCCTCCGTATATGTGCAAAGTTTGAAGGTCCGCGGTCCATAGCTGTGGATAGGAGCTCCGTTTGGAAACACTATGCATGCCTTTCAGGCAATACATACATAGTAAAGGCTGAATTGTCACATAAAACGAGGGTAGAGAAAAGCTGAGGCAGAAAAATTGACCCCACAAGCTACCTTATAAATATATTGCAAACGAGAAGCCCGGGGGGGGGGGGCACTTGGGTATTTAGGGGGGTGCATACGTTCGTTATCAAAATTAAAAAAATACCCCTAAAAAAGCACCCTTATTTTAATAAAACGCTGATTTTTTCCACTAAATATACACCCCTTCTTTTATCAAAACACTGACATTGGATGAACGGGAACACGTATTTTAACTTAAGATTTTATAATCCTCTGCTTGTTTAGCGGCAGCAAGTGGCGGCAGCAAACTCGGAAACCCAGTCACTTCGGGAGTCACTCGGCGGCAGAGCCGCGTATATTTCGTGGATTGTAAGCGGATTTTGACCCCCATACTTCGTACCTGGGTACAAAAAAGTACCCTTATTTTACAAAATCGCGGACATGCGGAGGTCTTAAAAAAAGACCCCTTCTTCCGCGAAATACGTGACGCAGGTGCGGCCCCCCTCTGTACCTGAGTGCCCTCCCCAGGACGAGAAGCAACCTCAACCGCTATTAAAGACAAGAATACTAAACTTCTTCACCTGAATTACTTCAAGCATGAGGTCACGGGGTTGATGAATGGGTGTTCATTCAGGTATAACATTGCGATGCCATGGGCAATAAGTATATGTCTTGGCAAAAATATAACAAAAAGAAGCTAGATGCTCTGAATAGAGTAAAACCTTTGATAATAAAGGATTTGTACAGTAATATTCATTGGTGCTTAATGAAAATGTGTACTATAACCTGCCCCGGCGTTTTTTTCCTAGTGGGTCAACATATTGAAGTACCCTACGTAGGTATGTCGGGGGTATCAGGCATCGCCTTTTGAAATCCTGGAGGGGGGGGGGGGGCTATGTATATTTTGGAAGATTTTTACATGTTTTTGAAAACTAGCTAACTAGATAATCTGTCTCTGAATATTTGGGAGATAATAATAATCTGTCCCGGGAGAATGAAAACAGAAATAATCTGAATTAAGTCTCATTTCCTGTGCCGAGAAATGGCTAAAAATGCATTTCAGAGTGTCTAGACCCCTAGAGCTTCAGCCCCCTCCCCAGGATATCACGTGGCTGATGTCTTAGCGGACTGATGAAAGAACACGATAGTATTATTCGCTTGACAAGGATATCCAAACGCACACACGCACATACACATACATACATATATGTGTGTGTGTGTATATAAATAGATATATATACATATATATATATATATATATATATATATATATATATATATATATATATATATATATATATATATATATGTATGTATATATATATATATATATATATATATATATATATATATATATATATATATATATATATATATATGTATATATATATATAAATATATATATATATATATATTTATATATATATATATATATATATATATATATATATATATATATATATATATATATATATATATATATATATATATATATATATATATATATATATATATATATATATATATATAAACTAGAATCTCAAGCTCATTTAACAATGAAAAGGTAGCTGAAGCCATGGAATATATATTCCATTGAAATTATTTCAACAGAATTAGGGCAATGCTCTCGGCTGAATAACACCCTTCCTGTGATCGATGTTAAGGACACCATGAAAGACCTTGGAAATGGTGACCCCCTTTTAAGGTCATCAAGTAGCACACTACACCAAATAGGTACACTTTTGAAATATACATTTGTATGTATGTAGGTGTAACATACAAAATATTGAAAATTGATGTACAAATATTGTTGGAAAAAACACAAATGGAAAACAAAAATATACTGATGATACATAATTGAAATACAATGAAAATACCTGGTTAAGACATGGTACCTGTTATTGAACTTTGTATTTAAAGAATTTCAATAATAAAGATCATTTCTTCTCGTAAATTTTGTCTTTGTCATTTATGATACTCTTAAAATAATCGTATCTGTATACTTGTTTCAGGTTTGACTGGACCTGTAGTAGATTAGGTGATTTTCCTTCTAGTTTAGCATGATAAATACCTTTGAAATATACTTAATCAATTGACGTAGATCTGAAGAAATACAAGTTTCTCCGGATTATGAAATGGAAAGTTTAAGATCCATATGTATAACATTTGCCTTGGTTCCATTATCACTAACAATCTGCTCCTCTCAAATACATCAATAGAAGCTTGAATACCCCGGACACTGACCATATTCAGGTATAAGCACCTGCCACGAAGTCATATGTATCGTTAAATTATATACGCGAAGTGGAATAATGACAAAAATAGTTCAAGAATAGATCAGAGCCGTCTTTAAAACATCCAAAAGCTTAATGATATACAAATAACTCACTAAGTGTGAGGTTTACCTGCTTTTTTAAGTAATGACGTCACAATAAATTGATGTCATCACAAGTAGGTCCACCCTACACTTTTTGGATTTGAATATATGGTACTTTTGACAATATTTTCTAAATAGAGCATGGGTTTTCATAATATTTTCATGCGAGTATTTGACTAGTTTCTTATTTATATGCTAATCCAGATATACTTACACCAGCAAGCTACACTAAAAGAATGATATTTTATCGCTACAGCATGGACCGTTTACTCGTGAAGCACAGTGTGGCTTATGTCTTATGATAACTCAGCCACGACTTTTGTATAGTCGAGGAATTAGAATCTAACATGCCTGCCTGTTACTGATACATATTCACACAACTCGAGTCAGAGCTGTTCTACTAGTTCTTTCATCATAAATCAGACATTGATAGTTGTTTTCATGGTGAAAATGTAGGACATTCATTGACGCTTTTGCTGCTTGTGGCCAATTTGTCGAATACAAAGTTATGCAAAAGATGAGAAATGACTAAAACCCTGACATATTGGTACTCATTTCAGAGTACTCAGTGAGAGCTATCCAATGATTTCCAACATGACAGGGTTTAGGTGTGTTTTAAAAATCTTCCTGTCCTTGTACTTTGGATGAAGGTAGCCTCAGCATTGATATGTTAACCAGGGGGAAACGAACATCACTGTATACGTACCCTTCCAAAACTCTTTGAAAACTTCTATTCAACTAATTTCGTGGTAATACATCACAAATACAAGTGATACAAACTGATTTACTAGTATACGTATAGTATAATAGTTAAATCTACTTACCGAGTCATAACTGCGACTGCCAATAGTAATGCATGTAATATGGGACCGTGTGTGCCTCCACATCTATAGGACACCAAGCAAACGTTTGGATGAGTCGACGACCTTACCTGAGTCCACGCCCTGACACGACACCAGCGCGTGCTAACCAGAGCGCAGCGAGGCAGAGCAAAGCATTAACCCTCATGCTGCTGCTGGCTAATTTGGCCAATACAAAATGATGCAAAACATCTGAAAAATGACTGAAACCCTGGCATATGGATACTCATCCGAAAGTACTCAGCGAGAGCTACCTAATGAGTACCAAAACAATAGGGGCTAGATTATCTTTGTGCTACGACCGAACGTAGCCTCAGTATTGGAAGCATTAACCGTCCCAGGTGTCAAACACCTTGCCTGTGTGCGTGCAAGCGTATGGGAGCTTTTGCAAAAGTTAGTCTCTCACTCTGCTCAGTGATTCACAAGTGGTGTGATAACAAGTAAAGGAGTGTAGTCTTCGTTGTATGTAACACACCTCAAATTCTCCCTATATTAACCCATTAATGCTTGCAGCGGAAAAAAGCACCCTTACAATTTTGATGAAATCTTGCAGACAAAAGCCATGTTGGAAAAGGAGGAATGTTATTCAGAGTAATGCCAACAACTCTCCTTCAAATATTTTGTAAAATCATTCTGAATTTCAAAGTTATTTTCAAAAGTATCATAGTACCCGACAGCAAATTCAAGTGAATCTCTTAACAAATTGACCCCATAAGTGACTTTAAATCCTTTAGGTATGATATCCATTGACAGAAGGTTTACATTGCTTTTCACAAAAGTTGATTATCGAGCAGATATGTCATTTAGCCAATGTTTATACATAGGATTAGTGAATCAAACTTGTGTGTGTTATTTGGTTCCTATTCATCCATATTTTTAAAAAAAAGTAGAGAAGAAAGGGGATATGATTTCTCTTCAATATCAACTAGTTTTGGAAGCTTAAATATATGAATTTTATTGAGTTTTAATAATTTATACGATAGCTGTATACATTGACACTGACCCACCCTCCACCCACCCCAGGGCAAAACGCAAAGACTATGATTTCTCGACATATCATATTTAATGTGAATTATAATCATTCAATTTGATCCAAAACATGAAAAATGTATGATACAATCTTGTAATCTTTGATAGACCCTCATTATGAGTTATTAATAAGAATGTTGATTAATGTTGTAGGACTACGGCTATTTGTAATAATCCTGTAAAAAGAATATTCATTATAGTACATTATAGTGATGTTTCAAAACCTAGATATGAAATATAACAAAAAAATCCGAACTTGCTGCACGTGTAAACCCCATCACAATCGATAAGAGTCATAATGCGCTCAACTGGAAATACACGAAAGCATGCATGTAGAGACGTGCCATCAACAAAGCGCATGTTAAATGCTATAAAGTGCTGTAAAGTGATATAAACCGTAAAGAAGCACTGAGCATGCGTATTCGCATTCCCTAGTAGAGCTAGAGTATTTTTCTCAAACCCGTGGGAGAATGCAGAAAATGAAGTTCGTAACGTTGTTTTTGGCATGTAATATTTTTGTTATGTTTGACCTTCACGATAACATAAAGAATATGTTCAAAAGGTGTCACATACATAGTAAACCTATATGATGAAAATGGTTTGCGAAAGGGCGTGGTCCCTAGATGACATTTTTGATGTATCGAGGCCAGATTACAGAAATCCCCAGACATACTAAGTGAGATATGTCCCATACCTCTATACGTAACATGGTGGTTTATTTCTGATAGCTACCCTTCTCAAATTCGTTGTTGTGAAACAGTTGCAAAAATCATGTTTATACTACATGTAGCCTACGCAGAATAGACGATGTTAGTATGAAAGGGATGAGAGGTCAGCATTCCTATGTCTTTTATGTGATCTCTCAGAGGTAGATGATGTAAGGCATCTTCTCTTGCAATGCCCCATGTTGCGGGCTGGGAAAGACATGGCGGTTGACGATATCTGCAGTATAAAAGGTGGCACTGGTGCTATTGGTAGACTCTAAATCCGCGCACTCCTCAGGAAGGAGGCCAAGGAAAGCTGTGATCTTGGAATCCCCTAACTAGGCTAGGGTTAGAGTTAGGGTTAGGAGTCAGGTGGTTGGGTAACCCTAATCCTGACCCTGGACCTGATTCCTGAGCCTAAATCTAACCCTAATGCTGGTCTCCCACATACGAATCTAATGTGCGAACATACACGATGTCAAGTCTACGATTAAAGCCACGAATTGACTATAAAATTGGTGTTTTCCACAATCGTTAGATATGTACGTTCAACCACGAAATGATACGACATCCCACGACAGCATATACGATTGATGTACGACTACAACATCATGTGTGCGACAGTGTACGTTTTCTATCGAAATTATTCGTGAGTAGGCGAACACATTCGTAGTTGGGTACGAATATGAAGGTACGTATGTATGCGAATGTGTGCGAATATGCACGCCATAAATACGACTAACTACGACATACATACGCATATATACGCCAGGTCTACGTCTACTTACGACAATGTTCGACTAATTACGTATATGTTCAAACTAAAAATAACAAAATTCGTGAGTATACTACGATTTGTGGTGAAATCACCGTCAATTCGTGGCTTTGTAGGATAAATTTTGGCCAATTACCTATTTTTCCATTCTGAAGTAGGTCATGTATATAGTTGCACCTTTTCGTACCTTAAATGAGTGTACGCAAATGTACGTGAATTTACGATTACATACGACAGTGTGCAACATATTACGACACGATGTTCAACCATGTACAACGATGTTCGACAATGTACGACAAAAATGACTTCCTTACGACAGTATTTTTGTCGCACCCCAAAGTTTTACATGGAAAACTTTTTTTAAAATTCGCAGCATTACTTACGAAAACCTAAGACTCACTGCGAACAACCGCGAGAACCTACGACAACCCACGAAAAACTACGACTTTTTAATTCGCACCTTGTCGCACCTTAAAATTCGTATGTGGGAGAGCAGCATTACCTCATGCCAAAAAAGTAACGATGTTTTCACAAATGCGCTTGACTACTAGTATTAGTGAGGGGGTTTCAAAATCATACGTTTCCTTGACCTCCTTCCTGAGGACTGCGCGGATTTAGAGTCTACCTTATTTTATCGGGCAACGAGCATGACATACTACAGGTCGTGCAGGGAGGGTATGAGGACTGATTCGCTTCTAAGCATGTGGAACAGATGTGGCTGTTATCATGCAGACATATACATGCCGAGTGTAGGCGGAACCTCAGCTTAAGGCCCAGTCACAGTAGGGTCCGACCATCGCACGATTTTAAAATCGGCAGGTCGGACCAGATTTTTTCACCTATCGGCTCCGTCTAAAAAGTCGGTACTGGGTTAAGATCGTATATGCCACAGTCACACTAGAGCCCGACTATCGCACGATTTTAAAATCGGCAGGTCGGACCCGATTTTTTCACCTATCGTGCGATCGTCGGATCCGATTTTTAGGCCAAATACAGAATCGGATCCGATTAAAGAAAGTCGGTACTGGTTTGCGATCTCGTTCGCAAATCAGTGCCGATTTTTGAAAAGTCGCAAGACAATGTTTTTGTCTTCCCCTTTTCTCTTCCTTCTGGACCTACTTAATATTGTAAGGAGACATTCAGACTGTCCAGGGATCAGCATATTAATGTGCCCTCCTAACCTTTAATCTCAACTGCAGGAAACCCGCATACCACACAAACCAGAATATTTCTGCAGTATTTGATTGCTTTTACCTGAACTGTCTGACCCTACACCTATAAAACAAGACAACTGGTGAACAAGAATGACACCTTTTATTCAATACCCTAATTGCATTGCAATCACCCATAACTGCTCATTTCCAGTTTATGGGTAACAGGAAACTTCCATTTGATAGAATACACATTCTGGAGCTGTTCAGGAACGGCCCCAATACTTATCCATCATCCAGTAGAGCACATCTCCCAGGGGATATCAGATTAGGAAGGGACATGGGTTTGGATAAACATCACTGCTGGGTTCCGCAGGAGACCTCTCTTCTAGTAGGCAGCTTTTTAAAAAGTCCTTTCATTTAACATTTATAATCCCCTTGATGTGGCTTGTTGGGTTAACTTTTGAATATCGTGCCATTTTGAGGTGCTTTCATATGGTTTATATCCTTTTCCTCATAATCATATCAATTGTGGATGTCTAGGCAATCACTGAGCAGAGTGAGAGACCATCTACTCCAAACTCACATAGGCCTGCACACAAGCAAGAAATAATTTGACCCTGTTCTTCATATCAAAATTTAACCTAAACACGTTCGCCTCAAACATGCATTTTGGGTTTCAAATATGAATAGATATGCTTGAAATGTGGTGGAGTTACAACTAAGGTTATATTGGAGATAAGGGTTTCACAGTTATAACTTTTTTCAAAGGTTATGGAATGGGAAATTAAAAAAATGCACCTTTTTCTCATTTTCAACAAAAAATATAAAAGAAGATTTTGATTAACTATGATACCCTTTCCTCCACACTGATCATTTCTCCACATTTGTAAATTTGAAGGTCCCTGGTCCATAATTGTGGGAAGGAGCTTCGTTTGAAAACACTATGCATTTTACTCAAATTATTATACATCGTTTTATTGAATTGTTTACCCAAAGATTCTTACACCCTTCGGTGATGGTATTTTCTGTGATGTTTAATGTATTCCTCATCAGAATATCTTCCAGGCAAAACCCATTCACACTCAGAACGGCCAAAACAGGCCTGACAATTTTGGAAATATGTATCCAACAAAAGCATTTGTTGGAAAATATTTGAAGGAAAAATGCTACTTAGGAGTCAGACAACAACTCTCCTTCAATTTCTTTGTGACTTTCAGCTTTATTCACAAGTTATTTTCAAAAGTATGAAAGTAGCAGACGATACTTTCTAGAGGAACTGTGAGTGTGAATGGGTTAAGCATAGACTAAATTGTCAAATAAAAGCAGGGCGGAGGGAAAACCGGGTCAAAGAAGTTAACCCCACACGCTACCTTAAAGAGTATCGTTACATTAGGATGAGCAAGAGGACGTCTTGCTGTTACAGTTACTGTGTCAGGGCACAGACGTGTACACATGGGGCAGTGTTATATTTACACGATTAAAGCTACAGTACCTCATTTGTCCACTTTTCAATACTTGACTATTTCAACTCGATTTAGTTTTTGGATTTCGATATGTGTAGTGCATTATAGTTTAGTATAGTGCAGTACAGTATAGTTTAGTAAAGTATATCATAGTAAAGTATTGCATAGTATAGTGTAGTAGTAGTAGTAGTAGTAGTAGTAGTAGTAGTAGTAGTAGTAGTAGCAGCAGCAGTTGTAGTAGTAGTAGTAGTAGTAGTAGTAGTAGTAGTAGTAGTAGTAGTAGGATTAGGAGTAGTAGAAGCAGCAGTAGTTGTAGTAGTAGTAGTAGTAGTAGTAGTAGTAGTAGTAGTAGTAGTAGTAGTAATAATAGTAGTAGTACTATTTTGATAAGGAGTTAGTCTGTGCCATTCTTATGTTCAGAATCCCATTCCTAATACTAGACATCTTCTAATTCTCATGCACATCTCAAATTTTGTATACGTCAGCTGTTTATATAATGCACCCTGCTGCACGTTGGAGATGGATAAAGGTTTTTCGCAGTGACTGTTGTGGTCACTAGTGTAGTAGAAAGGCAATACCTACACCAGTAAGGTAAAACCTGGTGTGTCCATTGGTCTGGTTAGAC
>OZ012688.1:8938131-8991255 GCA_963942565.1 Maea johnstoni | reverse complement strand
GGGCTGTCCAATATATATATATATATATATATATATATATATATATATATATATATATATATATATATATATATATATATATATATATATATATATATATATATATATATATATATATATATGTATATACATATATATCATTGTAATATTATTACATGAAGTATAGAATAATTGTGTACGCACTGTAACAATCATATTGCTGATATCACATCATAGATGTTGAACAGGTCCATATGCAAAAACGTAGACTACACAGTTAAACTACACTGCATTGCTCTGTGCCCCCATGCTAATTGTATTTTATCATTATCTTTGATAACTACAACTCTCTATCACACTCCAAATGCCAACACGTTGCTCATGACTTTGTATACTTGTATAGCATGACAAGTAAAATAAAAAGCATGTAGTTATATCTATGCCCTCATGGCAGCGATTCGCTCGGTGTTTATATAGGTTTTTATTCATTGTTCTGAATAAAACGCGCCTGACAATAGCAATTTACCTGTAAATAAAGGTTGAACAACGACAGGAAGCCAATGTTTAAAGTAGGGATGGAATGTGTTGGTATGATGGTAAGATTTAAAAGTTTATAAGTTTATGAATACCTGAGTTCCTTTAAAAGTATGACCATTTCACTATACTAAATGGTATGCAATGGCATGATTCCTAAATTCTGATCCAGAACATTCTGATCTTTTCTATATACTGCTTCACGGTAGTTTGCTGAATATGTGTATACACCTTCATATGGATTCTACATCATATTATAATATTACTTTTTTGTTACAGGCATCTTTTGTGAAAATGGGTGAAACTATTAAAAGACTAGACAAGGAAGTTACAGAGTACCAGCAGAAGGTTTGTAGATTAATTATTACAAGATTTGCATTGAACTTTCCGAGGACCTTTGGAATTTGTACAAATACAGACATACATGGATTAAATCATTGAATGTGAAGCTATCGTTATACTCGTATACCTAAAATCTTGTTTCAGTTAGAAGTCGTGGTAAATTAGATGGCCACACACATGCATTTGTTATATTTTCTCGCTTGTAATACGCATCTTATACACAGAAAACATGGGCAACCTAGGGTTGCGTACCATAGGCATACGAGGGCTTATGGTATAGGTTAGGCAAGAATACATTGCTTGGATAGTTGTTGATAAATTGTTTAATGCTAATCATCACATGTAGATATAGTGTGCAAATATCTGGCCTGCAAAAATGGCTTATTATTTATAAAGTACAATTATAAATGCATTCAAAGCTACTATGCGATTAAACCAATACTTATCATAACGTACAGTGCACTAGAAAATATATGACTATTGACAATATATATTTCATTTGATTTCATTTGATTTAGCTGGATGCAATCGCGTCTGATCACAAAACTGAATACCTACAACCATTTAAAAATCAAATGGATGATTTTTTCGCCATTGCTGTGGATATGTTGGAAGGCCAGACACACAAACTGAATGACACGATGAAAGCATTCGATGATGTAGTGGCCTACTTTGATTTCAACGGAAAGTCTGAAAAGGTGAGGAAATCATTTATTTTTATCATTTATTATCGCATCATTTTAAAATAATATGAAAAATGTATTACCTGCATTGCAATATATTAATCGAATCTTTCTAGACAAAGTGATACATAATTGTACTCTTCTGAATTACTGAGCAAACGATGTACGCAAATTTCTCAAGGTTTGTGTATGAACTGCTTAAACTCGTAACAAGTGCTACCCATTCATTATTCACTTCAGACATTTGAAAAAAGTGGCAAGGTGAGATATGTTCATAGTTGCAAAAGTCACCATATGCATATTGATTATTGTATTATTACATTTTCGCATGGCTGTTATGTTAGTTTCTTCAATATCCACCAGATGGTGCCTCATGTCGAATTCTCATTGTTGATATAGCCTTTCAAATTCCTTATACTCAAATATATCAACCATTCTTCCATCTTTTAAAAAACAAAAACTTTAAGAATATGATTAAAGACTGTGTCGAGCTCCAGTTTATTCCGTCATTGTATGTTTTTGTCTATACTTCAGGCATCGCCTCGAGAATTCTTCAGTATATGGAGTCAGTTCCTAGACGACTGTAAACACTATTTCAAGCTAGAACAACTACGAATAGCAAAGGAATCCTTCGAGAGGACGCACAAGAGAAGAAAGGTATGTATATCAGAAAGATGACATGCTATTTTATGACTATATCCTTCGACTAGCATGTCTTTTGATATCAAACATCCATGCAAACATTAGAGATATTGTTTTATGTGATTAAAAGGTTAAATTCAGATTAGTTTGGAAACAGTGTACATCAAAGTATACTTAGTTCATGATTGAGACCGCTCAACTAACTTTTGGTAAGGGTTCATTTTTCTTAAAACTTCGTTAACATGCTCCTTTCACATAGGGAAACCTCAGTCCGGTTACCTAACATACCTTAACGTGAAGTATAGTTTAATTAGTGCCTTTGGTCTGCTTTCATATTTCTTTAAACTTGAAATGCACCCTTTTGTAATTTCATAGGGGATATTACTGATCTCAAGATTTAGCATTTACCTTTTTTCTTGCTATAAAAAGGGGAGCTCTGAAACAATTGAAAAAGTGTCGCTTTTGGTTCAGCCTCCATAGTAGGCTATGTAAGTTCGTACGGATATTCATGTGTTCGTTGTTTACTTCAGGTAATGCAAGACTCAACGCGAACATCCACTGTGGCAACTACAACCTCAACACTGAAGCAACGCTTCAACCAACTCAAGCAGGCCTCCAAGGCGAAACCCCTGAACCTGCTGCAGCTGAAGAGTCTGACGCAGCACCATAGCAACCTGAGAGTGGATGGAGAAGATGCTGGGAACAGCGTACCGCCACCCCCACCCCCGAAAACCCGCTCTTATTCCTCCGCGGGGGATGCTCCACTCGCAAAGCGGGAAGGAATCAAGGTACCGCCACGCGGTACACCTGAACGTAGGTCCACTTTTGATGGTGTCATCAACCAACCGCATTTATCCAAGTTAGGTGGCTCACGTGGTCTGGAGAGTACAGTTCAAAGGTCAGCCAGTGACGTGCAAGGTGGGAGGCAGTATAATTCCATATCAACCCCATTGCGATCCATACTTCGCACAGGAAGCCAGCGGTACCATAGCAAGGAACTTGAGGTTCCTTCAAAACAATCAACGAGTGCTGCCCTCGAAGCCTGGAAGTCTGCTTCTGAGAGGCAACGCGCAGAAAACAGGGGGACGAATGGAGGAGCTCCCCCGGTGTCTCCAAGGTCAATCCTCAAGGACAATGGGCAGCATGTACAGTCCAGCCCTTACCAATCTCCACGCATTCTAGAAAGTAATGCTGAAACCAACCCCTTTGTGCATACTCCATCAGGTGTGATTCGGAATGCTTCCTTCAATAACGGAAGTCATTCAGAACCCGAAGGAAAGTATAACCCAAAAAGAGCTGCCCAGTCTTCAGTTCAGACCAATGGTGATTCGTTGAATGTGCAGACTCCTGTTACGTCTCAGCAGTCTCAACAATCACCAGCCCTACCAAGTCCACGGATTCCTCTGTCGCTACCGCCAAGGAACAACCGAACATTTTCCGACAGTGATGCGTTCGGCAGGAAGAATCTTAAAGAGCAGAACCCTCAGGGAGACACTCACCGCAGCAGCAAACCCCGCACCCACAGCGATCCCGGTTTCCATCCCAGTGAAGGAAGAGAGCAGGCATGGGAGACCAATAACGATATGATGATAAGTGCCGAGGAACTGAGAAGGAAGAGCAAGGAGGTGGTTGCCGGGGGGCAGTACTCTGGGAGCCTCCAGAGAAGCAACACAATGGAGAGACAAGATACCAAACCAGCAACCTCGGAGAGAATCAACGTAGCAGGAGGAGGAGGAACCTGGCCGCGGAAAGCCAGCACAAACGAAATCCAAAAGCACAAACCTAATGACAATGCTAAGGAAGATAGAGTTACTGTTTCAAGTCCCTATGTCTTCAGACCAGTTTCTGATGACGAGGTGAAGTCGGAACCAGAGACCGTAGTTCTCAAATCCACCACCTCGACGCCTATGAAAGATGGCGGCACTTGGCCAAGGATGAAGGCAGCATTAAGTGAACCCAGCAAAGATGGCGTGCGCATTAGAAAACCTGTTGCAAGAAGGCTAAATCTGGATCTTTACGATTCCAAGAAAAACACAGACATTTATGTTACTATGAAGAGTGCGTCTGAGGTGACTGATTCTCAGACTTCGCTGTCTTCACAAGTCCAGGATAGGAACACAGGGGGACATTACCAGACGCCCTCTAGTGCCACAACCCCAAGAGTGATCAACAGAGCACCCGAAAGCATTGTGGAATTAGTGAAAGACATGAAAGCTAGGGATAGAACGCCTGTTACACCAAAAGGGTTCGAAGAATCAGACCACTACATTCACTACAGTAATCTTGCTTTGCAAAGTGAACAAAATACACCGGAGAAACATGAAGACAATAACGTTTCCTCTGGAAGTACTACTGATATATGTGAAAAAGCAGATGCAACTAAAAACAAACTGATGGTTATGAATGGTCTTTCTGAAGTGTTAGAAGACAGTTTGGATTATAGTGTGGGACCACCAAGGTCAGATACACCAGTGACCTCTACTCCTATCAAAATGGAGGCACACTCCGAACCACCCCCTCTGATTGCGAGGCGCGTTCCTATAGCAAAGACACGTGATGATACCGCCATCTTGGAGCGGCCAAAAAACGGATATGTAAGAAAACAGCGACCGAATTCAGCTCAGTTTGATTTTGATACTAGGTCAGACTCTGGTGCTACACCTTCGAAACAAGGCTATCGCGAGCAGCTGCGCAAGACTGCCGCTGCGCACGCAACCATGTTTGACATACATAGGTCGGGGGACAAATCAAAGAAGAGTGAGGCAAAACCGATAGCTCAGTACCACCTAGGCTACATAACACCCAAGGTGGTGACTACTGGCAATGTAACTTTCATGGAACTATAGTATAAGTAACAGACATTTTCTCTGAGCAAAGGGACATAAACAACATTAATATAAACATCTCAATGCATATCAGTACAAGAAAGTAATAATTTTTTAATATTTCGGATGATTTTCAATGTTTATGAAACTTGTTTCTGATTCCTGGAGGGATATGATATGAATTTCAAATACAAGTAGTTCTGTAATACTGCTTTTTATTAATTTAAGATCAACCAGCAAGTCTTATTACAGACGGCCTAACAATATCGGATAATGAAGTCTTTTGTAAGTTTGGTACACTAGACACACACATATATACAGGGCATCCCAAAAAATGCTATCCTCCCCTTTACCCATTATTTCTTCAAAATAGCTTAAGTAACATAACAAATGACTTCATGGTTGAAGAGAATGATATCTTAGAGATAAACCTATCTCTAAGATATCATTCTCTTCAACCATGAAGTCATTATTGATGTTACTAAAGCTATTTTGAAGAAATAATGGGTAAAGGGGAGGATTGCATTTTTTTTGGGACGCCCTGTATATATATATATATATATATATATATATATATATATATATATATATATATATATATATATATATATATATATATATATATATATATATATATATATATATATATATATATATATATATATATATATATATATATATATATATATATATATATATATATATATATATATATATATATATATATATATATATATATACACACGTATATAGTGAAGTTGATTCAGTACGATATGTTAGAACTTTTATGTTATGCTGGTCCTCGCCACGCTACGTTTCGTTTTAGAATGTGAAAGGATTTTCTTATTTTTGCTCAAATTGAACAAAAATAAGTGGAACTATACAGATCCATTTTTATCGAGAGTGATGATTGGAAGAAAGGTGGCAATCTATATCCCTCAATCCAATATGCAAATCAAGTATTTAATTTGGCGTTTAAGAGGAGCGTAGTAAGGAAATGTTTATCCAGTCTTTCGTTTTAAACTTTTATGTTATTCATTTGTACAGTTTCATATGTATATATTCATCGAACTATTCATCATTGTTATAATATGTCTGCTGAAGCTATCTTTTGACATGCAGCACTCTTTTTGCTCCTTAACCCTTTCTCGGTAAAAGCCATTTGGCCAATATTTTGTCCACTCAGTTTTCTACTGCCATATTGGTTCAACTCATTTTCATATGAATTTTACGTTAGGCATGCACCGAATTGCATGATCATATTTCGATATCAAGGCAGTAGAAAAGAGATGATTGATCTCTTAAGTTAAGAAATAAATCTTCAAATATCTTTGAAATATTTCTAAATTTGTCAGTTATTCAAAGGTATCAGATCATGTGTAGATTCAATGTGCAAATTGCCTTAACCCATTCACACTTAAAACGTCTTATGAAAATTGTCGTCTGGTAGTTTTGATAATAACTTTGGAATTAAAAAGGATTTTACAAAATATTTGAAGGAGAGTTGTTGGTGAAGTTCTGAACAACATTTCTCCTTCAAATAGATTCTCAATTTTGCTTTTGCCTAGAAGATTGCATCAAAATTGTAAGGCTGTCTTTAGCCGCTGTGAGCATTAATGGGTTAACTGACCACTGAAGCCAGGAGGGGTATACCAACCGCCTGCCTTACCAAACAGTGTTGTGTTTACCTGAGTAGATTAATTGCATCTTTGTTGAATGGCATACAATACAAGGGTTTAAGTGCGTGGTTTAATCTATTCAGTCGAATCATGAGTTACTTCACACTCTTTAATTTTAGACAATTATTCATAATAGGTCATTCTCAGACAAGCTCCTTACTGCAACTTTCACTTCCTGCTCCTCCTGTTATGAAGTACTATTAAAAAGGGTTGGTATTGACCCTTAAAAGGTCAATGTGTTAAAGGAATCGTACACTTTAAGAAAACTCTTCTTTTTAAGAAGCTACTTTTCAAAAAATGGTAAGGATAACTTCCAGCAAATAGTCTATTCTTGTTATGTTTATTAACACATTGTCAGTACATGAATAAACACAGAGCAATATACCATAATTTCGGTTGAACGACAGCGCTAGGAAAAATCTAGAAATAGGATTAGATGATGGTATACTGTTTTGTAACTTCCAGGCAGGAGATCTTCCTCTTTATATTATGTTGCCGTTCAAATCATATGTTTTATTTGTCATGAAACCCTCTTTGTTGCAAACCATTTATACTAAATACATATAAGTAATATGTTTCGTTGGAGATAAATATTCGGTTACCCGATTAGATATTGCATAATCGGTTTCCTTATAAGAAATGTATCTATGGTATTTCTGGTCCATCTGTAATGATTTCATTTTTAATTGTTTACTTTTGAAAATGAGTGCAGTTTTAGATTTTTCTTTTCTTGATTTTGCAACACAAACACAAGAGTGATACTACATAGAGGGTTTCATAGCACTGATATTTTTCAACATTTTTCACTTAACCTTGGTTTATACACAGTATTATGACCAAGTCGACTAGGCACAATTATTCAAAACTATCTTTGTTTGCTCTCCAGTGCCCTTTTAAGTTTAACCACGTAATACGTATCTATTTGCACGAATTGGGGCTTGATTAAGACCCTACAGCAACATTTAAATACAACATAAGTGTGATGATTACATTTCCATTTCACAGGGCTGTTTTAGTTCTATTATTTCCATGCAGGTAATCAAAGTCAGACTGAAAGGTTGCCCTAATATACGCAGCATTTCATGGAATTGATAACTGTAACTTTAAGCCAAATGATATTTCTAATAGGATATGTCGTCGATTTCTCTCTTGGATGAAGTATATACCATATAACGCAAGCAATGCTTCTTAACGTTTGTTTTATCTGTGCTTTTATGAGGTAAATCAAACATGATGCATACATGTAAGGTAGCAATGAGCTATGCAATGATGTAAAACATACGCTTCCAAAAGATCAAGTTATTTAACTTGCAAAGATGCCTTCACAAAAATGGAGAACAGATGGTGTATGACATACAATTTTACAATAAAGGATGATTCCTCTTCATACATACTATTTTCTTGTTTATTGCCAGGTTTTGGCGTAGAGTGTATAGCACATGCTGGATTTATGCAGAGAGTCAAGACTGTTATGGTCCAATATAGAACGCTGGATTGTAGAACTGGGATTCACATGTTTTAATCTCACCAATATGAGGATACTAGTTGGAGATTTCGAGAAACCTCTTGTGGTAACTAGTATTATTTTAATCACAAAAAGGTAATTTATTATTCTAGGAAGAAAGGGAAAACTCAAATTTAGCAGCAGTAAAGAATGAGATGAAAAACCTATATCATAAAAAATATACAGCTTTGTGTTAAAGGTAGAAAACCATTTAAGAAGAAATACTCTTCTTTCTAGGACATTTGAAAAATAAACATCTTTTCGTATTTACACCTGTGTTCCAACCTTGAATACTAGCATGCCTATGTCACTCTTTTACACCTGAATATGCTTATATTACCAAAAGCCCATACATGCATCTACCAATATCTTATCGACTGTGCCGACCATACTATATTTTGCACTTGACTCTCCGAGTTTACATTGTTGAAAAATGAATAAAAAACGCATAAAATACCTTGACGTACAGAAATCAAGCATTGGTGACAATCCAGATCGGAGGTAGAGGTATGACCTAGTCTAAAATGAAAGCTTCTTCGCGTACAGAACTGAACTTTCTGAAGTCATTAATCTAACTAAATGATTTTGTTCTGTGTGTCAAAGATTGGCAACAGTCGCAGGTTTTCCATACCGATGATTTCTAATGTGTAATTGTTATTCCACTCAAAATCACACGAAAAACCAAGAAGTCTCTTTCATTTTACTAAAGGTGACAATTTTGTTATATTGAAATAAAGTAATAGAAGCAGCATATGTACTTCAGCCTTTATTGTGGAGTAGATGTGGTCAGTTGAACTGAACAGTCTGAGCTGCCCTCTCCCAGGTCCTCCCAGTGTCAATCTCAATTGCAAGATCCCCCCCCCCAAAAAAAAAAAAAAATTAAAAAAAAATCAACCCCCCAATCAGAACATTTCTAATATATGTAATACTGTGCACTTGTCCAATCAAAACACTTCTTTTAGAAAAGGGTTAAGTGGTCTCTGTGTACTTACTGAAATGTCTCTGGTGAAGTCAGTTTAATTACATTAAGAGGAAAATTCCAGAGCATTCTTATCTAACTACAATTTTACTTTTATACATATATACTGATAACAATAGGTTAAACAACTAAACAACCCCTTACAACTGTTTTCCTAAATCTAGACATTGTTCCTACTCAATTATACAATCAGACTTAGAGCTCGACATTGTATTAGATCAGGGAATAACAGTCTGCTCCGAACCTATAGATATATCCCTGTGCTACTTGTCTAATTATTAACTAAGGAGGTATACTGTAGAAGGAGGAGAATCGAGTTTCATTTGGAATGGTTAGTTTTTTTTCTATTGCTTACTTAGTGCTGTAAACAACTTATTTGATGAAGGATAGTTCAATGAGTTCAGTTACCACTTGAAGGATACTACTAACGATGTACCAGCAATGTTAAAGGACATATTATATCAATTAAAAAGAGACAGAGCGAATCTAAATGATACTTTTCACGTGACTCATGGTCGCACGGTGATAGCTTTTCTACGGTATCACTATCTTGCTTCTATATCCCAGACATAGTGAAATAAGATTCCAAATCCAAATCCGAAGCAGTGGCACAATATCAAATGCATTTTCCGTATTGTGGTATTATGGGCAAGAAAGAGTCCTTTGGCGACCCCTGCAGACCCCCGGGGAGGGCACTAAGGTACAGAGGGGGCCGCACCTGCGTTACGTATTTCGGGGAAGAAGGGGTCTTTTTTTAAGACCTCCGCATGTCCGCGATTTTGTAAAATAAGGGTACTTTTTTGTACCCAGGTACGAAGTATGGGGGTCAAAATCCCCTTACAATCCACGAAATATACGCGGCTCTGCCGCCGAGTGACTCCCGAAGTGACTGGGCTTCCGAGTTTGCTGCCGCCACTTGCTGCCGCTAAACAAGCAGAGGATTATAAAATCTTAAGTTAAAATAAGTTAAGTGTTCCCGTTCATCCAATGTCAGTGTTTTGATAAAAGAAGGGGTGTATATTTAGTGGAAAAAATCAGCGTTTTACTAAAATAAGGGTGCTTTTTTGGCCTGAAATCAGTGCTTTAGGGGTATTTTTTAATTTTGATAACGAACGTATGCACCCCCCTAAATACCCAAGTGCCCCCCCCCCCCCCCCGGGTGCAGACCCCTGTTTTCAACATAATTAAATGACCCTCCTCTTCATATATAACTAGCAGGCCCCCGTGCACTGCACGGTTTTGGATTCTCAGTCATACTCAATCATGCGCAGGAGGTAAAGAGGCATAGAATAAAACGAAATACAATCAAACTACCTTCTCCACTCAAAACATTAGAACCCTTACTGAACCAGTGGCATCGCTCAGGGTTAAATGAGTGATCTTAAGTTCCACTGGCTATGAATGGATTAATTAACCATTATCTGATGAAATAAAACGTACTTACCTTCATGCTTTACATTATACATTCATATGATAGCAATGATTTACCTTGAAGAAACAAACACGTGTGTGTGTCATCTTGACGTTATTTCAACAATTCATTTTAATATCCAATTCAATAAATCATGTTCATAACATTTTCCAATGGAAAACATACATTTGATTAATAAGATAATAAAATAATCCTTAAATAATGGTGGATAAAATGAATGCTAAGGTGCCTTGTCATGAATAGGTTAAAAAATAACCCTTAACTAATTTAGGGTGGCAATTAAAGGTTTAATGGATGAATTAAGGTGTTCTGGCCATGAATGGGTTAATTTAACAACTTTTAATATATTCTTGGTGGGTAAAGGGTAAAATGAATGGTTATCAGGTGCTCTGGCCATGAATGGGTTATTTAACCGACCCTTAACATTTCCTGGGTTGCAAAAGATTAAACGATTGATATTTAGGTGCATTGGCCTAGAATGGGTTACCCTAAACAACCTTTGATATTTTCTTGGTGGGTCAAGAGTCAAATGTATTGTCATCGGGTACTCTGGCCATAGATGGGTTAATAAAGTAATCCTTAACTAATTTTGGGTGGCAAAAGGTTGAATGATGATCAGGTCCTCAGGCCATGAATAGGATAACCATTTACAGATCCTGGGTAGCAAACGGTTAAATGAATGATATTAAGGTGCATTGGCCATGAATGGCGGCTAATGAGATAACCCTCAACTAATCATGGGTGATAAAGGGTTTAATGAATAGCATTGTGATGCGCTGGCCATGAATGAGTTAACTTAACAACCTTTAATATATTCTACGTGGGTAAATGGGTCATGAATGAGTATACTTAAGAACCTTTGATATATGCTCGGTGGGTAAAGGGTTAAATGTATAGTCTCCAGGTACTCTGACCATAAATATGTTAATAAGATAACCCTTTACTAATTCCGGGTGGCAAAGTGTTAAATGAATGATCTTAAGGAGCATTGACAAAGAATGGGTTGACTTAACAACCTATTTGATATAGTCTGGATGGGTAAATGGTTAAATGAATTACCCTGCGATATTTTATACATTCATGCTTTACATGATAAAACATACATATACATAGCAATGATGAACTTGAACAACCAAGAGTGTGTGTATGTGTGTGTGTTAAATACAAAACCAAATATATTGCATTCACACATTCCACCAAAAGAGCGGGTCTTCCTGCTCTGCAATTCAGTATGCTATTAAACCTGCTTAACCATTCCCCAACTTGCTATTCAATATTTGTATAGACACATAGTTGGTCAAAGTCAATTCTGAATAGATGGCGCTGTAAGTTAAAGATGTCGACCAAGACGTACTCTCCAATCCAAATTCTTTCCCCATTAAATTCGAGTCTTACGGGAGAAGGAACGTAATTAACGTAACCCTGTCTTGCCAACTGACGAAAACGGCCACGCTGGAGCATATTGCAAGGGTCAAACCCTTGTCAAACGGCACAAACGAAACTCCGTATTAATTTATTAGATAGTCAACTCCCAAAATGATGCTCTTGAGTATTGTTTTAACCTACTTCGTAATGGATCAAGAATACCAAGCTGTTTTAATTCGTTCAGCTAGGCCCCTGCTAACTGATTATGTTCTGGAAATAGGTTAAGAAAGAGTGACTCATATCGACAGTACTTATAACCCACCAAGAGAAGATAAAACATTATTGTCCCTTGAGCGGTGTCCATATCATGCTGGAATCAAATTTGTTATATAAATACAAATGAATGACAGAAGAACAGGGGTTGTAACAAACATGACCCAAAAACTGTTCTAGAAGTGGCACCATCATTTTCTAGTTGAAAACACTCCTATTCAGATCAGTTAAAGCAAAATGACTAATAACCTTATTAAATATAACTCACAAAATGTTCAGCGGTATCCTTGCCAATAGAATAAAAGGTATCTTACAGCAAATTGTTCATGAAGATCAAAAAGGCTTTGTGAATTATAGATTTATTGGAAAAAATATAAGATTGATTTATGACTTAATGTTGGAATGTGATGTTCAAAAGTTAAAAGGAATACATGTATTAGTTTTGGTAGATTTCGAGAAAGCTTTTGACACTTTAGACTGTAAACTATTAAATAAAGTGCTCGAATATAGTAATTTGGAAACAAAATTCTAAATTAGATAAAAGCATTACACAAAGATTCAAAATCTATAATTAGTCAAAATGGATTTTTTTCGGACAGCATATCACTGGAGAGGGGTGTAGACAGGTGACTCGCTCTCCCTGTATCTTTTTGTAATATATGCATACATTTTAGGGATAACTATACGAGAAAATAAAAAGTTATTTAGCATCTAGAGATGCTAGAAAATGAAGATAAAATCTCTCAGGATGTTGACGACACCAACCTGCTATTGAAATATAATATTAGCAACCTAAATAGAGCAATAGAAAGTCTACTTTTCTTCCATTCAGTGTTTGGATTGAAAGTTGATATTGAAAAAAACAAAGGTGGTTCAGCTTGGTGTGAGAAGGGACAGGTGGATAAAAATTGGAAATGATATATTAGAATGGACAAATATATTCGTGCTACTAGGCATAGAATTTGATAATTAAGAACCGGGAAATATAACAGATTTAAACTGTAAAATAAAACTTCCAGATAATGAAAAAGGTCATAAGGCAATGAAAAAGAAGAAATTAAATATAAATGGAAAATTTCTAGTACTGGTAAAGCCTCAAAATACTGCAAGAAATTACCAGAACTTAGGAAAAGAATTTGGATATAGAATGGGAATATGAGGAAATTAAGAAAATGATTACACTTTTAAAAAGGTTAACTACAAACATGTATTTGGTTGACATACAATCTAGATAATGGCATGATAGAATCGCAACTAATAAGAAAGATTTTAAGATGAATGTGATACACTGAGAAGAATGCGAATACTGCCACGAGATAGAATCCACCACATATGCATTCATTCTTAATATGTGAAAGAGCCCAAACTTTATCGTGAGAAAAAACAGATTGACTAAGAAACCTAGGATATCACAACCTTAGATTAGATAAAAGAACTGCTACTAGGAGACACAGAGATGGATAAGTTATTCAATTTGTCACTAATGATTGGTAAAATATCAATATACAAAAACAGGGGAAAGAGACAACATATATTCTACGGTACATTTTGAAAGATTATTTGAAAAAGAAAGGGGATCTGAAGAAATATATGCAATACAAAATGACAAAATAGAAACGTATGAGAGGAAATGGGAAAATATATAATACAATAATAACGAATTAATGGTTACGATTTTATTGAAATAAATAAAGGTACAATGTTGTAAACAATATATACAGCTTTAAAATGGAAATGTAAACTATACATGTATAGCCCTGTGATGTTGGGTTCATGTTGAATGGAGGCTTATATCACTTTTGACTAGGCAACAGATACTGGTTATAATGTAATGGTGATAAAAGTGATATCATATTTATGTAAATATCTATATAAGTTATGTACAAATAAATGAACATGGATAATTATAACCCATTGTTCTTTAGAAAAGGTCATCTAAAGCAGCTAAGTTAAAGAAAACAGCAGGACCACAAGGATTGGATAACATTAGTTAAAAAGTGCACCAGAGTGCTTAAGTAGGAGATGTTTTATTTTGAATCTGTCACCAGCATCACAGCCTTAAGGCTACTGAGAGAACTAAGGCTCAAAATGTGTAGATTCTGTCATTTACCCGACATTTCTTCAAGGCCCGTGAATGGCAGAAGGCAGCTAACTGTGGCATTAGCAGTCCTTAGAGCTATGCCGGCTTAACAAATATTAGTGTTAGGTATTAGCACATGATAAAACTTGTTTGAACAATGTATCAAAAAACAGGGAGCTGATAATTAGATGCTGGGACTAACTGAAATAGAGCTATATACAAATAGCTAGTTTATTAGCTTCAATCAGGTCTTCGATTATCACTTTCTATTTTAAGAGGGTTGAAGGAGGAAGTTGGCAGATAGTACCTAAATACCAGAGGCAGTTTGTCTTTTCGATACACTTCCCACTAAACTCACAATTTCTAACCCAGTGGGCACTGTAACATTCATGGAACATTCCAGGAATGTTTGGGCGAAGATTCAAAAATGATCCCCTCATAGTTTAGAATGAAAATTGTATGAATGTTCAGGTGATAATGTTCATAGAATGTTCAGAGCTGAATGCTAAATGAATCATTTGGATTCTGAATTTTGTCAGAACAATGGAAGTTGGCCGTGCAGTGGAAGCACTTGGTTACAGTTCAGTTCTTATGAAATAGGAAATATCTTAATTAAATGTTTATATAACGTCAAATCTGAACATTCCAGGAATGTTCAGGCCTGAAGGTTGCAGGGATGTTCATTTTTGGTGCATGACATTCCAATCAAAATTGAACATTCATATGACATCAAATAAGAACATTCCAGGAATGTTAAGACCTGAACATTGCTGAAATGTTCATAATTGGTCCAGAATATTCCGACCAAAATTGAACATTCATATAACATTCAGGTAATATTTGTGCCCACTGGGTAATACATGTCATCAAACGTGTGCCATCGGGAGTGCCTCTTAGCAATGTAATCATTTTTTTTAATAATTTGGATGGCTCCCGTTGTCATTCTAGCTGATATGAAACCTTTTGATAAATCAAGACTTAGAATACTTGTTTTCCAAAGGTCTTAGAATATCATTGTTTTTGTAGTAATGCTTTCTATCAATCCAGTTGTTTTGATATTGAATGTTCAAAAAGTCATAACCCACATACCCATGCAAATGCCTGTTCGAGACCCCAGTCTTTTCACTGTATTTTGGTAATCCTGGATGATTATTGAAATTCCTCCCAATTTTAGGAAAACTCTGTAAATGCTGATATGAAGGAGTATTATCACTGGGGGTATGACTATTCAAGTGCCTTTTTCTTGAGAATTGGTGATAATCGATATTATGAGATTTTAAGCCATCTCTACTTTGGTCACCAAACTTTGTGTTATTTTGATTTGTAGCAGCGATGGACTTCTTGCACCATTGACCTATTGCAGGAATTTGACAAGTGCTGCCTTTTGGCCCTATAACACTGCAAATTGACAGGAAAAAGAAGGTTGAGAAGAGATAACTACTTGTCATTATAACCATAAAAAGTATTCCTGCTTGAAAGTAGACGTGGATCCTTGTTGTAAGAATCAAACTACCTGATATGAATGTTGTTGCTGCAGCCATTGTCACTGCAGAGCCAACGCGTTCCAACGCTTTACAGACGCGATAATTCCTGTCCTTGCTGTAAGCCTGTTTGTATGCAACACCATAATGAATGACAAAATCAACGGACATTCCAGCACATATTGAAATTGCAAGAGATTCCAATATGTTGAGTTCCCATCCCAGTAGAACAAAGACTGCAATAGTAACAAACATTGCAAAGGCAATAGTGATGATAGCATAAATTGAAAGCAACATATTCAATGTTGTCATGACCATCATCAAGAATGCAAATGAAAGGGATACACCTAATGCTATATAAGTACCAGATAGGAGAGAAAGTTGTATGTCATAAAATAAAAAATCACCAGAGAACCATGCTTTCTTTAAGCCTTCTGGTGCTGTTATTCCTTGTTTTTCTAAAAATCTATCCACATTTCTGTAATTTTTATCCATAGAATGGAACGATGTAACATGTGGTTGACTACTCTTAAATGATAAGATATAAGCCTTTAACTTACCCTCAGCATCAAATATTGGGCTATCCAGTGAAGGTTTCTCAGTACCATTTGCTTGAGCTGAAAGTAATGCTGCAAGTGGGAGACATTTTTCAAAGAGACTTTTGTCTCCTGGATTGGATTGTAGCTGGCAACATGGTTTAAGGGTAGGCAGTGCAAGCATTGATGTGCATGCATCTTCTAGTACAGCCTTATAACCATCAAAAAAGCATGGTCTTTGCTTATCATCATTATGGAAAAATGTTTGATTTTTCAGGGAATGACAAAAATCAAGCAACCAATCGGCTCCCTTATCATTGTGCAAATAGAATTGTGCATCATACGTTAATGGTGTAGTGTCATTTGGGTCAACCCAACTTCCTTTATCTTCTCCTTTTATGCCCCAAACTATCCATAATTGAAATTTGTAAGTATCTGATGAATCGCTAAAGTGAAATTTATCTTTTAAATCAAACTCGTATGCTTCTAGAGGATGCGACAAAGGAAATAGCTGCAATGCTGGTGTAGTTGGAAGTTGTAACTTGGGTGCAATGAAAATAATGGCAATACTACCAATGCCTGTGCCTAGAAAAAGGATCATCCAGAGAAATTTAAGATTAATCACAACAGAAGGAAGTATGCGGGTATAAAATTTTGTAATGACATTACCTATGGTTTTGCGGCAACTGTCTAAACCCTTAATGGACCAGTTACACTCATTTTCCAATTTCGATAGGAGAATGATAACAGCAGGGATCCACGTGGCCATGAGAATGAAGTTGATAAGAACAGCAGTGAAGGTAAAAACTGCAAAGCAACGCATTGAAGGAAGGCTGCTCACAATGCTAGCTAGAAATGCCACAGCAGTTGTGAAACTAGTCACAAAAATTGAGCCAATGGCATGTTTAAGCGTCAGGTCAATGTGGGTTACAAGATGACCTTGACTCTCAAATTGTGTTTGTTTCCAAGTGTCATGAATGATGAAAACATCATCTGCTCCTATGGCTATCAGCAATATGAATGTAATTAAATTTAGAAAAGGAAAGAATTTAAATCTGAATATCACAAAGTATAGAAAATAAGAGAAACTGAAGGAAAATATGATATTTAGAAAGGTAGCCATTACAAGCGTAAGTGATTGCAGGTAGAGAAGCATCATGACCAGTATAACTACGCCTGCAATGACAAAATAGAACATGTCCTCAACTACAAACCTATCAAATGCAAGGGCTTTGCCTCTGGGAAAATATATCCCTGCAATTTCTACGAAGTCATTTTTCATGTTGGACTTTTCCAATTTTTTAGTATAATACTCAATGAAGTTTTCATGCTCCTGTCCAAAAAAGGAGATGGCATTTTCAAGGCGGGGGTTGTCAGTTTGATTGATGGGAAGAAAACCTTTGTCAACCATATAATGCATAATCTTGTACACAGCATTATGCTTTATACATTGTCCTGGTGCTGAGCAAGACTCCTTTTTGCAGTCTACAGAAAGCTGTTTCATGTAGTAGTATTTGGAGCAGTCTTGCAAAATTTTCAGCATGCCTTGCACATCTTTCTCTGTAATATCCTTACAGACTTTATTATGAAGAATGGCTGTATAGAATCCTATGGAATGCAAAGGACAGGTTTTTCCATAATAACTCCAAACTAACTCCTCCTCCATTTGACACATTGCTTTCATGGCGTTTGCAGTGAAGAGACTGCTGTCGGAGTTAGATGCGAACACAAAATGGGCAAGTGTCTCATCTGAAATAGAATTGCCTTTGATTAACTTCCTCAATAAGAAAACACGCACTTTCTAAAAGCGACATTACAATATTTCAAATTGCTCAAAAACTGGAACTTGTTATAGAAGTAGTTTGACTTTGAAATATTTTGTTCAATCTAATACTATCTGTCCGTCTACACATATAGTCTGGCACATTGAGACATCTTGTCAACAATATCATAGTCTATCTGACTATTACATAACTATTTGACTTGGTGTTAGATTACCCTGTTTGGTGATGCCATCCCTCTTTATAATTCCTCAAATATAGTGGTATTTGATGAGGCATGTCCAAAGTTGCCAGGCTGCGTGCGCACTCCAGAAAGAACTGGCTTAAACTCAGCACTGGCGTGTCTTTTTTTAATAAAGTATTTGTGACAATGGCTGGCAAAAAAAGTTTCTTCAATGTAATGATTATGAATTTCAAACAACAATATCTTATGAGCTTACTTATTGGCTGATTATGGCAATTTCCTTTGTTGATAGGAGTATCTGGAGTTGTAATTGGCTGAGCACCCTTGTTATTAGGAATAGAGCCATTAGGAAATAGCATAAGCTCTCCCTTCCGGGTTCCCTCAAGTCTATCAAGCAACTCCCTCAGTGCAGATGTTGTACCAGCAATTACAGTTCCCCTTGGTGCAGAACCCTGAAATCAACATATGGATATAAATCAATTGGTTACAGCTGATTTTTAAAACGTTTCTGGGAATCCTTGAGTATAATGCATGTATGTTCAGTTAATCCTATTTAAGGAAGTAAAATTATTCTTTTTTATGACAATTTAACAAGATTGCCAACTTCTGTCTTTATATCATAAATGAAACTTGACTTTTTTCATCTTGGGTTTCTTTTTTCTCTGTTTAGAGCAGACTGTAGGAACTTGTGGTGATATTTGTTCTGCAGTGTTGATATGAAGATTGTATCTAATTGTACACCGTAAAAAATATATGTAAATATTTACCATTAAATGTAAACGTTAACACCGTACTAATACTACATGCTGGACACTTCGTCATATTGCATTGAATGTTTTCAATCTCTAGTTAACACAACCTACATCATACCTACTTACATAGGTTGGATTATCAAACTTTGGAAATGGATGCAAAATAAGTCCCACTGTGGTGCCAATTGTTACAACTGCAAATACTGTGACCAGCACCAGACATGGACATCTCACCAGGAAAGAGGAATACCTGAATAGGGAAAAAACGCCATATTTTTCAAGTGTACAACACAGGTATCCAAAGCAACCACACAATAACTACAGCAACAACAATAGAAACAAAACATTACAACATATTCATTGATGTTATTATCATAAACAATGGACAATTATGCAAAATGCAACTTTCTTTTAAAAATAATTGGTTTAAACATATGAACGAAAAGAAAATTGAATAGATTGTGATACGTTAAATGACGTATTCATGATTTCCTCCACATTTGTGAAATTGTAAGGTCCGAAGTCTATAACAATGGATAGAAGATCTGTTTGAAAACACTTTGCATGTTTTGTTATGATTATTACTCAAATCATCATACATCGTGCTGTATTGTAAAGGCTGAGTTGTCATAGCAGGGTAAAGAAAAACCGAGTCAGAGAAATTAACCCCAGAAGGTACCATACATACTGCGAGCCAGAAGCTCTCTCTCTCTCTCTCTCTCTCTCTCTCTCTCTCTCTCTCTCTCTCTCTCTCTCTCTCTCTCTCTATATATATATATATATATATATATATATATATATACACATGTATACATATATACATATATACATATATATATATACATATATATATACTAGTATATATATATATATATATATATATATATATATATATATATATATATATATATATATATATATATATATATATATATATATATATATATATATATATATATATATACATATATATATATATATATATATACTAGTATATATATATATGTATATATATATATATATATATATATATATATATATATATGAATATATATATATATATATATATATATATATATATATATATATTATAAGAGAGGAGGCCCAATCCTTTGAAACGCATGATCTCCGTTGCCGCGCCTGTTTGCCTAATTCTGAGTTGGCAGTTTGGTGGACGAGTGTATCTAGATGGTTCTTAGTGTAAATAGATTTCAAAATGATTTACAAAAAGGTGCTTTTGATGCTGATTTCTCAATCTCGAGCGCGGCCGGGTTTGGTATGACCACCCGGCGTAATTGGTACTACCGATATCAAACTTCTGCTTCCACAGTGGGGTTACACTGCACGAACTTTGTTCGTTGTACGGTGGCAGAAGTGCGCTGACTGTAATAGCGTTAAGCCTACCCGGGTGATTAAATCAAGAGCATGTACAGAACGGGTTGAGGCGCCATGGAGACCCTGGACATTGCCTGCATGGGTGCTTAGGGACAAATCCCATGGGGCAAAACACAAACAAGGGCAGAGTGCTTCGACGGAGATTCGTCGAACAAACCCAGACAGTGCAGCATACTACGGTGGCGCATGAGTAACATGCATATTTGAGCTTAAGAAAAATCTGGACTTTTCTATAGTTCAAAAAATGTTTTTCAGACAACCAGTATATAGGCTACGCGGGCTCAAATAGTAACCATTTGAAAATGATCATTATGAAAAGAACTTGAAAATTGTGACGAAATTTAATGTCTTTATAAACTTAGAACTACCTCAAGCCGTTACCACACTTTTCGGAAAATGAAAGGTCCGTTTGAAAAAAGTTCTTAAATACAGCCACTAAAATGTTATAAACCCTTTTTATATAGCAACTTCGATAAACATTTATATAAAAATAGATGGATCAAATACAAGTATCTATTCATATATACATATATATATATATATATATATATATATATATATATATATATATATATATATATATATATATATATATATATATATATATATATATATATATATATATGTATATATATATATATATATATATATATATATATATATATATATATATATATATATATATATGTATACAGAGAGAGAGAGAGAGAGAGAGAGAAATGATATATTACGCCATACTCTAACTTTGAAAATAGTTTTGAGTAGAAATGATTAAGATTATATGTATCAGTGAAATCATAAATGTCCCATCTTTTATTACAGCCGGTTTAATAACCCATGATCTTATTTATGAAATGGTATATCTATATGCCAAGTTTCTTGAATTATTGATACATAGGTTAGGGTTAGGTGGCATTCAATGTGTGGTCTTACGGATATCCGAGTGTGACATATGGTTTTTAACGTAAACAAATTTCAAAAAGTTAAACAAAAATGTGCTCTTGATGATGATTTTTAGAACTGCATATCTCCCCGGGAGGTCCGTTGAGGAGAACATGTGCACCTGATCAGGTTGAAACCAAGTTAATAGGCAAGCCACCCCAAAATAGCTGCGAACAATGAGGCCCTAACCACAACACCCACTGGTGTGCCTGCGGTTTTATTTGCGAGGGGGTCGAGCCCGACGCAACGAGAACATAAGGCTTAAGTGGAACAAACAGGACAGGGTTTGAATGACGTCTAGGGCATACAGACGGCAGTTTAACTTTGACTGTTCTCTTCGCCATTGATAAGGAAGAGGAGAATCTTAGGAGAATGAGATAAAAACAGGATATTCGGGGATAGATGGATAACTTGGATTTCATTGAAGATGGTGAAATGATAAGGTGATATTGCCTCAATATATGGTGGGTTTACATGTAATTTAAAACAGTATTTTGTATTAACCATTGCACTTTCTCAGTTTAAAGAAAATGAAAGGTCAGTTTGATATAAACATTTTAAATTGCAGCTGTTAAAAAGTTAAAAAAAACTTTTTATGTAGGTATTTCAATAGAAAATAGCAAACTCGATAGATCGGAAACAAGTATCAATGTGAAATAGATGATACTTTGTAACCATCTCTCAGCCCTTCTGCTGTAAAGACGATGTGTGCCAGTCCGGGAGGTGGCACCTGAGACTCAAAATAGCAAGCGCTCAGTGCATGTACTGTAGGACTAAGGAACGTGTGTTCAGGTGTGACGAGGGAGAGACAGAGAGACAGACAGCGATACAGAGAACGAGAGAGAGGGGAGGGAGAGACAGAGAGCGAGACAGAGAACGAGACAGAAGGGAGGGAGAGAGAGATACAAAGAGAGAGCGGGGGAGGGAGAGAGATACAGAGAGAGATACAATGAGAGCGAGAGAGAGAGATACAATGAGAGAGATACAAGCGAGAGTGAGGGGCAGGGAGATCGATACAGAGAGAGAGAGATACAACGAGAGAGAGATACGAGCGAGAGAGGGGGGAGAGAGATACAATGAGAGAGACATACAGCGAGAGAGATACGGGGGGCAGGGAGAGATACAGAGAAAGAGAGAGAGAGAGAGAGAGAGAGAGAGAGAGAGAGAGAGAGAGAGAGAGGGGGGGGGGGGGAGAGGGACATTCGGACAGACAGACAGATAGATGTACAAATGACATATGTTACGCCATACTTTCACTTTGAAAATAGTTTTGAGTGGAAATGATTATAATTAGATATATCAGTGATATCATGAACATACACAGCACTATATTCTTATTACAGCCGGTATGATAAACCTTGATCTTATTTGTCGATGGTATATCTGTTTCTTCTTGAATTATTGATACATAGGTTAGGTGACCCTAAATGTGTGGTGTCAGAGATATCTGGGTGCTCTGATATGTATGTCGTTATAAGATATTTCACGGTTTCCGTCCGCAGGACGGGTACTTTTCTAGTATATTATAAGAGAGGAGGCCCAATCCTTTGCAACGCATGATCTCCGTTGCCGCGCCTGTTTGCCCAATTCTGAGTTGGCAGTTTGGTGGACGAGTGTATCTAGATGGTTCTTAACGTAAACTAATTTTAAAAAATTAAACAAAAAGGTGCTTTTGATGCTGATTTCTTATCCTCAAGCACGGCCGGGTTTGGTATGACCACCCGGCGATATATAGTACAACCGATATCAAACTTCTGCTTCCACAATGGGTCTGCACTGCACGGACTTTGTTGGTTGTCCGGTGGCAGAAGCAAGCACACTGTAGTAGCGTAGCTTACCCGGGTAATCAAAGGGAACCTGGGCATGCACCGAAAGGGTTTAGGCGGCATGGACACAATGGACAATGCCTGCATCGGCGCTAAGATCGTACGGACACATCCCTTGGGAAAAAACACAATCAACGGTTGTGCGCTTAGAGAGAGAGGGCATTTGAACAAACCCAAACAATTTAGCATACTACGGTGGTGCATGGGTAACATGCATATTTGAGCTTACGAAAAATTCGGACTTTTCTATAGTTCCAACAAAAGTTTTCCATACAGCCAGTATATAAGCTACCCGGCTTTAAATAGATACAATTTGAAAGTTATCTTTATCAAAAAAAATTGTGATGGAACTTAATGTTTATGTATATTCTATAAAACCACCTCATGCCCATACCTCACGTTGGGTATGCTTGGAATTAATCCGCGTTTGAACGAAGATTGTGCCTCCTTTGGAATATGTTTTCCTTCAACAATTATTGAAATAGTATTGTTTTTACATTTCATTAACAATCATAGCGTAGCAGCTCAAAGAAAAGCCAATTTTTTTAATCTATTTATCATTTTCTGGGGGGGGGGGGGGGAGGGGGAGGATGTCCATATAAAAGTATCATTTGGAAATAATTTGTGGGTAGAATCATACCAAAATGCTTACTGGCCAACTCATACACATTCTTTCCACGTTTTTTTTTCTTATCTGGACTTTATTCCCAAAATATTTCATTGATAGCATATACATATATATATAACCGGTATATATATATATATATATATATATATATATATATATATATATATATATATATATATATATATATATATATATATATATATATATATATATATATATATGTATATATATATATATATATATATATATATATATATATATATATATATATATATATATATATATGATTATATTTAGCACCTAACATGCGGAACTTAGGTCAATTAATATTCATGTGCAGCTTTAAAACAACATAGGAAGTTACCAACAGACGTGTAAAGAGTACTGAATTCCGCAAATTGGTAAAATAAAGAATATTTCTTTCAATAAATGTCTTAAACTATTTACGATTTTGACAAATTTATATATGAACTGACCACATTTATTCAATCAAATAACTTGCAAATGTTTAGTTGGCCAATTATGCTTAGCAGAGGACTGTGCTGCACTTTTATTGAAATTGCATTATTGCCAAGAGAGAATCCAGCGCAGTGAACGATTGCGAGCTTTCTCTCACGACATTCTTCAACTCCAACTAGGTTGGGGTGCGTGATGGGGGCTAATGGGGGCTAAGGGTATGTAGCAGGTGTTCGCCGTTTACTACGGCACCCGTCACTACGTATCCCTAAGTGGCTGAGGAGAAAGCAAGCAAAGCTACGAATTGTTATATCACAGTTCGCGTAGAATGCATTAGAGTCTACCATTCAAGTGTAAGAGGTTTATACGTCTGTGTTTCCTCCTCTAACCTACCCCATTTATAATCTTAGCTTTAAAAAGTTGTAAACGAGTCTGTAAATCATACCAAATGACAAAAATTCATAAATTATATCTTTCAACAGGAAGAACCAAATTAGGACGGGCGTAAATGACATATTTCATATTAATCTTACTAAACAAAATATTTTTTGAGTAGAAATGGTTAGAATTCGCCATGAGTGATATGATAAATGGACACCATCCCACCACCACCTTTCCAATACCGGTTTGACAACTTATCTATCAATGGCATATATGTTTACGAAGCCTCTTGAATTATTGATCCATAGGTTAGGTAGCCCTAAGTGTGTGGTTGCAAGGATATCTGGGTGCCCTGATATTTTTGACATAAAAAGAAATTTCGTGGTTACCGTCCGTAGGACGGGTACTTTTCTAGTATATGTATATATATATATATATATATATATATATATATATATATACTGTAGAACACGAAATTTCCGCGTGTGTTTATATAGCGTACTTTTAGCGTCTGGTGCCGCTTCGCTATATATAAAAACGCTGTAGTTTGTCTTTTTTTTAGCCACTGGTGGCGCTGACGTCAATGAGAACAAAGAAAGAAGAGGACATATGGCCCCTTTGTTGTGCCACCATGGATAGGGTTCATAGCACCATTTCCTTTGTTTAACCCTTTGTGCACAATTCATATCTCTCCTTGGTAGGCTTAGCTCCTTTCAGCCAGGCAAGCATTTTGATAAAAATGTTTAAAACCTAGCATTAAATGATGTTAAAAGTTACAGTACTAGTATTTAAAAGTCACAGTCCAGGTTGACAGAAGCCAGAATACTGAGTGAGTGTTGCACATAGCAACCAGAAGGATAGGTGCCCAGCTATTGTTCTGGCGGCCCTGTTTACTCACAAACAAATGCTAAATTTAGGTTGCTTCACTCTGGCAGCATTAGATCAAGAGCTCAGTAGTGTGGCTTCTGTCAACCTGTGCTGTGACTTTTAAATACTGTAACTTCTAACATCATTTAAAGCTAGATTTTAAACACTTTTAACACAATGCTTGCCTGGCTGAAAGGAGCTAAGTCTACCAAGGAGAGATATGAATTGTCCCCAGTTTTTGCCAGTGCAGACCGCTCAGTTTCTGAAACTTTAAAACAACCATAAAAACTCGTGGTCGCCCGACTCTTCTAGGCGTACATGAAGAAGATGTACATCAGTACATAACAAATTTAAGGGAAAATGGGGGCATAGTAAATTCTTCAATTACACAATCGGCCGCCAAATGAAGTAACTACGGGCGCCCTCTTTTGAGAGAATGCTCAATCAAACTGCCGATCAGCAAGCATTCTCTGCTTAAATTAGTTCGTCTTTTTTGTGACAGATGGCGCTGTCAGCGGCGGCTGTTACGGTACAGAGACGCTAATATAAAGATACGCTATGACGCAAAACTCCGAAATTCGCTATACATGGGACACGCGTGAATTTCGTGTTCTACAGTATATATATATATATATATATATATATATATATATATATATATATATATATATATATATATATATATATATATATATATACATATATATATATATATATATATATATATATATATATATATATATATATATATATATATATATATATATATATATATATATATATATATATATATAAATATATGTGTGTGTGTGTGTGTGTATCATGACAAGCGCAGTGTGGCTTATGCCGTATGATAACTGAACCACAACTTTTGTAGAGCTCTAGTCAAAAATACAAAATCGAGTCAAAGATGTTTTACTACTTCTCTCATCAGAAACCACAGTAGGTGTAAGACTTCAATTAACTAGAGGGAAACGTGTGATGCTGTTTTACAAGTAAACGTATATTGTAGTTAAATCTACTTACCGAGTCATGACTGAGACTGCTGATAGTAGTAAATACGGTATGTGACCATGTGTGTCTTCTTGTCTGTAGGACTCCAAGCAGGTGTTGGACTAGGGTGAAAGCTTTACCTGAATTCTACCCCTACCAGGTCACCTGAGTGCGTGACTAACTGACCGCAGCGGGTAGGAGCAAGGCAGAAACCGTCCCTGGTTCTGCACTTGATTCGAGGCTCTGTGGATCTTTAGGGTCGAATGACAAAAACGTATCGAGTGTGAAGAAATCAAAACAAGCTTCGATTATAGCCGATGATAGACATACAGCAAGTAAATAGCACATGCATTATGTTGCACATAAGTACAATTAATGTGCAGAAGTTTGACCCGAGGAGAAGGGTGTGATATTTGTATTACCTGTGACGCCATAGACAGGTATTTAGGTGTATCTATTAATACCTGAATTCCTTTCATCAACAAATGCAGAAATTCAGCGTCATAGAAACAGGGGTGTGATATTTTAATTGTCTGTAAATACCTAGACAGGTAATGAATACCTAACTATGTGAATACCTATCGTTAGGGAAATCAGAAATACATAGGAACCGGGGTGTGATATAGAGGTTCCATCACGAGTGGATGGAAAGAGGTATTTTGCACGAATAAGTGATATGTGGCTTGGGACGAGGCTTGCCGAGTTCCGAGACACAAAATCACTCACTCACTTACAAGATCTACCTTTGACCCAGGAGCAGTGACCCCTTGATTGAAATTGAGGGATCTGATTGGACAGTTACACTAGTTTGACCTTTGACCTCTGTTAGGACAGCACCCGAGGACAACTTCTCTTTTCCATTACTCTTAACATAGCACACACCTCAGAGTGGGAGAAATTTGTATCACCTGAAATGACCTAGACAGGCAATGAAGGGTAGCTAAGTATCCGAATACCTATCGTTAAGGAAAGCAGAATTCCAGCATCATGGGAAAAAGGGTGTGATATTTGTTTTACCTGAGATGACCTAGACAGGTAATGAAGGGTATCTAAGATACTCGCCCACGTTTCCCATGCAGAGTCTGCTTTGACCTACATGTAGGTCATAAACTCATTCACGTATGGAGTGCACACATGGACTGATAACTTTCAACGTAACTACCTTATAAGCGCAATAGTTAGAAATATTTAACTCGGTAGTTTAAAACGAAAAGGAACTTTCAGTCAAGTAATTCTCACATTATATTATCAAGATAAGTCCACGAATGCCACGCCAAATGTATGCTCCTGATGTGAATGGGTTAAAATATGTCTTGGGTGAGGGAGAATTTAATGGGACAGAGAACAAAATTCGAACAAAGGTCAACCACGTACACATTTTATTTCTAGTATTTAAGGTGACTTATAGGGATAATTTCTTTGACTCAGTTTTTCCTCTACCCTATTTGATGAAAGCACTAGTATATAGTGCCTGAAAGGTCTTCTGAATAGGAATACATTAAGCATCACAAAAGTACCTTCACAGTATGATTTCAGATTTTGGGGGCTGAAAACTGAAATAAAAGTTAATCAATTTTAGTTATTTCTCAACATGTCAGCAAATACATAACACGAATAAAACAAGGTGTAAAAATCACATCGAACATGGTATAAATATGGTTATGTATCTATTAAGAAAGCCAGCATATTTACATGTGATGTGTAGGATACTATTATATGGTTGTTTTCTCGTAAGTACTTGTTGAGGGAATACCTCTCATCAAATTGCTATTTCCTTCCTTACATACCTATATTTTTCTTGATAATACGGATTCTTCATTTCATTCTTGACAATAAGTGAGTTGGTTTGTTTATCTCTTTTCATTGAAGTGTAAATGAGCTTTTTGTAATTAAGATAATACCATTCAAAGACGTCTTTTCTAGTTCTCCAACTCCTAGTACCATATATAGTATAATCCCTAATAACTTATCCAGCCTTCAACCTCTGACCATAAAAGTACAAGATTAGATGTCCATTTAAAAATTTCACTTGTATAAAATCGTTTGTGAAGGGTCCAAAATCGTATGTATTTCAGGTATATATCCTTATGACTTACTTGATGGAGATTAAACGATCTTGATAGGTCAAAAGATTCTATTGTTATTTCTATTTCTTCTTTCCAAGTGTCAGTAATACTTTGAAGAACATAATCATTTGAGTCTTTAATCTTTCGTTATAATTTGGAACAACATTTTCTATCCATATTAAAAATGATACTGTTGCGTGACAAAGGTTCATTGTATATAGACCTCTTTCTTTAGTTTGAGAAATTGATAATTATTTGCGAGCTTTATGTCCACCCTGGTCTTTCAGCTGAGAAGAGCGAGTCTAGGACAAATAAACAGGACACATTCCTTACGATTTGATAAGGATTTGTGATGGAAAATTGTAATTGATACTGATTGGTGCCCATTTGTTGACGTCACTTGTCAAAAGCCGAGATGAGAGCAGACACCAGCTCGTGCCAACTCTGCTCTCCTGGCTTATCAGTATCGATTTCAATTCACCCTCCCTAGCTCCTTTTATCCGCTCATTGTAACGTCATTTAAATCCAAATATAGATAGATATGCCGTCCTTTCCAGGAATGTTCAGACCTAAAGGTTGCAGGAATGTTCATTTTTGGTGCATGACATTCCAATCAAAATTGAACATTCATATGACATTCAGGTAATATTAGGACCAGGGATGTGAGGACCTGAACATTGCTGAAATGTTCATAATTGGTCTAGAATATTCTGACCAAAATTGAACATTCATATAACATTCAGGTAATATATCTGTGCCCACTGGGATGTGATCACTATTTGTAGATTAAGATCCAGCAAATTCGGGAAAAGGCAAGATCAGCAAATTTTGAATAGTGTTTACTGTGTCTTATGTTTTTCTTTGTAAGAATAGCAAAGAAAGACATCATGTGCCCAGTCACACCACTACCATGGTTGATGACTGATGTCGCCATTTTCAACCCTGCCCCACACATCCCACGATGTAAAAAAGTTCTGGTTTATGTACCCGTTGGTAACACGTAACCCCCCCCCCTTCACATAGGTGCTGTGGTGTATAAAGGTTCAAGGTGTATGTGGGTTAATATGGTAGTTAAATTTTTAGATGTTCATGTCCGTAGTACTCTTTTAATTTTATCCATCCAGTACATTATTTCAGTAATTAACCATATTTTGTTTATGTCATAATAGATCCCATCAATTTTGAAAGTTGTTGCCCATTTAGAAACGAATTTACCCTGCCACAGTATGCTTCTTAAAACCCTAATCTTAACCGCATTGGTTTTATCGTTATTTATATCCATATGATAAAGCTGTTCAAACCATTTTAAGATTATCAGTACCTCGACAACACTTCTCAAATCCTTTCGAAGTAGAAAAGTAGTGTCGTGGGCCTACTAAGACACCTTGAATTCCTTATCAAACACCGTCAGCACACTCACGTTCCCACACATCCTCAGAATATGAGATAATAGTTCAGCACAAAATACAAAACATAAGGGCAGATCAGTTCACCTTGCCTACAGCCTCTAGATAATATGATTGATTCAGACAGATTTCCACTTTGCTCAACTCTTGACTCTGAGTTAGTTTGACTTAAGCTTATTGATTTAATAAAGTTTTGACCGAAGGTAACACAGTCTTAGAGTTTCATTTATAAAGGGTCATTCTATTGTTTTGAAAGCTTTGGAGAAATCCAGAATGATCAAAAGACCCTTTTTGAAATGTTTCACATGATCAATCGTAGCATAAACCATCCTGGTGTTTTCCCCTATAAAACCTCCTGATATAAAACCTTTCTGGTCTTCAACAATAAAAAATGGTAACACTCTTTTTAATATATCAGCTATCGTTGAAGCTAAAAAACTTGTAGATATAATTTAGTTAAGTCAAGGGTCTCCAGTTCTTGAGATCGTTTACTAATCTACCTTGCTTAAGAATGCCTGTATTAATAACTTCCAATGCTAGGTCGACATTTGATTATTTGCTTAAGCTTCTTAACAATCTATGAAGATCCAGAAACTTAGATGATCAAAAAGGAATTTTAAAAATACATCAGAAAAGCCGTCTGGACGCCTTAGTTTATCTACTTGTTTTTAAAGGGTCCTTTAATTCTTGTATTGTGTGTTTGTTTGTTAAGTCTCTTTAAAGTTGTCAGGGAGAGTTAGAAACTTGTTTAATAAGTTACTATATATTGAGTCTCTTTAATGTATAGTACTTATAGAATTATATAACGATTGATAAAATTCTTTTTTGCATCTCTTTTTTAATCCTTTTGCTATTAGTGATAGTGTTATTATTTGACTCATTTTCTTTTTTAGAGTCTTACATAATTTGAGGATTTGTACTCCAATTTGGCATAACTTCTAGAAAGAGAGTCACAGGATTTAAAGGTTCAGGGGCCTGACCTTCATGCATAGCCACATATTCTGGGTTATAGATGCGAAGGGCACATGCTGAGTTAACCAAATGTATTTCCTCTCTGATCGTGTCTGTAAAGTCGTGGTTTTTAAGTAGCTCATTATTGAATTTCCGCAATCCCACTGCTCTTGGTTTACTAGGCAAGTAGGTGTCAAGTGGCACTGCCATTCACAAATGATATTGTTTGCTACTTTGGTGCCTCCTGTGTGGATGGGATGACCGGTGACCCCCCTTTTTAAATTTTTAGATGTTCAAAGGGAAGCTGAAAATGAAAGCCTTTGCAAGGTTTGATAAAATTCTCACTTTGGGGTATCTTGGGGTAAAATGGACTTAAAACTTTAAAAGTGATTTTTTCAAATTTGGTGCCATGTTGGTGCCACATATATGAACGGGATGACTAATGACCCCTCTCTTTTTTTGGAGGGGGGGGGGGGGGGCTCTGACAAAGATAGATTATGCAAAGTCTAATGGATTTTTAACTGTGGGGTATTTCATAAATGGACTAAAAGGTTTTAAATGTCACTGTCACCTTATCAAATACCCTACTATGCCTTAACAATCTTCAATAATTTCTATAATAGCTTAATTACAGTGTCAGTGAACCCACTAAACTCGTTAACTCGACGGAACATGTTCATTGTGATTTATCATCACTTAATTTGATCAAATAGTATTGTATTGTATATTTATTGACTATATCATCTGATACAAAAGTATACATATACAACATAGGATATACAATAAAAACAATTATAGAACATGTAACAACTTAGATGGCAAGGAACTCAACATGCATTTAACTGTGTACGTGTACCAACTGAACCAAACAAGACAGACAGATACTAGTTTAAGATGATGATCTCATTACATTGAACAGTTAGACAGACTGTAACTAGCATAAAACTGGTTTATGAGGTCTCTTACTCAAACCACATAAAATTCATAAATGCTAGCATCTCTTTCATATCTTATTGGCGGCGGAGAACCTATGGAATTAAGCTTACCGCTGTTCTACTCTTTCATTGGCTCATAGTAGAATCTGCTGATAGTAGTTCCTGCTAATACCCACATAGTGTTCTGTTCATTACTCTTAATTTAGCCTTAGTACATGTCTGCCTAGGAGCCAGAACGTAACACTTTCTGGTTTATCAGTCAAAACCCTATTCACTTTTGGACAGTTTATAGAAATCTCTTATCTCAAAGGAATTTCTGAAACTACTACATAATAGATCAGGAGTATCAAGCTTTTTCAACATTTCAGATGGGCTCCTGCTAAATGGTTAGGTAAGAGTTTTAAAAATAGGTTGAGCAATATGTTAGAAAATGATCAGAATCATATTGTAAGAACCCTTTACTTAAAAAGTGATGGACCCAAATGAAAGTCTGGTGTGTGTGGTATACCTGAGGTGCTATTAGGCAAAGATGGATAACCCCAAGAGATATCAAATAGCACAACTTCGAAATGGTCTAAGTATCTTGCACCATAGTTGACTGTTCTCAACCAATCACAATCCAAGAAAAGCTTGGCGGAACACTGTTCATTACCATTAAGTAACTCCATTGCAATAAGGGCAAATGAGAGAAGTAAGGCTAAATTGTGTAGGTTCCTTCATTTACCCCACAAATTTGTGAGGCTCGTGAATGTAAGAAGGCATTCGTTCTTAGAGCAATACCGGCTTCACATGTATTAGTGTTGGGACAATTTATCGAAATGCAGGGAGCTGATAGTTAGATGCTTGGGCTAGCTGAAATAAAGTTTTACACAAATAGCTAATTTATTAGCTTAAATCAGGTCTTCAATCATCACTTTCTTTTTCAAGTGGGATGCAGGGAGGGCGAAGGTAAATAGTACATTAGTACCAAAGACACTTCGTCCTTTCAATATATAACTCACAATTTCTAATAATTATGTTATCATGTCCACCATTGGGTGTGCTTTTTCACTATATTACCATTTTTCTTAAATTTCAACTTTGACTACCGTATTACCCCGCATACAACACGCACTTTTATACACTGCAGCACCTATGTCAAGGAGAGGGTGCGTGTTATCAACGGGTACATACACCAGAACATTTTTACATCGATGGTATGGACGTGTGGGCATGGTGGAAAATACGTTGGTGGGTTCCTATTGTCTATTGGCCTGTCACCATGACGAAGTTATGATGATTGCCATTCTGATACCCTGGATGTCCGAGATCATGTTTAAAAATAGACTTTTCCCGTACTGTTAATTGGTATCACTTGCACAGTGACTCTGAGCACTATAAACACTGTACGAGTTAAGCCTCTTATTCTCTGAATCAACGCGGGTTACGGTACTGGGGTCAAGATTCCCACTCCCCAACTCCGCCTGCGTGTTATAAACAGGGCATTGTATTTTACATATGGGAAAGGGACTTGGGGAGGGGGTGCGTATTATCTATGGGGTGCGTGTTGTATGCGGGGTAATACGGTATTGCGTTCTTCTGACTACTTGTTTTGCAAAGGTATTAGAATATCACTTAATTTGCAGTGATGGTTTCAGTTCATCCAGTTGTTTTGATGTTGAATGTTCAAATCATAATCCGTATACTCTTGCAAATGCCTGTTCAAGACGCCAGGGTTTCCACTGTATTTTGGTAATCCTGGATGATTATTGAAATTCCTCTCAATTCTAGGAAAATGCTGTAAAGATTGCCTTGAAAGATTATTATCAAAGGGGGTATGACCATTCAAGTGTAGGTCTCTTGAAAATGGATGATAATGTGATTTCAATCCATTTCTAGTTTGGTCACGAGACTTTGCGTTATATTGGTTTGTAGAAGCGATAGACTTTTTTTTGCACCATTGACCTATGGCAGGAATTTGACAAGTGCTGCCTTTCGGGCCAATAAAACTGCAAATGGACAGGAAAAAGAAGGTTGAGAAGAGATAACTACTTGTCATTATAACAATGAAAAGTAGTCCTGCTTGATAGTAGACGTGGATCCGTGTTGGAAGTATCAAACAGCCTGAAATAAATGTTGTTGCTGCAGCCATTGTCACAGCTGAGCCAACGCGTTCCAACGCTTTAGAGACACGGTAGTTCCTGTTCGTACTGTAAGCCTGTTTATATGCAACACCATAATGAATGACAAAATCTATTGACATTCCAGCACTTATTGCAATTGCAAGAGATTCCAATATGTTGAGTTCCCATCCCAGTAGAACAAAGACTGCAATAGTAACAAACATTGCAAAGGCAATAGTGATAATTGCATAGATTGAAAGCAACATGTTAAATGTTGTCATGAACATCATCAAGAATGCAAATGATAGTGATACACCTAATGCTATGTAAGTACCAGATAAGAGCGAAAGTTGTATGTCATAAAAGAAAAAATTACCCGAGAACCATGCATTCTTTATGCCTTCGGGTGCTGTTATTCCTTGTTTTTCTAGAAATGTATCCACCTTCATGTAATTTTCATCCATAGGATGGAACGATGTAACCAGTGGTTGACTACTTTTAAATGATAAAATATATGCCTTTAAATTACCCTCAGCATCAAATATTGGGTTATCTAGTGAAGGGTTGTCAATACCATTCCTTTGAGCAGAAAGCAATGCTGCAAGTGGGAGACATTTTTCAAAGAGATTTTTGTCTCCTGGATTGGATTGTAGCTGGCAACATGGTTTGAGGGTAGGCAGTGCAAGCATTGATGTGCATGAATCTTTTAGTACAGCTTTATACCCATCAAAAAAGCATGGCCTTTGTCTGTCATCATTATGAAAAAATGTTTGCTTTTTCAGGGAATGACAAAAATCAAGCAAATAATCAGCTCCCTTCTCATTGTGCAAATAGAATTGTGCATCATACGTTAATGGTGTAGTGTCATTTGGGTCCAGCCAACTTCCTTTATCCTCTCCTTTTATGCCCCAAACTATCGATAATTGAAGTTTATAAATCTCAGATGAAGTACTAAATCGAAATTTATCTTTTAAATCAAACTCGTATACTTCTAGAGGATGTGACAAAGGAAACAGCTGGAATACCGGTGTAGAGGGGAGTTGTAACTTTGGTGCAATGAAAATAATGGCTATGCCACCAATGCCTATCCCTAGAAAAATGATAATCCAGAGAAACTTTAGGCTAATCACAACTGATGGAAGTATACGGGTATAGAATTTTGTAATGACATTACTTATAGTACTGCGGCAACTGCCTAAGCCCTTACAAGACCAGTTACAGCACTTATTTCTGAATTTCTCTAATAGAATAATTACGGCAGGGATCCATGTAGCCATGAGAATGAAGTTGATAAGAACTGCAGTGAAGGTAAAGACAGCAAAGCAACGCACTGATGGAATACTACTCACAATGCTAGCTAGAAATGCTACAGCAGTTGTGAAACTAGTCACAAAAATTGAGCCAATGGCATGTTTAAGCGTCAGGTCAATGTGGGTTACCAGATTACCTTGACTCTCAAATTGTGTTTGTTTCCAAGTGTCATGAATGATGAAAACATCATCTGCTCCTATGGCTATCAGCAATAGGAATGTAATTAAATTTAGAAAAGGAAAGAATTTAAATCTGAATATCACAAAGTAGAGAAAATAAGAGAAACTAAAGGAGAATATGATATTAAGAAAGGTAGCCATTACAAGAGTAGGTGATTGCAGGTAGAGAAGCATCATGATCAGTATAACTACACCTGCAATGACAAAATAGAACATGTCCTCAACTACAAACCTATCAAATGCAAGGTCTTTGCCATAGGGAAAATGTATCCCTGCAATTTCTACTAAGTCATTTTTCATGTTGGACTTTTCCAATTTTTCTGCATAGTACTCAATAAAGTTTTCATGATCCTGTTGAAAAAAAGAGATGGCATTTTCGAGGCGTGGATTGTCAGTTTTGTCGATGGCTAGAAATCCTTTGTCAACCATATAATGCATAATCTTGTACACAGCATTATACTTTATACATTGAGCTGGTGCTGAGCAAGACTCCTTTTTGCAGTCTGCTGAAAGCTGTTTCGTGTAGTAGTATTTGGAACAGTCTTGCAAAATCTTTAACATGCCTTGCACATCTTTCTCTGTAATATCCTTGCAGCCTTTATTATGAAAGATCGCTGTATAGAATCCTATGGAATGCAAAGGACAGGTTTTTCCATAATAACTCCAAACGAGCTCCTCCTCCAATTGGCACATTGCTTTCATGGCGTTTGCGGTGAAGAGACTGCTGCCGGAGTTAGAAGCAAACACAAAATGGGCAAGTGTCTCATCTGAAATTAAATTGCATTTGATTAACCTCCACCAAAAGAAAATCCATACAATTTAATAGTGATATTGCCATTATTTCAAATTGTTCAAAGGTTCTATTGGTATGTCTACCATGTCTACCATGCTAACACAGACGAAAATAAAGACATCTGGAACTTGTTATAGAAAAGTGTTACTTTGAAATATTGTGTTCAAGAAACACATCTGTCAGCCTAGAAGTAGTCTGACACATTAAATATCTTGCAAACAATGTCATAGTGCAAGAAATATTTGACTGGGAATTAGTTTACCTTGTTTGGTGATGCTATTCCTCGTTATTGTTTTTCAAATATAGTGGTATTTAAAGAGGCATGCCTTAAGTTGCCAGGCTGGGTGTGCACTCCTGATGGAACTGGCTTAAACCTAGCACTGAGGAAAATTTGAAAATAAAGAAATTCAATGAACTTACTTATTGACTGATCTTGGCAATCTCCATTGTTTTTAGGAGTAGCTGCTGTTTTGACTGCCTGAGTGCTCTTGTCAACAGGATTGGAACTACCGGGAAATAGCATAAGCTCTCCCTTCCGCGTTCCCTCGAGTCTATCAAGCAACTCTTTTAGTGCAGATGTTGTACCAGCAATTACAGTTCCTCTTGGTGCAGACCCCTGGAGTAAACATAAGTTACTTTTAGCAGTAAATCCTATCTGTCTTCAATAAAAGTGTGACACTGTTGATGTTTACATATTTCATAGAACAGATCCAGATTGTGATCTCTTTTTAGTTTAGATCGTAAACGATTATAGAGCAAGTTTAAGTCATGATCAATATTTTTTGTAGAATTTCAATGTTCTTCATTTTAAAAGTTGAATTGTGAAATAACTAGTACTAGAGCAGTTTTCAAATACGTGAAGAATAGGGATATTCATTTAGTCAGATTTCAGCTTTCTAGGATCAATGTTGAATGAATGAGGTTGTTTCAAAAGTGAGAAGTATGGTGATTTCAGAAAGCATTCGAAGTGCATCCTACATTTGCTACATTTTAAAATGACTTTCTGCTCCCTTATCAATCCTTTGGGGTTAATATTGAGTACGAATATGACCAGCTTGTATAGGAAGATTGGTTTGAATATCCAATATTTTACTTGGTACCAGAATCACTGGAATAAAAAGGGATTTTAGAGATAGTGGATTAGCCTGGCAACCTGGTGAGAGCTCCTCCCTTAGCTGATGAAGAAAGATAACAAGCTATTGACTGCTAATTGCTAATTGGTTTTCTAGAGTAAGTATTGGAGGAGAGCTGATGGCTAGGTAACATTTCTTCTTCAAATATTTCTTGAATTTAACTTTAACCATATAAATAATAGCATATAATAATTAGAATAGAGTAATTATAAAAATAACTTTGGGAAGAAGGGTGAATTCAAAAACTATTTTGAGGAGGGTTGTTGGCTACGTATTACATTTGAAATTTAGAATTTCGTTTTTCGTCACATTAATGCCAATTTTGGCTAATTTATGACTAGCCAGTTGTAAGTAGTGGAGGAAACTGGAGTACCCGGCATAAACCACCGCCTAACCCCAAGTCATTGGCAACTTTCTCACATGCCCAGGCCGGGATTCTCTCAACAGGCTACGTATTGATCAAAATTTCCTCTTCCGATATTTTTTTTGAATATAGCTCTAACCATATAAATAATTGAATGGAATAATCAAAATAGAGTGATTATGAGAATAACTTTGGGAGTAATGATAAATTCACAAAGTATTTAGAGGAGAGTTGTTGGCTTGGTACTGATCGATATTTCTTCAAATATTTCTATGGAATATAGCCTTAACCATATAAATGATTTTTTTAAATCAGCTCTGGTCACAGGTGATTTCGGAAGACACAAGCATTTAGGGTTTAATTAGGTTTTCTCTAATTAGAAAATAAATGTAATAGATACCTCATGCTTATTAAAACTTTTAGGGGTAACTGGAGGAGGCACATTCATGGCTGCACTGAACTATTGAATACACTATGTTCATTTCCACAGAGGCGTCCTGCTAGAACTGATATTGTCTATTTTGTCATCTGAAATAATACTCAGCAGTCTAAGCCTTCTATAACTGGCACTATGAATGGTTAGTGAGTTCCCAGATTCCTCCTCCTCTAATGCATTCAAATTGTATGATATGGAGCTACTTCCCATTGTAAGGATACATTCAGACTCTGCACTGTCCAGGGATCAGCATCGAAATGCTCCCCTAACAAACATTAGCTCTCAAGTACAGGAAACCCTGTTCACCAACTAGAATATTTCTGGAGCATTTGATTAGTTTTACCTGAACTGTCTGACCTACACCTCTAAAGCAAGACGGCGGATGCACAAGAATCACATATTTTATTCAATACCCTAATTGCAATGCAATCACTCATAAATGCTCAATGCCGACTTGAGCAACATGTAACTCTATTCAATAGGCCTGTGTTGGTAGCAGCATTTACCTAATAGCAACATGCCTCGGAATCTGATAAATAGAATATACCTTTCTTATGGTACTGTACAGGTCTTTAAATCAAAGAACACAATGATATCTTTTTCATCATCATCTGATGTCTCGACTCAATCCAGAGCAAGATATAGCCCATGTAACTCTGCAGAAAATATAGAAGACTTGTCTGGAAGGCTCTCAATAGAAGAGTGGCTGTCAATGATTGTAGCTGCAACATCATTCTCATTAACAACAGAGTCTTTTGTATAAATCAAGTCACATTCCCTGTGGATAGCTTTCACTTTATTATGTGAACTCTTGTATATGGAGTGATCTGTTTGAGCCTTATTTGCAAATGAAAGAGTGGGGTCGACATTAGTAGTTGGTTAAGTCCATGGGGATGTTACAAAATATCAAAACTCTGCTAGGATATTGATTGATCAATCGAGAGAGAGAGAGAGAGAGAGAGAGAGAGAGAGAGAGAGAGAGAGAGAGAGAGAGAGAGCTTGATTAACATGGTACTAATGCACATGCAGGGCACTTCGTCATATTGCAATAGATGGAAGTTTTCACATAAAACTATCTACATCATATCTACTTACATAGGTTGGATTATCAAACTTGGGAAATGGATGTAAAAATAGTCCCACTGCGGTGCCAATTGTTACAACTGCAAACACCGTGACCAGCACCAGACATGGACACCTCACCAGGAAAGAGGAATACCTAAAAAGGAAAAAGTGAACATTTGTCCAACGTTTACAACATAGGTTTCAACAATAACAGCACAACAACTACAACAACAACAATAAAAACAAAACATTACAACATATCCATTGATGATATTATCCAAACAGCAGACAATTATGAAATGATAATCAATCCCAAAAACAGTATGTAATTAATGAGCTATAAACCACGATAGCGAAGTCCTGAATGCGTTCCTATATTTTCCAGAAGCATTAAAGTCTTGAATGCAAGTTCTTATATTTTGCAGAGGTTATGAAGTCTTGGATGCATACTCCTCTCCCTTGTTATGGCTACACTGCTGGCCCATGGTACAAGCCCCACTAGGGTGGCTTATGGCGTTAATTTGTGAATAAAGGGTCATTTTGAGATTTTTACCTCTGTTAAAACCCACTTTCACTTCTTATGATTAGACCACGTCTGGTTGTCTAGCCTTTTACTAAACAGAATAAGACACCACCTATTACATAGCCTCCCATATATAACACACAATCAGGAAAGGTGTTTTGGTCCTTTTCGCTTGTCTGATTCAACTAAAATATGGCCACTTCCAACATGCAATTATGGTATTAAATGTAATTGAATGTGCTTGGAATTTGGCATAGTTTTATCTGAGGATACTACGGAGGTTTAAGTATCACATTCTTTCAATTTTGACTGTCCTTAATAAGAGTTATAGAATCTGAAAATTAGAGAATGCAGATTTTTATTTTCAAAGAAAATCGAAAAGAATTGGTTATAACATATGGACGCAGTAAAAATTCAATAAATTGTGATACTCTTTGAAGGTCCGCGGTCCATAGCTGTGGATAGGAGCTCCGTTTGGAAACACTATGCATGCCTTTCAGGCAATAATTACATAGTAAAGGCTGAATTGTCACATAAAACGAGGGTAGAGAAAAACTGAGGCAGAAAAAATAACCCCACAAGCTACCTGATAAATATATTGCAAACGAGAAGCAACCTCAAACGCTATTAAAGACTAGAATACTAAACTTCTTCACCTGAATTACTTCAAGCATGAGGTCACGGGGTTGATGAATGGGTGTTCATTCAGGTATAACATGACGATGCCACATACAACAAGTACGGTTGTAGATGCAAAGCATCAATAGTCAAAAGGCGGGGCCAAGTTATTTATGAACTTGTTAGGGAACCGGATGTATAAAGAACATTAACATTATAGAGGAAAATAATTTATAATGACTAGATTTGTATCATTTTTGTAGAAATGAAACAAATATCGGAATTCTAGGCGCAAGCTGGAGACTTCGAAGTCTCTTGGGTGCGAAGCTACTAGGGTACGCATCAGTTTGGTTACGAAGTCTCCTGATTTCATTCTATACACATAGTAGACTAGTGGCAGTCCTATAAGCCGCTTCACGCCAACAATAGATGGTGGGCGATACCAGTCCCTAATCCGTGACGTGATTGTGAGACTGGCGCTAGTCTATACACAGAGTACTTTTTTTCTTAGTAATTTTCCTTCCTATACTGAAAAATATACTTTATGTCCGCTTAAAATATTTTATATATTTGAAAACTTCATGCTAAATTAAAATAAGGAAGGCACGATTTTCCGCGGCAAAGGCAACATTTATAATATAACCAATCAGAATAGAGAATTATATCCAGTCCGGCCTCAGGATTTAGAGCAAGTGACGTCTGCCCATGTACATCTCAAAACAGCTTCCCAGGTAGGCGGGCCTGAATTGGCTCCGCCAATAAGTATATGTTTTGGCAAGAATGTAACAAAAAGAAGCTAGATGCTCTGAATAAAGTCAAACCTTTGATAATAAAGGATCTGTACAGTAATATTCTTTGGTGCCTAATGAAAATGTGTACTATAACCTGCCCCGGCGTTTTTTTTCTTAGTGGGTCAACATATTGAAGTACCCTCCGTAGGTATGTCCGGTGTATCAGGCATCGCCTTTTGAAATCCTGGAGAAAAGTTGACATGTTTCTGAAAACTAGCAAAACAGATTATCTGTCTCTGAATATTTGGGAGATAAAAATAATCTGTCCCGGGAAAATAAAAACAGAAATAATCTGAATTAAGCCTCATTTCCTGTGCCGGGAAATGGCTAAAAATGCATTTCAGAGTGTCTAGACCCCTAGAGCTTCAGACCCCCTCCCCAAGATATCAAGTGGCTGATGCCTTAGCGGACTGATGGAAAAACACGATAGTATTATTCGCTCGACTAGGATATCCAAACGCACACACGCACACACACATACATACATACATACATGTGTGCGTGTGTATATAAATAAATAAATATATATATATATATATATATATATATATATATATATATATATATATATATATATATATATATATATATATATATATATATATATATATATATATGTTTAAATATATATATATATATATATATATATATATATATATATATATATATATATATATATATATATATATATATATATATATATATATATATATATATATATATATATATATATATATATATATACACACACACACGTGCACACACGCACACACACATCTATATATATATATATAAATATATATATATATATATATATATATATATATATATATATATATATATATATACATATATATATATATATATATATATATATATATATATATATATATATATATATATATATATATATATATTTATACACGCACCCATATTTATTTATATATATATATATATATATATATATATATATATATATATATATATATATATATATATATATATATATATATATATATATATATGTATATATATATATATATATATATATGTATATATATATATATATATATATATATATATATATAAACTAGAACTAGAATCTCAAGCTCATTTAACAATGAAAAGGTAGCTGAAGCCATGGAATATATATTCCATTGAAATTTTTTCCACAGAATTAGGGCAATGCTCTCGGCTGAATAACACCCTTCCTGTGATCGATGTTAAGGACACCATGAAAGACCTTGAGAAATGATGACCCCCTTTAAGGTCATCAAGTAGCACACTACACCAAATAGGTACACTTTTTAAATATACTTTTTTATTTCTAAATATTTTTTATTCAGTTCTTGCATGAAAGAAAAATAGGTGTAACATACAAAATATTGAAAATTGATGTACAAATATTGTTGGAAAAACACAAATGGAAAACAAAAATATACTGATGATACATAATTGAAATACAATGAAAATACCTGGTTAAGACATGGTACCTGTTATTGAACTTTGTATTTAAAGAATTTTAATAATAAAGATCATTTCTTCTCGTAAATTTTGTCTTTGTCATTTATGATACTCTTAAAATAATCGTATGTGTATACTTGTTTCAGGTTTGACTGGACCTGTAGTAGATTAGGTGATTTTCCTTCTAGTTTAGCATGATAAATACCTTTGAAATATACTTAATCAATTGACGTAGATCTGAAGAAATACAAGTTTCTCCGGATGATGAAATGGAAAGTCTCAGATCCATATGTGTAAAATTTGCCTTGGTTCCATTATCACTAACAATCTGCTCCTCTCAAATACATCAATAGAAGCTTGAATACCATTGACACTGACCTTATTCAGGTATAAGCACCTGCCACGAGATCATATGTATCGTTTAATCCATATACGCAAAGTGGAATAATGATCAAAATAGTTCAAGAATAGATCATAGCCGTGTTTAGAATATCCAAAAGTGTAATGATATACACATAGCTCACTATAAGTGTTAGCTTTACCTGTTTTTTAAGTAATGACGTCACAATAAGTTAATGCCACCACAAGTAGGTCCACCCTACACTTGTTGGATTTGAATATATGGTTCTTTTGACAATACTTTTTAAATAGAGCATGGGTTTTCACAATATTTTCATACGAGTAGTTGACTGGGTTCTTATTTATATGCTAGTCCAGATATACTTACACCAGCAAGCTACAATAAAAGCATGATATTTCATCGCTACAGCCATGGAGCGTTTACTCGCCAAGCACATTGTGGCTTATGTCTTATGATAACTCAGCCACGACTTATGTAGAGTCAAAGAAGTAGAATCAAACATGCCTGCCTGTTACTGATACATGTACACACAACTCGAGTCAGAGCTGTTCTACTAGTTCTTTCATCATACATCAGACATTGATAGTTGTTTTCATGGTGAAAATGTAGGACATTCATTGACCCTTATGCTGCTGGTGGCCAATTTGTCGAATACAAAATTATGCATAAATGAGAAATGACTAAAACCCTGACATATTGGTACTCATTTCAGAGTACTCAGTGAGAGCTATCCAATGATTTCCAACATGACAGGGTTTAGATGTGTTTTTTAAATCTTCCTGTCCCTGTACTCTGGATGAAGGTAGCCTCAGCATTGGTATGTTAACCAGGGGGAAACGAACATCACTTTATACGTACCCTTCCAAAACTCTTTGAAAACTTCTATTCAACTAATTTCGTGGTAATATATCACAAATACAAGTGATACAAACTGATTTACTAGTATATGTATAGTATAGTTAAATCTACTTACCGAGTCATAACTGCGACTGCCAATAGTAATGCATGCAATATGGGACCGTGTGTGCCTCCACATCTATAGGACACCAAGCAAACGTTTGGATGAGTCGACGACCTTACCTGAGTCCACGCCCTGACACGACACCAGCTCGTGCTAACCAGAGCGCAGCGAGGCAGAGCAAAGCATTAACCCTCATGCTGCTGCTGGCTAATTTGGCCAATACAAAATGATGCAAAACATCTGAAAAATGACTGAAACCCTGGCATATGGATACTCATCCGAAAGTACTCAGCGACAGCTACCTAATGAGTACCAACACGATAGGGGCTAGATTGTCTTTGTGCTACGACCGAACGTAGCCTCAGTATTGGAAGCATTAACCGTCCCAGGTGTCAAACACCTTGCCTGTGTGCGTGCAAGCGTATGGGAGCTTTTGCAAAAGTTAGTCTCTCACTCTGCTCAGTGATTCACAAGTGGTGTGATAACAAGTAAAGGAGTGTAGTCTTCGATGTATGTAACACACCTCAAATTCTCCCTATATTAACCCATTAATGCTTGCAGCGGAAAAATCACCCTTACAATTTTGATGAAATCTTGCAGACAAAAGCCATGTTGGAAAAGGAGGAATGTTATTCAGAGTAATACCAACAACTCTCCTTCAAATATTTTGTAAAATCATTCTGAATTTCAAAGTTATTTTCAAAAGTATCATAGTACCCGACAGCAATTTCAAGGGAAACTCTTAACAAATTGACCCCCTAAGTGACTTTAAATCCTTTAGGTATGATATCCATCGACAAATAGTTTACATCGCTTTTCACAAAAGTTGATTATTGAGCAGATATATCATTTAGCCAATGTTTATACATAGGATTAGTGAATCAAACTTGTGTGTGTTATTTGGTTCCAATGTATCCATCTTTTTACAAGGTAGAGAAGAAAGAGGATATGATTTATCTTTAATATTAACTAGTTTTGGAAGCTTAAATATATGAATTTTATTGAGTTTTAATAATTTATACGATAGCTGTATACATTGACACTGACCCACCCTCCACCCACCCCAGGGCAAAACGCAAAGACTATGATTTCTCGACAGATCATATTCAATGTGAATTATAATCATTCAATTTGATCCAAAACTTGAAATGTATGATACAATCTTGTAATCTTTGATAGACCCTCATTGTGAGTTATTAATAAGAATGTTGATTAATATTGTAGGACTACTGCTATTTGTAATAATCATGTAAAAAGAATATTCATTATAGTACGTATGATGTTTCAAAACCTAGATATGAAATATAACAAAAAAATCCGAACTTGCTGCACGCATAAACCACATCACAATCGATAAGAGTCATAATGCGCTCAACTGGAAATACAAGAGAGCATGCATGTAGAGACGTGCCATCAACAAAGCGCATGTTAAATGCAATCAAGTGCTACAAAGTGACATAAAGCGTAAAGAAGCACTGAGCATGCGTATTTGCATTCCCTAGTAGAGCTAGAGTATTTTTCTCAAACCCGGGGGAGAATGCAGAAAATGAATTTCGTAACGTTGTTTTTGGCATGTAATATTTTTGTTATGTTTGACCGTCACGATAACATAAAGAATATGGTCAAAAGGTGTCACATACATAGAAAACCTATATGATGAAAAATGGTTTGCGAAAGGGTGTGGTCCCCAGATCAGTGACAACTTTGATGTATCGAGGCCAGATTACAGCAAACCTCAGACATATACTAAGTGAGATATATCCCATCCCTCGATATGTAACATGGTGAGACCACCATCCAGATAGGCACCCTTCTCACGTTCGTTGTTGTGAAACAGTTGCAAAACTCGTGTTTTACACGAGCCTGCGCAGAATGGACGATGTTAGTATGAAAGGGATGAGAGGTCCTATGTCTTTTATGTGATCTCTCAGAGGTAGATGATGTAAGGCATCTTATCTTGCAATACCCCATGTTGCGGGCGGATAATGACATGGCGGTTGACGATATCTGCAGTATAAAAGGTGGCACTGGTGCTATTGGTAGACTCTAAATCCGCGCACTCCCCAGGAAGGAGGCCAAGGAAAGCTATGATCTTGGAATCCCCTAACTAGGTCTAGGGCTAGAGTTAGGGTTAGGAGTCAGGTGGTTGGGTAACCCTAATCCTGACCCTGGACCTGATTCCTGAGCCTAAATCTAACCCTAACCTTATGCCAAAAAAGTTACAATGTTTCCACAAATGCGCTGGACTACTAGTATTAGTGAGGGGATTTCAAGATCATACGTTTCCTTAACCTCCTTCCTGAGGACTGCGCGGATTTAGAGTCTACCTTATTTCATCGGACAACGAGCATGATATACTACAGGTCGTGCAGGGAGGGTATGAGGACTGATTCGCTTCTGAGCATATGGAACAGATGTGGCTGTTATCATGCAGACATATACATGCCGAGTGTAGGCGGAACATCAGCTTTATGCTATAGTCACACTAACCAGACAAGGTATCAGGACAGTGCTAGGACCTGTCACGATCAGGAATTTCGTTAAAATCATTCGTTCAATTCCTGATCGTGACAGCGTCCTAGTTGATGTCCTAGCAAGATCGGGGAGTTCCTAGGTGCAGCTAGGACAAATGGCGTGTCCTGGATGTCCTGGCCAAAAAGTTTTACATGTAAAACTTTTTGGCCAGGACATCCAGGACACCCAAGACAAAATCTGTGTCCGGGACAAATCCTAGCAGTGTCCGGGACAACTCCTAAGACAGTCCGCATGTTCCTGAGTGTCCTGGTTGGTGTCTTTCACCCAGGACACGACCCGATTCAGGTAGGACGCTGCTAGGACAACATTTTTGCCGTGGCCTAACCACGTGACATGGGGGTTTCCCGTGACGTCACAGGGAATTCCGCGCACCACAACGAGGCCAGTTCGAAGATGGCGCGCACCAAGAGAACACTCAAGGCGAAGCCTGGCACAAGCAAAGTTGCAAAACACAGCGCTAACTCGTCGGTGGAAGGTGAACATGGACGTGGAAACGATTCCGCAACGGACGCGGAGTCTGTATACGTGGAGGAGAACCCCCTACCCGATATACCATCTCCACAAGTGACGCTGACAGATCTTCGCGGGCCTAAACAACCGCCCAAGCTTAGCCGCCATGACACCCCCTCGAGGAGGCCATCATCTAAACAACAGGATGACTCGGATGAGATATCGATAGTCGACACTCCTACAACTCCGGTCACACCGTATGAACCCCATTCAAGTTCCCGTGAGGTTGGTGGCACCAAACGTCGGAAACGGTGCGAAACCTACGTTTTCACCGATGAGCAAGAGGCCGACCTTAATGAGTGGTACCAGCTCCATCCATTATTCTACGATAAGACCCACCCCAACTATAAGAATGCAGAGAAAAAGAACAACCTACTGGAGGAACGCGGCATGACGATGGACCCCCAATGCACATGTAAGTAGACTATTTCCACCCAAAAATGAGATTGATGGTTTATTGTTGTTATACTTATACTGCCATTCATGTCATTGTTTACATCCTTACATGTATGTCTTATACAATTAGCTAGGGTTATATAACTTGTACATTTGTTACTGAAGTGATTTCAACCATTTAAATGTCACACTCATTCAATATTGCCCTTAATACATACTTCCTCCCTTAGCGATTGTTGTTGTGTACATTATATGTTCATCACAAATTAGCTTACCCCTACTCATACATGTCATATTCTATAATTTGGGATTTTTAATTTTATGTTCATGACTTCTCTATTTTCATTTCAGTCACGCAACTGAAGTGTTTCTTCGAGACTATGCGGACGAGGTTTGGGAAGATTGCGACCAAAAAATCCGGCCAGGGCTTGCAGCACTTGTCGCATCGTGAAAAATTCATCTTCAACAACTTCAGGTTCCTGAAAGGGCACATACGGAGGAGTGCAAGTAGACAATCAGACACGGTAGGTTTATATATTTCATTAATTCACTACTGTAAGATGGTTGCGAATGTAGTAAAAAGGTATAGTATATGTACATAATGAACTATTTTTATACATACTCCTACCATATTCGCCTAATTAATGATTTATAATTGCTTGATAAGAATATTGGTCTACATTGCTTGTAATAAAGTTTACCCACAGTTTATTAATAGTGAAAGTTGAAATTGTTATTGAAAATACAATATAAGGTATAGTGGAACTCATTACTTTCAACATATAGTTCCATTAATAGGCGGTGATTGTTTTATGACATTTTGTAATAAGTATGTGTACCAATTACATCCTTATTTTCAATTATTAGTACTTAGAGTTTTGACACATATTACACAATACATTGTAGTTTTATTAAGTCCATGTGATGGTTTGCATTAATCAGGTTTCCTCAATACATTGATTTTAATCTATATTTATTAGACCAACAAAATTATTGATTTAAACATAGACATTGTGTTATTTAAACATTAAGTACATACATAAGTTAATTCCTATAATTTTTCCTAACTATTGCAGTTCACCAAGAAACCACAGGGTTATTCTGGTTCTGAGAGTGATGGAGATGCAGTTTCTGATGGGTCGGATGCATCCAGCTTACCGACGATTACCAACCCTTCTTCTCGCAAGACCCTATTTAAAGGAAAAGGCAAAGGTCATGGGAAGAGTTCATCTCACTCTAGCTCCAAAGGAGATCGGCAAATGGAGCTCGTAGAAAAGGTAAGAAATACACAATTATAATACATTAATTATTGCAGTGGGGATGTTTAGAAAGGGTAGTTGATGTTTTCAATGATGAATTGTCCATGTTCAAATGGTTATTTTAATTGATGTGCTCAAAAATTAAGGGTTAGTTCATAATGTAATAAGTTTTATCATATTATAATAGGTATTAAGAAATATATCCCTCACTAACTAGTATGTAAATTGTTAATCTGTGTTTATAAAATATAAGTAATGTATAAAACACTGGCCTGTTAACTGTAATAAGAGGTCATATTGACCTATGTATGTTATTGTTTTGTTTAAAGTGCATTTAATTTTCCAAACTCTAATAATATGTATATAATATATGTATGATGTAATGCCATAAGTTTTCATTAACATGTGTTACTTGCAACAAGCTGCACATCTAACTATGTGTATGTAATAACTTCATAAAGGCTATTTAAACTTTTCATAACTTCATGTGTCACTAATATTTCAAAATTAATAATAATTACAATGTTCTACGATTGTCTTTAACACACAATTGGTGTTTTTCCATGTACTTAATAAGTATTGTACTTTCAGCTTCTGGAGCGCCATGAGAAATCAACCCAGGAGAGGGCTAGCATCGAAGAGCCCGACACAGATCATGGGAAGGAGGTCGAACACTTCTCCCAGTACATGGAACACCAGATGAAAAAAATTTCACAGGACCAATGGATGGACTTTACCATGGATGCCATGGTATTGGCGAAGAGGTATGTGTGCGGGGAGAAGGAAAAAGAGAAACCAGCTAGAGATGTCTCTTCTGCAGATGAAGTGGTGGTGACTGTCGAGCAGCCGGAGGTGATAAAGGTTTCTGCAAATCCTACACCCATGACAACACTCGCTAACATGGCGGTTGTCCCCGGATCATCGAGCCAGTCCATTGGCAACTATCTAGCATCTATTAGTGGTCAGACATTGACATCACCAATGTATACTGATTACATGTCAGGTAGGATGGCTTTGTTGGGATCCCCAAGCCTACAACACATGGTGTACCCAGATGTCCAGCAGCCGCTAAATGACAAGAAATAAATATGATAATGTACAACCAAACCACTGTATGTTATTAACGTGTTTATTACAGTTTATTTTTATATTTCATGATTACCTCTAGGCATCTTATCAGATGTAAAGGTATATAATTTATATATATATAACATATAATCACAACAAGACCTCAACCATTTCAAGAAGAAATGTATAGCTCTAATTTGCAAGTACAGATACTTGAATCATGTAATTAATATCGCATAGTACTTTGTAATTTGTTTTATGATATTTCATCACTTAGTTTCCAAAATAATTGTAATGAGTCATAGGCCTACATGAATCTCAGGTGTAATTACTGTAGAACCGTCCTTGAATGATGAATATTGGATTTGTCAATAATTGATAAACAGTTGTATTTTTATAACTCTTGTAGGTATAAAGCCATATTCTATAGAGGAATATTGTTTGATGTTTGTTTGAAGTTATTAGAAAATGTTTTTCATATGTTCATTTCACCACAAAGGTTATATTAATATATATGACAACATGGTGTAATTGTATTTATTTAATATTTTTACAGTTGAAAACTGAATGAAGGTAATCTTAATCAATAAGACCCTTCGTATGATACATATCTCACAAATACCTTAATATGGTATTACAGAGTATTTCATTTATATTACAAATACAATTGTTTCTTTTACTACTTACAAATGTACCTCAGGTTACATATGAATCGAACATTGGTATGTGATTGTTGGAGTAATGAATAAGTTGATTATTGCCTAAAAGTTATGGAAACATTGATAAAGCTTCATTGGTTTATATATTCTAATCGTTGCAATATATACTATGTGGACCAAATTGTCCAACAAATGTTACAGTATTACAGGATGTTGAAATTGTTATCAAGCTTGAATAAATCATGTTTCTTGTGAAGTTTACTTTTGTGTTGTCATATTCTTTTAACATTCAACAAGCGTCCACTTCAAATCATTGCATCCTGCCAGGGAACTGAGCCAGCATTTGAATTGTAGTATTTAGTGAGATAGTCTCTGACAAGTTTCCCATCATAGTTGTTGTTATTGCCTCGTGTAACATTTAAGGGCATTAGCCCTAGTTGTTGTCGCCATTGGCCTGGTCTTACATCGTGAGTGGTGGGGTCCTCAACATCTACTAGCCCCTGTACAGCTCTTGGGTCCATGTCAATAAGAACGTTATGTAGGATGCAACACGCTGTTACTATTGTTTGCACAGTGTCCGGCTTCTGTTGCATAGGAGAGATCATACATCTAAATCTGAAAGAAAGGGTAAACATACACAATAAAAATAAGGAATTCATGTCAGATAATATTAATGTACCACACGCCATTGAATGCACATAAATAGGAAAGAAATTGGTTCAATAGCACTTATTAATAGAATAAATGTAGAACCTTTGAGCTAGTATGCCAAAGGCATTCTCAACTACTCTCCGTGCACGTGATAACCTGTAGTTGAAGATGCGCTTCTCTTTGCTTAGACCTCTACTGGGGTGAGGTTTCATCATCCAACTTCTTAAGCCGAAAGCATCATCTCCTATGAAGAAATGAGGCACCTGTGAATCATCTTTGGCTAGAGGTTGTGGCCCAGGTAGTCCAGCTGTCCCATCAATGACAGCTTTGTAAATGTTAGTGAGTTTGAAGATGCCCGAATCTGCACAAGAACCATTTGCCCCTATATCCACAAAAAGGAACTTGTAGTTCGCATCCGCAACAGCCATTAAAACGATAGAGAAGAACCCTTTGTAATTGTAGAAATAAGTGCCGGATTTGCTGGGTCTGCGAATAGCAACGTGCTTGCCATCTATAGCACCAAGGCAATTTTGGAAATTCCATAGTTTTGCAAACTTGGTAGCAACTTCTTTCCACTGCTCTGGGGTTTTTGGGCATTTCATGTGGCCCTCTGAGTATTCTTGAATGATGGCTTCGCACGTTTGAGGTATGAATAAAGAGATTGTATTGTGTGCGACGCGGAATCCATAGGATAAACTTTTGTAGGTATTTCCGCTTGCTAAATAGCGCAAAGTTATTGCAATTTTTAGTCCTGGTTCCAAGGGTGGTCTGAAATTGGTGTGGTATTTCCGAATGCGAGGGCCGATGGATGGAGTATATCCATGAATAGCTCTGGTGGTACGCGAATGAAATTTTTATATTCTCTGTGGTCCTCCCTATTTAGTTCTTGTAAAAGATTTTCATACAGTCCGAAAAGAGGGCGTCTTACCAGCCATGGCTTCACCCATACTGATCTAGGAGCCCTCCTTATCCTTCCTATTCGCCTCCTTTCCTGACGTCTTTGATGGTTTTGTTGCAGGAGGAGTGCTGCCGCTACCAGTAAAAGTTCCTCTTCATCTCGCAGTTGTTGAATTACAGCATTCCTGCGTAAAACAGGCATATTTTATGGCAGTAACTTGCATAGATGCATATGTATGCGTACTGTCATTATGCTAAATTAATCCCTAGGAACTTATCACCAAAAACACTACCAAGACATGTCCCAGACGTGTCCCAGACATATCCCCGACACATCCCCGACCCATTTTACAGGTCCTACCTAGATCGGGAATAAAACTACTAATTTGCATATTGTGTAGGACATATCCCCATTGTCCTAACATAGTCCCCGACATGTCCCCGACACATCGCAGACAAAACTCCACCTGACAGGACTCATTCAGGATGTCCTAACCATACTTCAACTATGTCTTGTTCATCCTTCACACTGTCCGCGACGTGTCCTGGACGTGTCCCCGACACCACCAAGACATCCTCATTTGCATAATTTTTACCATTTTTAACCTAGGACTTTGTCGGCTTCAAAAAAGTCGGGGTGTCCTAGATGTCCTAGCTACGTCTTGGCAAAAAGTCCTAGCTTGTCTGATTAGTGTGAAACTAGCATTAGGCCCAGTCACAGTAGGGTCCGACTATCGCACGATTTTAAAATCGGCAGGTCGGACCCGATTTTTTCACCTATCGGCTCCGTCTAAAAATTCGGTACAGGGTTAAGATCGTATATGCCACAGTCACACTAGAGCCCGACTATCGCACGATTTTAAAATCGGCAGGTCGGACCCGATTTTTTCACCTATCGTGCGATCGTCGGATCCGATTTTTAGGCCAAATACAAAATCGGATCCGATTAAAGAAGGTCGGTACTGGTTTGCGATCAGCATATTAATGTGCTCTCCTAACCTTTAATCTCAACTGCAGGAAACCCGCATACCACACAAACCAGAATATTTCTGCAGTATTTGATTGCTTTTACCTGAACTGTCTGACCCTACACCTATAAAACAAGACAACTGGTGAACAAGAATGACACCTTTTATTCAATACCCTAATTG
>OZ012688.1:8923131-8933131 GCA_963942565.1 Maea johnstoni | reverse complement strand
GTACAAACAGAAGTTCCCAATACAGGAGAGCATCTAAAAATAGCCAACTAGATATGGCACCCTCGATGGCAGCACCAATACCCAAAAACAACACTAAATGAACATTCATTACAGGAGTTGTATCTTTAAGTTCCATATGCGTTCCTACCACAAATTCTTTAATAACCTAGTACAATAAAGGGAGATGTGCTTCATAGGGATAAGTTGGTAAATCAATAACACTACTGGAGAAGAGTAATAATAACATGGGAACTACATAATTGCATTTACAGAAAAGTTGTATTCTATAGCCCCTGTCCATTATAGGTAGTGATGAAACGAAGTACAAGTTGGTGTACAATAAATGTGGTTATCTGCATTTTAAAAGCTGTTTTGCTTGATTATACTTTACAAGATAAAATCAATGAAATGCTAATTCTTGGCAGTCAACTTTGAGAGCTTACCCTCTACTACTGATATCAACAGAATTACTTAAATGGAATTACCAGATGGACTTTCTGAGTTTATTATATTTTCGATATATGAAAATATGAATATACTCATTTGGATTGAGAGTAAGAAAATCACCTTCTGTCACCTCCTGGTGCTTGTCCAGAAGTAATAGTCTTTGGCATTTTACTAATCACCAAAAAATGTTTTCCCATCTTAAAACATATTCGAGGACGCTAATCTTGGCTACGCCTTTCTATGCCAAAAAGTTTGCAAGTATGCTATCTCTTGATCTAATTGCTATGACATGGCCTGGATTGAACGTTTTCAATATAACTCACATCTTGCTGGAAATGCTTGTTCCAGATGCCAGGGCCTCTACTTGGCTCTGGCATGGGTTGATGATTCTTTAAACGTCTTTCTAATTCAGTTTCGTAATACAAATATTGATTTGAAAGGCCAGATGAATGCCTGTTTCTAGAAAATGGGTGATCAATATTATAAATGGATTTCCGCCCATTTGGAGGGGTTAGACCTGCAACTTTAGTGTTGTATTGAATTCCTTTAGAAGTAGAACCTCTGCCCCATTGACTTATTGCAGGAATTTGACAAGTATTGCCTTTTGGCCCAATAAAACTACAGATCGATAGGAAAAAGAAGGTTGAGTAGAGATAGCTGCTTGCCATTATAACCATAAAAAGTGTTCCTGACTGAAGGAAGACGTGGACCTGAGAAGGAAGAACCAAACTACCTGCAATAAATGTGGTTATAGCAGCCATTACAATTGCACAGCCAACACGCTCCAAAGCTTTAGAGACACGATAGTTCCTGTCTTCACTATAAGCATGTTTGTATGCAACACCATAATGAATTGCAAAATCAATGGACATTCCGGCACTTATTGAAATTGCAAGAGATTCCAATACGTTGAGTTCCCATCCTAGTAGAACAAAGACTCCAATAGTAACAAACATTGCAAAGGCAATAGTGATAATTGCATAGATTGAAAGCAACATGTTCAATGTTGTCATGAACATCATCAAGAATGCAAATGATAGGGATACACCCAATGCTGCGTATGTACCAGATAGGAGTGAAAGTTGTATGTCATAAAAGAAAAAGTTACCAGAGAACCATGCATTCTTTAAGCCTTCGGGTGCTGTTATTAATTGTTTTTCTAAAAATCTTTCCATATTTCTGTAATTTCTGTCCATAGGATGGAAAGATGCTACATGTGGTTGACTACTTTGAAATGATAAACCATAAGCCTTTAAATTACCCTTAGCATCAAATATTGGGCTATCTAGCGAACGGTTTTCAGTACCAGTCATTTGAGCAGAAAGCGGTGCTGCTAGTGCTAGACATTTCTCAAAGAGACTTTGGTCTTCTGGATTGGTTTGTAGCTGGCAACATGGTTTAAGGGAAGACGGTACAAGTCCAGGTGTGCACACATCTTTGAGTACAGCTCTATACACGTCAAAAAAGCATGGCCTGCGTTTATCATTGTCATGACAGAATGGTTTATTTTTCAAGGAATGACAAAAATCAAGCAGCCAATTACTACCCTTTTCATTCTGCAAATAAAATTTGCTATCAAACTCTAATGGTGCAGTATCATTAGGATCCATCCAACTTCCTTTATCTTCATCTTTTATGCCCCAAACCATCCATATTTGAAGTTTGTTTCCCTCCGATAAACTACTGAATTGAAATTTATCTTTTAGAACAGACTCGTATGCTTCTAACGGATGTGACAGGCGAAACAGTTGGAATATTACTTTGGATGGAAGTTCTAATTTAGGTGATACGAAGACAGTGAAGATACCACCTATGCCTATACCTAGAAAGAGGACGATCCAGAGAAACCTCAATTTTATCACAACAGCTGGGAGTATCCGGGTGTAAAACTTTGTGATAACACTCCTTATTGTGCCTTTGCAATTGCTTAAGCCCTCACAAGGCATGTTACAACACTTGTTTTTGACCTTTTCTAAGAGAATTATCACAGCAGGGATCCATGTGGCCATGAGAATGAAGTTGATCAGAACTGCAGTAAAAGAAAAGACAGCAAAGCAACGAACTGCAGGAATATTACTCACAATGCCAGCTAAAAATGCTACAGCTGTTGTAAAACTAGTCACAAAAATTGAACCAATGGCATGTTTAAGTGTCAGGTTCATATGAGTAACAAGATGACCTTGGCTCTCAAATCGTGTTTGTTTCCACGTGTCATGAATAATAAAAACATTATCTGCTCCTATGGCTATCAGCAATATGAATGTAGTTAAATTCAGAAAAGGAAAAAATTTAAATCTAAATATCACAAAGTACAGGAAATAAGAGAAGCTGAATGAAAATAGGATATTAAGAAGGGTGGCTGTTACAAGAGTAAATGACTGCAGGTAGATAAGAACCATAGTCAGTATAACTGCACATGCAACGAACATATAATGAATGTCTTTAACTACGAATTTATCAAATAAAAGTGACTTACCATTATGAAAATAGATTCCAGCAATTTTCACAAAGTCATTTTCTAGATTAGAATTTTCCAATTTTTCAGTATAATACTCAATAAAATCTTCATGATCTTGTCCAAAATAAGATATAGCATTTTCAAGGTGATGATTGTGGGTTTGATTAACACCGAAAAACTGTTTGTCTACCATATAGTGCAATATTTTGTAAGCAGCATTATGCTTTGTGCAGTGAGTTGGTGCTGAGCAAGACTGCTTAGTACAGTCTGCTGAAAGCTGCTTTGTGTAGTAGTACTTGGAGCAGTCTTGCAAAATCCTCAGCATGCTTTGCACATCTTTCTCTGTAATATCCTTGCAGACCTTATTATGAAGAATCGCTGTGTAGAATCCTATGGAGTGCAAAGGACAGGTCTTTCCATAGTAACTCCAAACTAACTCCTCCTCCATTTGACACATTGCTTTTATGGCGTTTGCGGTGAAGAGACTGCTGCCGGAGTTAGATGCGAACACAAATTGGGCAAGTGTCTCATCTGAAACCAAATGTCTATGTTATTTCAATGTTGAAAGGGGGTCGTTAAGAAAAAACTTTTGAGAAAAGCTGGCACCACTTAATCCGTGAATTATTTTTGGTAGTTTTTTTTACAAAATACAGTATATGATTCTAATCTGTGATTGGTATCTCCGTTTTTTATAAGAATGCAAAAAAGGTACCGATGCTAACAGTAACAAAAATTTAATGATAGTATGATATTTTAATAATGATAGAAAATAATTGGCTTACTTATTGGCTGTTGTTCGCAGTTACCATTCGTGTTGGGAGTAGCTTTGGCTGGGTTTGCCTGATTGGTCTTGTCATTCAGCATAGAATGGTTTTGGGGAAAGAACATAAGCTCTCCTTCTAGGGTTCCAAAGAGCCTATCAAGCAACTCTTTTAGTGCAGATGTGGTACCAGCTATTACAGTCCCCCTTGGTGCGTAACCCTAGGGAGAAATAGGTCATCCAATTAGGCTAGTAGTAAACAAAATGACCGTGATTTAGTGATATGGGATTTAAGAAAAAAATTCCAAAGGGTACAGTTAATCATCTCGAGAGGTAAAAAGCATTCTAAAGCCTGCTATTTTTTATCTTATGATTGATAATTATAGCTCTATTCAGAAACTGAAATTTATTTTGCCACTTCATATCAATTCTATAAATAAGGGATATAAAGGGGTAGTATATCGTATTATGGAAATTTTCTTGGTTAACCAAATAATATGTATAACTTGTAAATGTAGTTATACTCGATGTTTGATATAACTACATCGATCAAGTCCCTGGGTTGACCTACTACTACTACTACTACTACTAGAACTCCTCCTCCTCCTCCTACTCCTCCTCCTCCTACTACTACTACTACTACTACTACTACTACTACTACTACTACTACTACTACTACTCTGTATTTGACTTAATGCTTACATAAGTTGGGTCATCAAACTTTGGAAATGGATGCAAAATAAGTCCCACTGCGGTGCCAATTGTTACAACTGCAAACACTGTGACCAGCACCAGACATGGACATCTCACCAGGATAGAGGAATACCTATAATTGTAATTGTAACTGTTAAGCTTATTGATCAGGAAATCACAGGTACATCAATAAACTTCACACAAAAACATACAAATGATTATTAGCAATGAACATTCATGCAAATCAGGCAAAACACAAATTTCATCTTAGAATTTGGCTTTAAGTCTCTGTTCACATCAACAATAGAAAAACATCAAATCTGGGAGCGTTTAGTAAATTCTAGTCAGTGCATATTACCTTGTGTGATAAGGTAAATCGTACCTTCTTATGACTAAAACTTAAAATACTGTAAATAACTTAAGTATAGCGGATAAGATAAGATAGCGATAATAGCGCTCTGCCCATGACCGCTATTATGAAATCTCCGTATTTATGAAATTCTTAATAGAACTTGCTGCTGCTGTTCAGTTCACCGCTATATTAAGATCACGCTATCCAGGGCAGTACCGTAATTGCGCTGTATAATGTTCACGCCATATTTAAGTGATTTACAGTAGTTGGCAAAACCCTGTCGTTCCGCCAATGACATCTTTTTAGATTTCATTGATCGTTTTCTCAGCTTTTATCCAATTTTGTATCATTTCCTTTTTATTGCTAACATCATTCGATCAACCTTTCAGCTAACCTAGCACATTTGCATGGTTATCGCTTAAGATGTGTATGGAATGCAATTGCTGGAACATTAGATATCTTCTCACTACAAAGGCCTGACACTGCATAACATTTTCAGTTAAAAAATTATCCCATCTCTAGTGCATACTGTATAGCTTGCCATTAAACCTGCACATTAAAGTCTGCAATTGGTAGATTTCAACTAATTTAGTCATTGTCTCACAAATGCTAATGAGCTTAGGGTACATATGAAATATTCTCCACCAATGACATGAAATATTATAGATGATTCATATCCAAAGGATGCTGACGCCAATATGAATCTAGCCTTAGATTACTCGCACCAATGAATCTTGATGGTTTCCTGTTTTTAAATTTCCTATTTACGATGTGTGTAATTTTACAATTTATTCGCTGGCAGAACTTAAATGAAGCCTCCTTAAACAACGACACATGGGAATCATTAATTTCACATTTTGATTTTAGTAATCGAAAGTATATATGCAATGCAAACAACTTGTTCTCTCGTGCTTTACAGTACTGCAGTATGAACTGAATCAATAACTATTGTGATGTGACCTTGAAATCATAGCTTAGATCAATATTCTTATATCAATAATAGGGCTTAACCTCACTTGCACAAAGATTATGTCGAATTGGCCCATTTCCTATCCCAAATCTAACCTAGAAGAAGACCTCAGCACATTCCTGAAGAAATGTCTACATACAAATACCCATTTCTCCCTGGCTTTTGGACGAGATTTTCTTGGCGGTTGTGCATGGGCTGGTTGCACTGCTGGTGTTTATCTCTTCATTTGGGTGTGGGATTGTGCCTTTGACTTTTGCTTTGTGGAATTTTGACCGTTTTGCCAATTATTGTCAAATAATGTGGTTTGGGGTTTGCACGACCGCCATGCCATCTATTATGAAAGTGCGCAACTATAAGATGGTGGCAGTGAACATGATATGGATTCGAAATGCTTATGGCGTCAAACTGGTTCATTAGGGATTATATTGTATTGAGTGGTTAACTTCCCGCACATTATTGAGTATGGCTTGTAATCTAAATCCGTGCTGTGCACGGGGCCTTGCGGTGAAGGAAACCTGGCGAAGAAGACTGATTCTATCACAGCCCTTATATACAGCATGGTCATGACATTTGCAAAGGCCTGATCGAAAAAAGGCTGTGATTGATACGTTTACATACCTACCACATCGAGGAATACATACATGTAAATAATCTTGTCAATGACATTGCTTTTTTAAGTTATTATTTTCCTTTTCTATTTGCTAAGTGGCCATCGTCTCTGGGTGTAATATATTTTCAGATAATAACCTGATTATCTGTGAAGTGATTGTAACATCCTCCCCCCTGTGATGTTAAAATGTAAAAGAATTGATGATAAGTAACTCTGTGTTATTTTACATGCTTTTGAATTCCTGATAAGATGAGGAAAAAAGTGGAAATATGTCAGTGAAATAGTCGGGTTATTTATTTGTTTTATTTTCCAAATCTGTATGTTAAGGTTCTCCCGTGTAGACAATTGGCTGTTCTAGTCCAACCAATTTCAATTGGCAGAAGCATTTCAATATGCAAGTTGGGTATAATGTGTTCGATTTGTTAATGAATTTATTGTTGTTGTTGTTTTTGGCAAGCGATAGAATGGGAATTAAGCACGTGTTGTAGGTGATTGTGGCCATACAGTGCCGTCTCAGTCAGCAGCAAAACCTTGTCCCACTAGGCCGGGCACTGTATGGCAGCTATCACTTACCACCCCCGATCAATTCTTACGCTAGCTCCAAATTACTGCCAAATTTCTCACATGCCCCCGCTAGCTCGGATTCGAACCAGCGACTGGGCAGTAGTGAGAGACAGCGAGAGGTCAGTGGCAACGCCTTAGACACGACAACTCAGGAGTGCCGTCCTGCTTGCTGAGGAGTATCACAGTTTTAAAAGGTAAGTTTTAGCGGAAATAAGCAGCACACATTATCAGCTTTCATATATCGTAAAGGTATGAATATTAACATGGAATTAATATTAGCGACTTCAACGAGTGTGTCCGATTCGCTAATATTACCAACCGTTAATATGTGTTCTATTTTTCTATTCTATTTGTCTTATCATCAGGTTTCGTTTCCACATCTTCAAACAAATCTGGGTCAATGGTCACTGGCTTGTTATTCAGGTGAGCTACTTTCAAATACTAGTATCAGCATTTTATGAAAATCCTGCCGGAGGCTTTACTGGCCAATTACTAATATCAGCCCCTGATATAGTCTTAAAAAGATCAACCTGTGCATAGTAATACATTGATATCTATCCTAGACCATCATGACTGCTATAGGTATGCCCTGCCAGGTCATACCGCATAAACAACGTTGTAACATGACACAGAAAACCTTTTTATGCCTTTCCTTGTTATCTAAAATCGTCTTTTTGAAAATCTGAGTAGTATATATGGGCATGATTGCCATTTTGGCAGGGGACCCTGCTAGTCTGGTACGACAGACAAATCTGGTTCTGTACGATCATAATCAGCTATAGCCATTCGAGCAGAGAAAGACATCAGCTATTACAGAACCTAGCGCTGGCTTGCACACACAACTCTTTAGCTATTTTCTTCATATTGAATCTCAGTAAATTTATAAACATGCATTTTCGGTATCAAATGTTAACGGATGTGCTCAAAAAGTTGGTATAATTGTATCTAATGGGGGAGGAGTCCCACTTACGGCTTTTAGGGTAAGACAAGTGCGAATTGGAAATTCGCAGCTTGTCTAAGCTTTCCTTATCTTATCGCGGTAGTTCGCAGTTATTCTTAGCTTTTCGTAGCTAAAGTCGCGATTTAAAAAAAAAGTTTTACATGTAAAACTTTTGTGTGCGACAAGAGTTTTTGTCGTAGTGATGTGTTTTTGTCGTACATTGACGTACATAGTTGAACATCATTTTCGTATATAATCGTATACTTTCGTAAATCATCGTACATTGTTGTGGATTGTTGAACATCGATTCGTGGCATATCGTACATTTTCGTATTTATTCGTACCTTGACGTACATTTTCATGCAGAAAATAAATGTACCCCTCTGACTTGAAACATTCAAAATAGTTTTACATGACCCACTGTATCATGAAATAACAGGTTATAAGGCCAATATTAACATACAAAGTCACGAATTGATGATGATTCAAACAAAAATCGTGGTGTTGTTACGAATTTTGCAATTTTTTTAGTCGAAACATGTTCGTATGTTGACGAATATTGTCGTAATAAGACGTACAAGTGTCGTATATATGCGTATGTATGTCGTATGCATTCATACTAAGTTCGTATATATTCGCACACATTTGCATACATGTGCACCTTCAGATTCGTACACAAGTACGACTATGTTCGCCTATTTACGACATGTTACGATATAAAAACGTACTGTGTCGCACATATAAGGATGTTGTCGAAACATTAATCGTAGCTAGTGTCGTGGGATGTCGTATAATTTCGTACCTATTTATTTTTTGAATATTTCATTTTCCAATTTATGCAATATAGAATTTGAAAAGTGCACTTTTTTCTAATTTTCGAGAAACATTTCTAAAGAGATGGTTATGAGATTTGAACCGAGTAGAAATTAGAAAAACTGTGGCGCACTTCCCTCCTCATTGATCTGTCCTGCACATTTGTGAAAGTTGATGTTCCCTAGTTCAGATGATGGCTCTGTGGTCTAAGGCGCCGCCACTGACTGCACGCTGTCTCTCACCGCTGCCTGGGTTCGAATCACGGCCTGGGCATGTGAGAAAGTTTGCCAGTGACTTGTTGTTAGGCGGTGGTTTTCGCAGGGTACTCCGGATTAGCCACAATTAATGGCACAATGTGAGTAAAGACGAAATTCCAAATCTCTAGTTCATAATAGTAATAATAAGAGCTCCGTTTGGGAAACACTATGCACATTGTTCGGGGGTTTAACCACTCACATCTAACACCCTGCTTGGTGATGCGCAATGTATTCATCATCCAAAGCCCTTTCAGGAAAGATATATCTTGTATAGTATGAATAGCAAATTAATCATAAACGCGCGCTAACAGCTATGAAAACGATATATGTAAAAGTTGACATACGCAATTCAAGGTATCCTTACGTAGTCGATTTGGATACATCTGCTATAGAATTTCGTTAGAAAATAATGCTCACAATTGATGAACCAGCTGGATGTCCTCCGTTCCATGATCATTCTGTCTGAAAATGTACTGCAGGTATAATAACAGCCAGGACCCGTCCAGCTTGTCTTTTGCAATGGACAGTTTCCTAAAAGACCCCTTCTCAGACAGGCAAAGTTTCTATGAAGATTTTTGGAATTATGAATTTATGGGGTGATAACCAAATATTTTCCTAACAAATCAGCTTCTGAGGCATTACTGAAGTACTGATTACCATTATCGAGGCAAGAGGCTATTAAGGGTAGTTTTAGGATCTGAAGTACGCGAACAGCAAAATCTGGACAGGTAGAAATTTCGAGATTGTATTTTCAGACAGGCTCTTTCTAAAATTCTTGCTGAGTCAGGACATGAAGCCGTATCTTTATTTAGCATCTCATTTCCAATGCGATTTATTCGCTACTAACAGTTTGTTCCTAGTCCTTTTAAAGCATGTTTATCTAATGCAGTAGCTACGATATAGTAGAGATACTGCAGAGGTGAAGAAGCTACTAAAATGTATTCCCCAAACACCTAGAACACCTGCATATCTACTATCCTCGTTTTTCATTAACACCATGTTTTCTTAGAAGAGAGAGTTTCAAAACTATTGTACAACGGCTCTGGCTATCACCTATATTCATAGATGCAGCACAAAAATCCAAATATCACATATCTATCTATCTATCTATCTATCTATCTATCTATCTATATATA
>OZ012688.1:8880977-8922931 GCA_963942565.1 Maea johnstoni | reverse complement strand
AGCCAGTGGTGAAAATAGACAGTAGCCCACCGGTCCGTTTCTACCAAAAATGATCAATGAGCTAGTAAAAGTCTATGTTTACCTGCCAGAAAGTCTACTAAATATTCTGACCACATTAATTTAGTAAGCACACATCCCGTTTCACATTATTTCTACATTAGTTTATAACTGTCGCAATTCATGAATTAAGCACAATTAACCATTAATGTTCAGTTATGAAATGGCTTCTGGCTACCATTTGGTATCAAAGTGATATGGACGCCTAATTTTTTCTGGTGGACCACTAGACTATTCATTTTGATGAACCGTTTGACCACCATGGCTCAGCAAACTGTCCAGCCCTGCATTTGCTGAAGGAATCACTTATTTCTTGAAGAGTTTTACGTAAATTAGCACTGCCACTTGTTGCGTGGTGTGCAATTGTACTGGCCTCTCTATCTATAGCGTCTGCTGCAAGTAAGCAGAACGTGGTGGCGGGCAAATAAGATTAGTTCATACACCCTCTCAACTTTCGTGAAGCGGATCTGAAATGTATCTATTTATTTTTCTTATAGTAATGTATTTCAATTTTCCACTCCAATCAATTACTTCTCTTCACAGTTAGAGTCATTTTAAGTTATTGCTTGCCTAATGAGAATTAGAGCTAAGTTTGTTCAAGGACAGGAATGATCTTCTGAGGCCTCAGTTTCGTGAGTCATCAAAATTGAAGGAACGCCATCTTTAACCCCCGATTGTAGTGAATCACGTAATGGTATGTCTAATACGGCTAGACAATCTAAAATACCATTTTGAGGAAACACTCCACTCTGTGATATGTTTTTGTTCTCAAAAAAACCCATAACAGAATTAAAAAGTCCCGTATGAGACAATGGGCTACTAGTATATCTCAGAATCGCAGTGCTGCAAGTCATCAGTAGAAGTTCGGCAAGTAAAACATTACCGGCTATGCGATATACCGGTATTTCGAATGCACACACTTGTTGGCAATGGCATGATGATTGAGTTGATACCAATCGATTCTAGCCAGGAATAATAACTTAGTTATATCTACCTTCTAATGCACAAAGTAATGACTGGAAAATAAGGTAATTTAATTCAATAAAGTCATTGCTTTACTCGTAACGCTACTCTGATAGTATCTATTTATTTTCTCCAGTAATTTATTCAAATTTCATTCTAATCAATTACTTTTTACCCAGTTGCCTAATTAGAAGTAGAGCTACGTTTGTTCATGGACATAAAGGATCTTCAGGGCCCAGCTTCGTGACTCGTCAAAATTGAGGTGGCGCCATCTTTAATCCCAGGTCGTCACGGTAAAAAATAAGTTAGTATGAATATGCACTTATGCAGTGGCGCATTAAAAATAAGCTGGTACTGTTAATAATTTCAAGACAGCCCTGTTCAATAAGTGTGTGAAATATGTACGGCTAGTTGTAGCCGATATCTATTCATGTATATAAATTATTACATGAAACTTTGAATGTACTGTTTATTTCACGACACATGTACTATGTCGTGGTCAATAAAGATACATACAATATGACGTTATATAGCTCTCTGGTATGGCTAGGTACGGCGATACAATCTAAAAGCACCATTTTGAGGAAACACTCCACTATATGAATACTATGATATGTTTTTATTCCAAAATCTTAAAACGATCATATCATATGCATTCAAGACTGGGAGAAATTAGATATTCCAGATTAGAGAGTGAGATACATCTCAGTATCGGCAGTGCTGCAATAATAGTAGTTCGCCAACTAGAATATTACTGGCTACGCTATACAAACATTTGTCGGTAGTACTTGGATTGTTACCAATCGACCAAACCGGATATGTACATAGCCTCTATTGTAATTATATATATATATATATAGGGCCATATCAAGCTATTCAAATCGTTGCGGACGGAATTTTAGAGAGTTAAATCCAATATTTTTCCTTAAATTCATGTAAACTTCCTGATTTTGGCTGTTTTATTTTATAGATATATCATTCTAAAACACTATTATAAAAAAAGTTTGTTAAATTTTTTTGACAATATAGTAGATTTTAATGAATTTCTTGCTGTTGCGGACGGGAAACTCTGCGACGAAGGTTTTAGATACCTTCACAAAAACAGAAATCCTTCTTCAAATACTGAAGAAAATCAAAGTTTTGCATATGTGCAATGTAGCCAAGATCCTCAACTCTCTATTTCTGCATGTATTTCAAATTTTGATCATCCCATTCAAATTTTGGAGAATTTATTCAGTGTTGCGGACGGAAAATGCATACTGTTGCGGACGGGAAAGTTTCGTCGCAAGTACAGGAGAGGAAGTATTCAATACGTAAAACATTTGTAAGAGGTCAAAATTTGATAACATCACTCAAAAATTGAAAATAGTCATTTGGAAGACTGACATAAGAATGTTTTATACAACATTATTCATAGATCAGTAGTCTAAATGCTGAGCTACAGATAAAATGATACCTGAAACTAAATTTCATTGGATTTAGCTCAGAGACTGATACTCCCAATTCTAGGTTCTTAAAGTATTGTGGCTTAAACATTGAAAACACTCAAAACAAGAACTCTACATTCTTTCTATTAGAAAAGATAACTATATACAGCAATTTAAGCAAGTTAATAGAGGATTCTTATAGCCAGGTTGTGGAGCGATGCTGGTGCTCCAAATTGCAATAGGGCTATATACCCAGATCTTGGCACTGAAATCTTAAGTGCAACTTAAAACATACTAGCAATGCTAAATTACAAGTTTAGATATACCACTGATTTTCATGATATGTATGTTTGGTTAGGACTACAAATTCAGTTCATATCCTGCACACCTACATAAATTCTCCATTCACCCAATAGACATGTTAGATCTGAGCCCCAAAAAATAGCCAACTGTCAATAAGATCAAATATATATGAATAAACATATCACATAGGTATTTTAAAGTATTTAGCAAACTGGACACTCAGTAACTACACATATTCCTAAATCATTCAGAATACAGATACTTTGGTATTTCACTTAAAGCAACTTTCTCAGGATCATTTCTGTTTTTCTCAACTATTTCTTGAACGCTCTGTACCTGATGCCATGTTGATGATGCAATAAGGAGAAATGATTTAGCTTTCTACCAGCTCATCTAATTTGCTGATATAGCTAATTTATTAATTTTCATAATGAGTTCTCATAGGTTCTAGCATAGGTCTAATAATAAATGATCCAACCAATGTACAGGTGTACACATTCAGCACTGTCTAGACATGAAGCTTCATCCTGTCTGCACCCCTACATCCTTAATCCTGAAGCCACCTATTCAGTCAATCGGGGTAAATGCAATTTCCTCCCAACTCTTTCCTCCCTCCCACAACTGGAGAACCAGAGGTAAATGCAATTTCCCCCTACCCTATTCTTCTCCACAGACTGGAGAATCAGAGGTGTTGATGAGAGGGGGAAGTGAAGGTAAAACAGAATCCACATTGTTTGGGCTATACCAGCAACCTTGATTTGTGTGTAGGAAGTGATTAAAACCAGGAAGTATAGAATTATTGTTCCTGTTAGAACTGACCAGGTGGTGAGTGAAATCATCTACCTCTGAGAACATAAACTAAATTATGCTTTTCATAACTTTCTCTGTTTAATGTTCTAAAGGAAGCATCACACCTAAGTACGTTGGAACTATTATGCTGAGTATGTATGTAAGAGACAGAGTGGTACTCAAAGTTTGCTCATACCTCCAAGGCCCATTACCTACTAGTGTGATCCTTCTTTTCTGTATATTATACCATTAAAACAACAGAGATCTCTTTCTTTGGAAAATTCCCCAACCCATAGAGGGAAGATGGATGTGTCTTGAACCTTTTATTTAGATGAAAATCCATAGCTGCCATTGATAACCTGACTTTTGCCTTACAGTCATACTTCCTGTCCCAATCACTTTCCCGTCCGAAACAGCACTAACTGTTGCGGACGGAAAGTTTTCAAACTCCATTTTTACAAGTTATGTGATTTATTTTCTTCATTTTTTTACATTAATAGATATGCATTATAATGAAGTAAGAGGATTCCAAAAATGGTTACATAATCACTTAAAATGAATTTTTTATAGAAACTTTTCAAAGTTTTTTGTTGCGGACGGGAAAATGGCTATCGAACCAGTTCAATACCTCATTGATCAATGATCACCAGATAAAATACGTTCAGTGGTTATGTACTTCAGCCTCACACCTACAAAAAGACACCAAAAAAATGTACTTCTGACAACCCTATCAAAATAAAATGATTTTAATCACTTTTCCGTCCGCAACACTAAAAAAAACTATTTTTAAGGTAAAAAGTCAATTTTATGTGAGGTGGAGGGGTTTAAGTTCTGTTTTTTTTTCATGTTTGTACACTTTAGGATGTCTTTTTTCAGTACGTCTTCAATTCATATTGGTAAAATGAAATTATTTTGTAAAGTTCTCCGTCGCAATTATTGTGATATGGCCCTATATATATATATATATATATATATATATATATATATATATATATATATATATATATATATATATATATATATATATATATATATATATATATATATATATATATATATATATATATATATATATATATATATATATATATATATATATATATATATATATATATATATACATATATATATATATATATATATATATATATATATATATATATATATATATATATATATATATATATATATATATATATATATATATATATATATATATAATTTCAGATTCTTGCCTGGGAGGCAGGCCAGGTGATCCCCTATGTTACACAGGTATAGGAGTGATAAACCACATCACTATCAACGTACCATCTTATGCCAATATGCACATTTCTTCTATATATATCACTCCTATATTATATCACAGCAGTGCACGCATACGTTTTCCCAGACGTGCACACTAGACAATTAACCTAGTACCTATAGCCCCTAAAAAGTTGAACTTCCCACATATGTTGTACATACAAATGTTGCCCTCTTTTGATACCCTAAGTTTGTCATCCTTAAAACTCGAACCATTTTGCTATTAGAAACGTCGTCTGGATGTTAAGATACTTGTGTGAATTAGACGTGTTAATCACAAGACTACCATCAACCCTTCTTCAACTATTTCGTCCAGACATTTATTTCCAAGCTATTGTCAAAGGTATCATAGATTCAGACGACTCCTTCCAACGGAACTCGTGAGCATGGAAGGGTTAAAATGGAGAATACTGATGACTGATGTTTCTGAATTTCGTCACTTCTGTCTGAGCCTGCACTACTCAAACGGTAACCACACATACCTTATGTGGTGAGTTGGTAACTGATAATGCTTCAGCCTCCATGACATGTACTTGGATTGCTCTCCAGTTTGTCTATTTCTGTGATGTGTGTCATAGTTAAAATTGGGTACATTTCATTGTGGAAGCACAAGATAGAAACAGTGAAACTTCTAAAAGATAACACCTAGGAGACATGAAAAACGCCTCTTATGAACACATATTCCAAATCCAATTTGATTTTATCGCAACATAATAAAAGAGCAACTCCGAACTGTTCTTGCAAAATCACGTCTCTTGTGGCCTTTTGGGTATATCTGCAGGTTTTTCTACGATAAGAAAAGTTACGATTGTGAGTTCATTATACCAGAGAGCTTTTTAATATACGCCCCCTATAACATTATTTACTTCGACCGGGGGATAAAGATGGCGTCTCTTCAATTTTGATGACTCACGAAACTAAGGCCTGAAGATCATTTATGGCCCTGAACAAACGTAGCGCTACTTCTAATTAGGCAAGCAATAAAATGATAATGACGGTGGTGAAAAGTAATTGATTAATTAAGACGGAACTTTGAGTAAATTACTATAAGAAAAATTAATAGATACTCTCATAGAAGATTTACGATAGTGGAATGACTGCATTGTATGATCGTCTCGTCATTACCTTGTGCTTATTTGAACGTGTATTAGAAGGTTGATATTATCTATCTAGATTATCTATCTATCTTTATCTACACTGATATTTCGCCTGTACAGGCAATTACTTTATGTACACTTTGTTCGGGAAACACGAGTTAGATGCAATGAAACTCCTAAAAGATAACACCTAAGAGAGGAATACCGCCTCTTATAAACACATATTCCCCATCCAATTTATCGTAATACAATAAATACATGTATATAATTATCATAAAAGAGCAAATGCGAACCGTTTTCGCAGAAGGTGTGCACACATCTGGCTAGTGGCTACTTTTTGATATCACTATTCTTTTCGCTGCGAATAGATAAGTTAAGGGGTTCATTATTACGATATCGTTCCTAGGTATGATCAGGGATATAATCATATATATATATATATATATATATATATATATATATATATATATATATATATATATATATATATATATATATATATATATATATATATATATATATATATATATATATATATATATATATACATATACATATATATATATATATATATATATATATATATATAGAGAGAGAGAGAGAGAGAGAGAGAGAGAGAGAGAGAGAGAGAGAGAGATACATGCATACATATACATGTACGTATGGACATGTATTGTATATGTATACACATGGATACGTATACATACATACATACGTACGTGTGTATGTGTGTATATTAGGGTAGACTAATAGCGGACTAATCTGGACAAGGCTGGGGATAACCCTGACACGTCACCAGGCTAGTATGAGTCATCACGGAGGAGGTTACACCGCGTCCCTAGCTATATTCAACCTTCAGACTTCCTCCGCAGTCTACCCACGCTAACATGCTCAGACGTCTCTAAAACGTCTATACACGGTCAGGCACTGGGTCGGACATCGGGAATACGTTTATATGCACTTTCTTCCTATTTAGCCCAACTCAGAGGAACGTGGAAAATTCACTATAAGCGTTGTAATTTTTATCATAGAGTATTTATGTGAAATGTCATAAAAATAGCTGCATTCTGTATATGGTTAGGAGACGTTGGGACAATACTTCCGAATCTTTAAGTAATAAACAAAATTAAATGACGTTAGAGCAGTAGGTTAGTCCTATATGTATACCTTCAATGTTAGCCTGGCTGTATTTAGGTATAATGCCCCACCACTATATATATACCAAGTAGGTTTGATGTCTCTCTCAAATTATAGATGCCGGCCAGCACTATAGTACTGTTTTCCAGATATCACAGACTTGCAGCAAGTCTACTACATGTACAATGTATACACGCATGCTATGTGACAATTAAAGGTGGGCGGTGAGTGTTTCGGATGTTTGCGGAGGTGGAGATCAATCACATTTAGATCACATAATGTTATTTTTAATCTACCTGGAATCAATAGTTCCTGTTAAAGATGCTTTTAGGTGTTGCATGCCGCGTGGGTAAGCTTATTATTTGCAACTCCGAGTCGCCGCCATAACAACTTAACAAGCCGGTGCATCTCCACATATATGCATTAATACATGTATGATCAATCAACTGAACGTATTATATGGTTAAGGTATTGTGGGGGTACTATACACCTACACAATACTTGCATCGTGACAAAGTTAGCATGAACGGGAATTGCAACATTATAATTTTAACACTCGACTGTACATATCGCACGCTCTGTTTTAGAATGCAACATTGTTGCCCAGTCATCGGCACCCCTAATACGTATCTGCCTCCTGTACACCATTTTGATGAAATTGACAGGGAGCATCAACGCAAACTTTCGTAGCATTGCGTTCTTGTCGAATTGCACCTGAATTAAATATTTCTAATTGTCTCATGATTTTATCATTTCTGAGTTTATCTGAGCCATCCAAATCCCGAGTACAATGTACCTCCCAAAGCCTGGATCAATGATGATACATTTGGTACTAACTCAGGAGTTCGCCAAGCTCTACACAAATATTTGAAGGAAAGCTGTCGACTGACTTCAGCAGGACCAATATAACACCTTCAATAGTTTCAAGAATATTTGTTTAAAAAACGGTTATTCCCCAAAACGTGAGGCCTTTCTTCGGTAGCGATGCCTGAATGTGTTAACCAATTCAAGAGTATCTCAAGTCCAGAAATTGTCATCAAGACAGCTATCTTCCTTCCAGTTTTAATTACGAGTTTACATTTTACAAAGTTTTTGAAAGAGAGTTGATAGCAGTGTTCCAATTAACAATTCTCTTTCAAAGCTTTATAAACAAAATTAAACATGCTTTTGCCAATTTAATTTTCCCCAAATGCGAGTATCAATGGGTTACGCTTTCAGCTGAGTCTTTCTGTATGATTCCACCGGTGACCACCCTGCACATTGCATCAGAATTCCCCAAGAAACTACATCTTCTCGAAGATTCTGGCGCCAAGGGGAGCCTTAAATACCCTGGATCTAGGCAGAGACATTGCACGAAAATGAAAAAAGGGTCAAAATAAAGGTCTACCTGCTTTTAGGATGAGGCTCCTGTGGTCCAGATCTGATATGTTCATTTCATCCAAATCGCCGCAATTTAAGTAAATAAGATCCGATTCGATATCATATCCTTTGGCTACAAAAATATCCATATATTGATGCAATCCCAACTGTTCGAGAAAAAGTCTCACCCCTTCGCTCATATTCGTAACTGAGGTAGGGTTTTAAGTGCGATTGTAAATACGTGTGGAGGTGTTGAGGTGTAGTAGTAGTTGTGAAGTTGTAGTAAACTATCAGCTGTGATTTTGCACCGGATCCAAAACATGCCCCGGACATGTTCTACAATATCATGAATATTTATCAGCAATATAATGGGACTTGCTGGGACACGGTTGGTTGAGGGGCGAAACTGGGAGGGATTTTACCTCCCACAAGACGCTTGGGGTCAACTTACACAAAACACCAACCCTACTTGCCCAAGCTTGTCCGGAATCCGGGGGTAAAGCGTCAAGAGGAGGTGATCACGTGACCTAGGGGATTTCCCCTAAAGTCCGACCAATTAAAACGCCGGCCCAAGTCACATGATCACAGTCGCCACGACGTTCAACATGGCCGCACAATCATCAGCAGACAGCTCCAGCGTGGATAGGAAAGTTGCCTTAATTACTGGTATAACAGGGCAGGTGAGTATTGATTATTTGTGAAACGATTCTATAGTTTGGTCAGAATTATATGACCGATTTTTGTCGAAGTTCCTCAAAGGAATCTGTTGGAATTCGGTGAAGTGAAATCGAAATTGGCAGCACTGGCCTGTCAACTCAAAACAGGTAACACCCACCTTACTTGCACCTGCACTTGCACTTGCTCATTTCTTTTCTCAGACAAGAAATACGTAATCGAATTGAACATGTCGACAGTCAATTTACTTTAAACGCAGAGTGACTTTCTACTGACACGTATTTTCTTATTACATACTAGTCTAGAGATTCATCTTGAGTTTATTAATTTATCTGTTTCTATGGTGCTTTATAATAACAAACCATCAGGCATTACATACGTTTTTAGTTATTGGTGCAGTCGTTGCAAGGAAGTGGGAACCACTTTGGATAATTTCAGATACATCCAACTTTTGGCATTTCTGATATTATACATCTGTCATGAATGATTTTTTTCCATAATTTTTCTTATTCTACCGTAGTTTATGAATTATTCAGTAATATATGTGATCAATGATCATGTAGATATGTTAATGTACAAAGTCATGCTCTCAAATTGCATGATATTTTTTCTTTCCCTGATTTTGCACACATTGTCCCTACTACTTCACAAATGAAAGAGTTTCTAGATCTGGCGCAAACATGTGTGCTGGCTGTTTGCGTTTAGGGATTCCAGATTACTTTGTTTGTTTCGGGTTCCTCACCGTATTTACCCCAGAGGTGTGACTCCCAAGGGAGGACCTACAGAGAGCTCCCAACCCATCCAGTCATCAGTACCAGGGACTTAGCCAGAACCTGTCACACCTTTCTTTGGACAGGTAGTTTTCTAAAAACCTCCAGAGTGTTTGGACAGGCAATAATTTCTAGTGAAGATTTCTCAATGTTGACTTTTGGGCGTGTAATAACCCAACATTTTCCTTACGAACCATATTCTAGGGCATAGCTGAAGTGTAAATTGCCCTTTTTGACACACTAGGCTATTCATTGTAGCTGGTATAAGGATTCGAAATAGATTAGTAGCTAAATCTGTACGTGCAGAAATTTTGAAATTGCTCTTTTGGAGTTGTAGGCATTTTGGAAATCCTGGCTAAGACCCTGGTCAGTACCCTCGTCACCCCTAGGCATTTGGCTCCACACTCATTTGTCATGAAGCATGAATGCATCACTAGCATCAGGTCTCATCCTGGTTCGAAAGTGACCCAACGCTGAAGAGAAAGTTGCCTCACTTGCGTGGTGTTCCAATTTCCTCCATGACCTGCATATCCAAGCTGTCACAAAATGTCACACTTTTTTGCGCCTTAAATGAAAAATGTTGTGACATGCAACTTTTATATGACAGTATAGCAAATTTCTTACTTCTGTCAACTTATTCTCTCAGCAGCTTAAGAAAATCAGTATAACAAATCACTCAAGCTCCCTTTTAGATTACATCTAAATCTAAGCAGTTAAGACTCTTTACCAATAAAGCAACATATTTAGAACTGCTAGATCTCAGTAGCTTAACCAAAAACCTGTGTACATAAAGGTATGTGCATTTTAAAGAGGGCACTAAACCTTGGGCAATATAACAAATTAACCTAGTATCAAACAAGCCTTCTGTAAAAGCTTCCTTTTAGATTATCTCTAAATCTAAACAGTTAACCCTGCTCTTGCTATCACCGGATATATCCTTTGCTGCATATCTTGCCTGTGTGGCCAACACCGGATATATCCGGTCTTTGGGTACCCTTGCACTTAGCATTTAGAAATAAAAACTACATAGGTCAATTAAGGGGTATTGAATAATACTAGATATCAAGGTTTTACCTCTTACTATGTTTCTATTTCAGTTTGTGAAGCACATTATTGAAACAGTAATAGAAATCTATGAAATCCTTCTGATTTGGTGGGTAGCCCACAATATCCCTGGTCCCAGGGGAATAGGTTCTCCCATATGGTGGTCTTGCATGGTTAAGACTTTTTAAGAATAAGTTGACATATTTAAAACTGCTCTCTCAGCAGTTTTAGAAAATCAGGAACCTGTCTTACCTGCGTACATAAAGGTACATGTATTTTACAGGGGCACTAAACCTTGGACATTATAACATATCAACTTAAAGTATCAAACAAGCCTTCTGTAAAAGCTAGTTTTTCTGCGTTGGGCAGATCACATTCTTATACCACTGTTTGTGTACTAAATGATACATATCCCATGTCTTTGGTACTCATTTGACCCCAAAAGTAGCACAAATGCCAATCCTATTGCAATTTGAGTTTCTGTTTCTCCTACTTGGGAACTTCGGAACTTACCCTGGCGAAAATGTTAACTGATCTACCGTACAGTTATTCAACATTGATTTTCAGAATCTTCTAAAAGATTTGTGCCTATATCCACTGTAGTCTGTTACTGATGTAACATATATATGTTTTACCTTACAGCTATTCAACATTGACTAGCAGAATCTTTTGAAAGATTTGAGCCCTGATCCAATGTGCATGTAACAGGTGTTTTATGTTCAACTTTGTATAGACAGGCCTTGACGCTAACTTAAAAAGTTACTGGCCCTGTAGGAACAGTAGGAACAAGTATCCACTGGTCCTGCAAGATTTTTGGTGGTCCTGCAATTTCTTTACTGCTCCTATAAATTTTTCTCATAATTTCATCAGGCATTTGATGTGCCTAATACGGGGGAACACCTGATAATAAGAATGTCCCCTAATGTTCCCTGGTCTTGCTGGACTAGTTGAACTTAGTTTTTACTGGCCCAAGGCCATTTTGGGGGATTTTTACTGGCCTGGGGCCAGCATTTTGCTGTTAATGACGAGCCCAGCAAATAGAATCTTATGTGAGATTTGAGCCGTGGTCCACTGGTCCTGTAACAGGTGTTTCAAGTTCTACCTTACAGCTATTCAAGGCTGAAGACCTGGAGCATTGAGTCAGCCCTGGGCTCTGTGTTTGATTGAAGTCTACTGAACAGATATCAGGGAACTGTACATAGCATGTAGCTCACTGCAGCCCCAGGCTGTAAGGAATAGCTTCAAAATGGGGCAGGCCTCGGGCTTTTCATATATATAGACTCATAATACTTGTGTTGAGAATCTGTCGTCATTTTTGGCTGTTTAATGTCCAGGCCGCTGGTTATTAAAGTATCTCCCTATTTATGATCAAAATTTCATCCGATTCCAGTAGTGTTGAGAATTAATCATTATTTTTTGGCTTGTTTAATGTTAGGCCTAAACAAAAAATATGTTCGTTTCCTATTACATGCTAGAAAGAAATAGGGTAGGTAGGTAGGGAATTTATTTTATTTTATCATAATTTTTTTCTCTCCTCCATGGTGCATTGGATGTAAATGTAAAGCAAAATAGCAGCATCTAAAAGTGTGATATCTAGATCTATTTAAATCCACTGAGCAAGTATTATATGCTGATATTTGATGTTTTATTTACTTTTTCGATTCCTTAGTATGCCATGCATGGAATATGAAGCAGTTACAATTGTTTACCTTGCTTTTAAAAAAATATATATTTTGGGCAATAAAAAGATTAGGGTAGGGGCAAAAAATAGGGTAGGTAGGGTAATAGGAACCAAACATTTTTTTAGGCTTTAGCGGCTGGCAAAGATGGTCTCTCTCTTTTTCATATTTGGATACTCGAGACTCCATCAGATTTTAGTAGTGTTTAGAATCAGTCATGGTTTTTGGCTCTTTTCTAGTCAAAGCTGCCGGCGAAAAAGGCCTCCCTCTCTTTTTAATATCTGGTCACTCAAAACTTCATCAGATTTTATAGTAATCTTGGGAACCAGTCACAGTTTGTGATTTAATAAATCAAACCTCATAATTGCTGGCCACCATAATTTCATCATATGTGTCTTTTAAACCATGAATTCTGTGATGGTCCAGGGTCTTAGATGTAGGGCTGTGCTCATCAGCCAATTTTTTGCGATTCAATTAATTGACTATTTTTTTTTTCAATGTTGATTTTCTCGATTCGATGTCAGCAGACTTTGTCGAGTGCTCGATGTCCCAGGACTCGAGCACAGCCTTTCTTGAATGGCAAGTGGGCATCCCTACCTTTAAAAAACACTTATAAGAACATTTTTGTTGGGAATTTCTAAAAATATTAAATCCTACGATAGACAGTCACACCTTCGTGTCAAACTTGCATGGGTTACAAAAGATGAATATTGTGCATTTTAAACCAGGATGCCATTTACAACTCATTCTAAATCCTGGATCAGCTTCAGGGAATTGTCTATAGAAATAACATTGAACTTCCCTGTTAAGATATGTGTTGCTTATCAGCTGTAGAGGGGATGATGTAGGTCAAGGCATGTTTACTCTTTGGTCATTGTTTCCCCGGAGAAAATATTTTGTTTATAAATAAGACAGTGGTTGACATACTTTCAAGGGTCAACCCTACCTTTCTTACCTCGATATATTAGGTGTGCATATATATATATATATATATATATATATATATATATATATATATATATATATATATATATATATATATATATATTTATATTTATATTTATATATATATATATCGATTATGTGTATGTGTGTGTTACTTGGTGAATATATGTTTGTATAGTATATATGCACTGTACATGTGTGTGTTTATGTACTTGCAAGTATGTTGAGTATGTCAACCATTGCCAAGACAATGTGTATAGTTTCATGTCGGCTTCTCTGAATTGTTTTCTTGGAGAGGAGGGAGAAATGGTCTTTAATACATGGAACTTCCTGGTTGTAGAGATTAGGTCACTTCCAGGAACTTCCTTAGACCTGCTTGCAGCCCTGCCCAGTAGCAGGCGTCATAACCCATTTTCATTCTACTCCCAGAATAGTAAACATTTCTTCTTGAGCAACCATACCATTGTTGTGACCTACTTACAGAGGCAGTGTAACTGTAACCATGAGCCTCAGTAGAAGTTTTGCAGATTTAGCTATATCATAGACTAGGTTCCTAGTCCCTAAAAAGTTGACATTCCCTTCTGTGCTGACCAAGCAGTGTGGTGTAGTACCAGGTATGTAGATAGATGGCACCACCTGCGCCTCCCATTTCTAGAGGTTTTCATAATCAAACTGAATCCTGGTGAGATAAGTGTAAACTAAATGGACCACTTTGGCCACTTAGAATATTTGGTGCTAGGTAGCATATAAAAAATAACAGAAAATTGATATGACAGCCTAGAAATCTAGGCTAGCTATATCATAACCCTTCCAATGCTGAGGCTACTTTCACCCAAAGCACACTGACGCAAAGACTTTCGAAAACCCTCTTAACCTTGTCATGTTGGTATTCATTGGATAGCTCTTGCAGAGTACTATCAGATGAGTACCCATGTGCCAGGGTTTGAGTCATTAAAAACAAATTGCATCATTTATTAGTGGCCAAATTAGCCACCAGCAGCGTAAACCCATAGGTCTACAGGTCAAAACCTGCATTTTCATATACCAGAAGACAATCGCCCTTCACATCATCAGTGACCAAGAGTGCCATAGAGAAGTTTGATTCCAGAAATATCCACTCAGTTTTCAGTCATTGATTGGTAACTCCAGTGTTAATGGTTTCATATCAAGATTTTTAATGAAGCCAAAAAAAATTGTCGCAAATAATGGGACTGGTAATATATCAGAAAAAGTGATAAAAAAACAATATTCCTAATTCTAAATAATCTAAGATTAATAAAAACAAGTAGATATGAAACCAGCAGCTCAACCTGAATAACCTGGCTGTGACGAATAGCCCAAAAGTTACCTTCTGTGCATATTTGTGCGCAGCTTTCTCTGTAATGTACGAAACAATCAGTCTTTGTCTCCTAGTAACGTCACAGGCCAGACTCAACATCCCTGGAATAGCCAGGTCATCACTATTTGTGCATATAGAATTTTGTCTCTCGTTACAAATCCATTCTTTTATTGATCTTAGAAGTAATGGCAGTTGGTCTTATTATAAATTGCAGGTTTCCTTATGGTGCCCAGCACTGTACATGAAAATGAATTCTTTGTCATGTCCCGTGATAGACACAATCTTTTCCACAAATTCCTCCTTCGATGTCAATAACTTAAGTTTGGGCCATCATAGGGAAAAACTAAAACCAGGTCTGAAGAATTCTAAAAGTTCTCTATGAGATGCATGTAAAACTTAAGTTTCAAAGGATGACAAAATGAGTAGTCAGGACCAGATTACTGTGGAATGCCCCTATGCAGTAATGATGTTTATTGTGAGTAATGATTGATCTGTTGTATTTTCAGGATGGTTCTTACCTGGCTGAGCTGCTCCTGGATAAAGGATACCAGGTAAGTAGTCATCAAACCATTCGACTGATTTTGCAGGCACTACATAAGTTTCAGAAGTAACTTACCATGCTGGGCAAGTAGTTCATGACCTTTACTTGCCTGACATAATTTTTGGCTTGCCTGAAATAAGTTATATGGTAGATTGGCATGTATTATTGATCATGGATTTAATGATTTGAAAACCCATTTTCTATATAATGTTGTTGCATTGTTTGCATATTTCTCGATATTTGTGCCATTTTCTTTATATAAGAATTGTGTACACTGCTCAGAAAACCAGCTTGCCCATTCGGGCAAGTGAAAACTAAAATGTACTTGCCCGAAAGCCCTTTTTTCATAAATTCACTTGCCGGGCCAAGCGGGCTAGTACTTATGTCAATGCCTGTTTTGCTTATAATTATACCCTTTAACCCATTCATGGCTGGAATAGCTAAATACTGTTATTAAATGGTTATAAATCTCTACCAGAAGCAATAATTAAAAAAACACTACCGTAATTTCGCGTGTATAAGACGCACCTTTTTACACTAATTTTTACACTCAAATCGGGGGTGCGTCTTATACACAAAGCTAGAAATCTAGGGTGTTTTACATCGAGTTACCAGGCCACTCGGAGATCGCCAATTACAATTATAATGCGGCCAAGACAATGCCCATCGATGTTTGCTTCGTCATTGATGAATTGTAATTACCGAACCACCCTCCGCTAGAATTTACTGATTACAATCCATGTGACATGCCTAGGACAATGGGTAGTGAGTAGCAACACAGGGGGATACGCATTGATGTCACGCTGATGTCACATTTCACTCATCTCAATATGCGTTTTACTGGCTTTCTAGCGTTATTCTTGAGGAGTTGATTTCCTACAGTAATTCCGAAAAGGGGGTGCGCACTATACAAAAAGCTAAGGTCTATACATCATTTTAAAGGCCTGGACAAGGGGTGCGTCTTATATACGGGTGCGTCTTATACACGCGAAATTACGGTATATCCATAACTCTTCTTCAATTGTTTATGAAAGTATGCTTCATTCCAAAGTTATTTTCAAAAATATAATAAGTCTAGACAACACTTGTATTCAAAGTATATCTCCATGTATGAAATATAGGTGAAGTACAGGAATTAACTATTTTGTCTCTCAACTTATGTACCACTGTATGGGAGGGTTCAAAAAAGCAGTAAGTGTGTGTTTGTAAGATTGTACCTATGATTTCACCATTCCATGACACAATAATGAATCACTCCTAATTTCGAAGACTGATCATCAGTCTGTCAAAGTTATCGATGATCAGTTTTTAATCAGAGACATTTTTGCGCGAACTTGCAGGTGCACCAGCTATCGATGATCAATGTTTAAATGTACTTAAAGATTGATGGTAGATAGGAAGTATATGCTGTAGTGAAACAAGACTATTATCATAAGATTTTGTTATTTGGTAGTTTGTAAATCTATCTTCTTGTCTTAGAAATGTGTAAATAACTTCATTTGTAGATACTAGGTAGCCAAATGCAGCATTGTTTCATGATCGATCATCAAAACTGGAGATGATTACTTTGAAAGTTGATTATCCTAAATAACAACTGATCATCATGATCGCACACCCCAAATAGTGAGATCTCCGATTAATCAGAACAACACTAATAATGAAGCTGTGTTCTCTTGTCGTCTAGGTCCATGGCATCATCAGACGCGCCAGTACCTTCAACACAGGCAGAATTGAGCATCTCTATGCTGACCCCAAGGCTCACAGGGAGGGAGGTAGGTCACAAAACATACGGTCTACTGCTTTAATTTGCTAAAAATTTAGAGTGCTAAAAATTTCGCTTCAAAGCCCTGCTGGAGATTTTTTTTCGCTACATAAAATTCACACATTAACACTAAAATTATATATATTGATATATATTATCATATGTTCATTTTGAAAGATGTTATTTTAGGACTATCATGGGGAGCGGGAAAATAACGAAAATTAAGTGCCCGTAAAAAATATCAGTTAAACTGTAGTTTACCCAGCAGGGCGTGTGGGCATCATTTGGACACCCAAACCATCAAAAAGCGCCCCCCTCAGAACACACAATTGTTTTAGGGACTATAAGACCATGTCCCTTATTCTTTTGCTATCACAGCATTTACAGGTCTGAGTTAAAGTTTTTTTTCATTTTACAGAGGCTTGAAGGCAAGTAACAGACAACCTTTGAAAATTCAGAGCTTGTTTTTTTGGCTCATTAATGAGAGCAGAGGTTGTTCTATGGCTTGTTTTTTTGCCTAGAATTATTTTGTATTCATTTTTCGACGTCAATAAGTACAGATACAAATAGGTTTGGGTTGTATGACACTGCGGTGTGGTTGTCAAAGGTAACAATATAACAAAATAGGGACAGGTGAAAAATTGGTGATATCTATATAAATATTTTGAGACATGCAAATTAGGTGCTCTTGAAAACTTAACCCAATAGAGTCTTTATTATGTTTGTTCCTTGCATGTAGCAATTTGATACAGATTTCATAAAAGGCAAACTTCATAGATTTTAGGTCCTCATAATTGCTATAGGTTTAAACAGTATAATCAGGAACTTTAGAATAGACTAAGCTTCCTGGTATAATGAAGCATATGTCTAACATGGGCCAGCCGATTCCCAAAATTATGTATTTTGCGTTTTTATTTTGTTATTGTTATTATTTGTTTTCTTATAATTTCGTTTGTACAATGACTTTTAAAAGTAATAGTTGATTGTGAATACTTGAAATAGAAATATATTTTTTCTGAAGTTAACCCCCATGAGGACATTCTTGGTTTCTGGATTTTGAAAAGATTATTAAACTAGTGAACTTCCATAAGGATTTTTTTCCACTGACTTACTGTTTGAATTTCTTTCTTTTTTATTCAGACGGTAAGTGGCATAAATTGCCAATAAAACATTTTTCTGATGGTGTGTAGGGGTATAAGATCACCCATTTACATCTGATGCATACACATAGTTGGGTAAATTTGGACATATGTTAATAAAAAGGAAAATTGTGAGAAATATTTGACTTCAAGTTACTCCCTCTTCAAATAATTTTCAAATATCACTACATTTGATGATTCATTTTAAAAGTTATCCTGTTTTGGGGGCTTTGCGCTGATGGCCGAGTGGTCTAAGGTGTTGCCAATGACTGCCCACTGTCTCTGATCACTGCCTGGGTTCAAATTCAGGCTAGGGGCATGTGAGAAGGTTGCCAGTGACTTTGGATTTCCTCCACCACTGCCTAGTAGTGAATTAGCCTAAATATGGCAGATAAAAGTGATGATAATTAAAACTCCAAATTCCAAATTTATCCTTTGTGTTCAATGCAGATAGAAATGGGGCAAGTAGTGGTAGGTATCACTGGTATATACAGTCGACAATTACATCTTTAAGATGCACTCACTTTTATTACAGCAGCAAAGATAGATAAGTTATGAGATGTTAGAAAACCTGCTGACAGGTTAAATTAAGCTCCATATATGTTGGTTTTGGCTCCAGGGGGTATTATTTAACATGGCCTATACTCTTTTTTCTCTCTCCGTCTTTCTCTTATCTATTTCCCTCAATATGCAGGGCTCTGAATTAGGGGGTACCAGCAGCCCAGGGCTCCCTTGAATTCTCCTGCAGCTCCCTCAAATTTCTACAGGGAGCCCAAAGATGTACTGTTTTCTTTACAAGACACCTTAAGGTAGCTTTTGAAGATGCAGTTGGGCTCCCTGGAAATATGATTTATTTCGACCCCTGATATGTTACACTCGCACCAATAGGTCCAATTGACATGACCTTTTATTATATGGGGCTGGTTGTTGAGACAAGCTGTTGCTAGATTTATTGTCAGTTATTGATCAGGAATGGCATGTTGGCAAGACTGGCAAAAGGAATGAGGTTTATGCATGCTTGGATATATGGCTTAGATGTAGACAGTTGGTGTATGCATAATACTCTATAAAGAAGGTCTCTCAATGATTAGACTATAAACCGAATACTTTTATGATTTCTCCACTGAATTGCATGAGGGTGGGGCTGCCGACTTTATTGCACACGGGTGGGGTGGGGGGGAGAGGCGGGGTTGGGGCTACCCCTGATGTGTGAGTGGTCCAACATTGTGTTTTGACTGCTCCTTTTCTCTCCCCACTGTCAAAGTCCTGCTCGTGGCTCGCGACCATGTTGCCAGTGACTTCATGGTTAGACTGGTTTACTCTGCCTTAAATGGGCATGAGATTTGTATGTAACTATATATATATATATATATATATATATATATATATATATATATATATATATATATATATATATATATATATATATATATATATATATATATATATGTGTGTGTGTGGATGTGTGTATATATATATATGTATTATATATATATATACATATATATTTATATATACATATATATATATATATATATATATATATATATATATATATATATATATATATATATATATATATATATATATATATATATATATATACATATATGTATGTATGTATGTATGTATGTATGTATGTATATATATATATATATATATATATATATATATATATATATATATATATATATATATATATATATATATATATATATATATATATATGTATATATATATATATATATATATATATACATACACACACTCACTTATTCAATGTATTTCTATTGTTGGGTAAAGTTTGAGCTGGAAAAGAAAATGGAAATGTGTCAGGCAAGGCCATTGCTCAAACCCATTTAACTCCTTAATTGTAACAAATGCTGGGGTTGAGCTTGCCACTAGCCCCATAGCCAATGGCTACAGAAAATTGTGTTAGGCTATAATGATATTTGCCTTTGTAGCCCTGATGTCTATAAAAAAAGTGAAATTCTAAAGTCATGCTCAGAGCAATATTGGTAATAAAATCAGTTGAAAATCACCATTTGACACACCAGTACAATTCCAATATGTAAAGGAACAGTGAAAAGATAGCTTACAAATCCAAAAATTGTTTTTATGGAAAGGGTGCAGCGGGACTACAGTATTAGAAAATCTAGGGCTATGAGATTTTGGGTGAGGCTATGGCAATTTAAAATCTGAAGTCCGATGGTCTCTTAGAGTTTTTAACCCAAGCCTGACCCCTGAAATGAATGCAGTGTAATTTTGATAAGTTCAATGCTTGCAGGTGTTCAGCTTATCAAAGTTTTGAGTCCTAGTAGCTTTGGTTAAGTTTTAAAAGAAACATTAACTAGATATTCATTGTTCTAAAAAGCAAACTATGTAGAGGGAAATTTGTCTAAATTATACACAATAATACAAGGTTGCAGCAGAATATTCTCATTATATTGTTCATTGTATTTTGTTGACTTAGAGGTTCCTTTCTTGTCTTTGTGTAAACCTTTCCTATTAGTTTGAATCACAAGAAACTGGGCAGCACAAAATTCTATAGAAAACAAACACAAACTCTAGAGCACATAGCGGCAGCACCTCATACAGGGACTAATAGCCAGGACCCCTCCAGACTGTTTTATGGACTGGCAGTTTCCTGAAAATATTCATTTTCCGCTGGCAACAATTTCTTTGACCACTCATTTATATATTATTTTTTTTGGGGGGGGGGGGGGGGGGGGTAATTACCAAGTCATTTTTTGACAAACTTATCTTCTTGTAATACATTGCTAAAGTGTAAATTGCCCTTATTGGAACAGTAGACTATTGCGATTGTAAAATAGGTCTTGTAGTTGGGATAAGGGTTTTAAGTTGCCTTCCTCCCTGGCCATATTCAAATGTCATTCCTTGTGGATAGATGACACTGCCGTATACTAGGAGACATGGAAATACCATCACAACCCCCTCATTTGGCAATTGTGTGAACTAAATGGGCAACAGACCAACAGTAGTATCTCTGTAGTATATGTGTAGGCATAGATTTATGTTTAATAAAGTAAAACACAGTAAAGCCTAGTAGCTAAATCTGGACGGGGGATATTTTGTGAGTGCTATTTTAGGCAAGCATTTATAAAATCCTGGCTAGGACCTACAATCCATCTTTTCTTCTTAAATATTTATAAGCACTGGGTCTGGTGACACAAAGACACTAAGGAATATGCCTTCGATATCTTAGCTTGTAAGTACTGTTTCCGTGGCAATGGTTATTGGTGACAATGGGTGCTACAATGAAGGTAGATTTAAGATAAGGCAGGCATCAACACCAACGCGAAAGGTAACTGGTCCGAAGAACTTCGGACCATTAAGACCTTGGATCTACTGGTCTTGCAAAATATTTACTGACAAACAAATTGATCTTTTGAATATCAAGTATGTGATGTTTTAAAAATGTTTATTTACAGGTGTTTATTGACTTAATAAGAAAAACATTGCATAAAATTCACTGACAACATTTATTTTTATTCATTTTATCTTCATTAATTTCAAAAATATATTATATTTTTTTATTTACAAATATCATGCATAAAAACAAGAATAATCTGAATATGATATGCAGCATGCTTAATGTAGTGCACAATAACATTCTCAGGCATTTGATGTCCCTGGTGTGCCAAAATATGATGTACTTGCCCTTAGTGATGTCATTGATATGATATTTTATCGATTCGATTAATTGATATATTTTTTTGATTCGATTCGATTTGATACACCGTAACGTGCTCGTAGGGCACAAGTATCTTTAGGGATGTCATTGATATCCCTTTATTTTGGTTGGATACCCTGTGTCTTGGCCATATGACTGAGTAAAGCACACCATTCCTTCCAATTTCTCTTACAAAAGCCATAGAAAATAATTCAATATTTAGTAAGAGTTTCACTTTACATTAGTTTAACAGGAATATGTCTGGGAAGTGTGTATTTTTTATCAATAATATCGATTATTTCGATTCGATACCCAAGCATTCGATTCAATTTAATTGACAAAGTGAAAATGTTGATCTATCGATTTGTCGACTATCGATGGCATCCCTACTTGTTCTCTTTGTATGTACATCGTGAACCGGTGCATGTCGGACATTAACCCTGCTGCTGGCGGCTAAATCGGCCAATACAAAATGATGCACAAACCCTGAAAAATGATTGAAACCCTGGCACATGGGTACTCATCTGAGAGCACTCGGTGAGGGCTTTTAAATGAATATTAACATGACAGGGTTAAGTTGTTTTTAAAAAAATAATCTTTGGTTTGGATGTAAGAAGCCTCGGCATTGGAAGGGTCAAGACGAATGGGCTCAAGGGATTCCAAAACGAAGCTGCCGGGTGTTTTCAAAAAGCGGAGCCATGCTTTTTAAACACATAAGTCATTTTAATGCAGAGGTTTTTTTGTCTTTTGAATATCCCTGAATGTGAACTTGTCCTATAGGACCAGCTGAGATCTTCTTTCACTGGCCCAAAGCTGTTTTTAGAGGTTGTTGTACAAACAACAACCTATATTCAGTTCGCTTTTGTTGTCTTGCATTCCCGGGGGGGGTCCTGGGAGCTGGTTGATGCATTTTCCCTATGTTGTCTTACATGGCATTTTTGGAAAATTCTAGGCGAATGATCTGGAGAGTGGGGTGTGGTGGGGTCGTTTTGTTTAATGTTTCTGTTAGAGTTGGGTGTGTAGTTTATAGAGTTTGTTTCATTGTTTCTGTGGGTTGCCTAGTTTTTTTTTGGTGGATTTTTACGTGTTTATACATTACGTTTTCTTCACTCCAATACGATTCTGTAGCGCGTCTGGTCTGGTGGGGCGGCCGTTGGATGCGCATGCGTGGGTGGATGCGCATGCGTGGGTTTTCTGCATATTTAATGCGATCGGCTAATCACGTGACAGCACCACGTGGTTTGTCTCTGGTGAATTATCCAATGAGCGGTCTCACTGCCTCACCGTCACACCACGTGGTACTCTTTCCCGCGGTTTATTAACCAATGAGCGGCTATTTGTATTTCTCTTTGTACTATTTTACTTACGTGTTCATTCACGTATTTCTTACATTGGCTAGGTTACCCTCCGCCATTTTGAATATCGGTTTTGCCGAAATTTGCACCCCGATTTCAAAGCTTTCGTTTGTGGCCATCTCTAACTCTAAAATTCTGAAACCAAAAGAATTAACAAGCCAAGTATCTATATTATTAAGATTAATTCTTTTGGTTTCGGAAAATCGAAAATATTTTGAGATATTTGTCAACACGCATCGATGGTGGCGTGAACATGGCGATGGGTCGGGTTTGACGAAATTTGCACCCCGATTTCAAAGCTTTCGTTTGTGGCCATCTCTAACTCTAAAATTCTGAAACCAAAAGAATTAACAAGCCAAGTATCTATATTATTAAGATTAATTCTTTTGGTTTCGGAAAATCGAAAATATTTTGAGATATTTGTCAACACGCATCGATGGTGGCATGTTGACCACGGCGATTAGTACATTCTCAATGGTACCTCGCCGATTCCTGTCAATTTCATCAAGCTATCTCCCCCCGATCACAATATGACTACCTACCTGGATAGATGAGATCCTCATCTATCTGATTCAATCATTTTTTTAATTCAACTTCAGGTTGGAAGCGAAAAAATAGCTTTTCGCTACAACCGGAAGTTGATTTTTTTGATATAGCGAGATTAGGGCATTGATATGCATTGTGTGCATTTCACACAAAAAACATACTTTTCTGCGATCGGCTAATCACGTGACAGCACCACGTGGTTTGTCTCTGGTGAATTATCCAATGAGCGGTCTCACTGCCTCACCGTCACACCACGTGGTACTCTTTCCCGCGGTTTATTAACCAATGAGCGGCTATTTGTATTTCTCTTTGTACTATTTTACTTACGTGTTCATTCACGTATTTTTTACATTGGCTAGGTTACCCTCCGCCATTTTGAATATCGGTTTTGCCGAAATTTGCACCCCGATTTCAAAGCTTTCGTTTGTGGCCATCTCTAACTCTAAAATTCTGAAACCAAAAGAATTAACAAGCCAAGTATCTATATTATTAAGATTAATTCTTTTGGTTTCGGAAAATCGAAAATATTTTGAGATATTTGTCAACACGCATCGATGGTGGCGTGAACATGGCGATGGGTCGGGTTTGACGAAATTTGCACCCCGATTTCAAAGCTTTCGTTTGTGGCCATCTCTAACTCTAAAATTCTGAAACCAAAAGAATTAACAAGCCAAGTATCTATATTATTAAGATTAATTCTTTTGGTTTCGGAAAATCGAAAATATTTTGAGATATTTGTCAACACGCATCGATGGTGGCGTGTTGACCACGGCGATTAGTACATTCTCAATGGTACCTCGCCGATTCCTGTCAATTTCATCAAGCTATCTCCCCCCGATCACAATATGACTACCTACCTGGATAGATGAGATCCTCATCTATCTGATTCAATCATTTTTTTAATTCAACTTCAGGTTGGAAGCGAAAAAATAGCTTTTCGCTACAACCGGAAGTTGATTTTTTTGATATAGCGAGATTAGGGCATTGATATGCATTGTGTGCATTTCACACAAAAAACATACTTTTTTCAATAAATTGTCACGTCGCCGTTTCTGGGTCAAAATTTACAAATGGCCCATCAAAGTGTTCGCAACAAATAGGGCTTTTACCCTATTATCATAACTTGTTGCTTATATTTGTAATTTTTGAAAAAAAATGGCGACTTCGGAAAAAAACGGCAAAAACGGCTTTTTAGAGGTTGTTGTACAAACAACAACCTATATTCAGTTCGCTTTTGTTGTCTTGCATTCCCGGGGGGGGTCCTGGGAGCTGGTTGATGCATTTTCCCTATGTTGTCTTACATGGCATTTTTGGAAAATTCTAGGCGAATGATCTGGAGAGTGGGGTGTGGTGGGGTCGTTTTGTTTAATGTTTCTGTTAGAGTTGGGTGTGTAGTTTATAGAGTTTGTTTCATTGTTTCTGTGGGTTGCCTAGTTTTTTTTTGGTGGATTTTTACGTGTTTATACATTACGTTTTCTTCACTCCAATACGATTCTGTAGCGCGTCTGGTCTGGTGGGGCGGCCGTTGGATGCGCATGCGTGGGTGGATGCGCATGCGTGGGTTTTCTGCATATTTAATGCGATCGGCTAATCACGTGACAGCACCACGTGGTTTGTCTCTGGTGAATTATCCAATGAGCGGTCTCACTGCCTCACCGTCACACCACGTGGTACTCTTTCCCGCGGTTTATTAACCAATGAGCGGCTATTTGTATTTCTCTTTGTACTATTTTACTTACGTGTTCATTCACGTATTTCTTACATTGGCTAGGTTACCCTCCGCCATTTTGAATATCGGTTTTGCCGAAATTTGCACCCCGATTTCAAAGCTTTCGTTTGTGGCCATCTCTAACTCTAAAATTCTGAAACCAAAAGAATTAACAAGCCAAGTATCTATATTATTAAGATTAATTCTTTTGGTTTCGGAAAATCGAAAATATTTTGAGATATTTGTCAACACGCATCGATGGTGGCGTGAACATGGCGATGGGTCGGGTTTGACGAAATTTGCACCCCGATTTCAAAGCTTTCGTTTGTGGCCATCTCTAACTCTAAAATTCTGAAACCAAAAGAATTAACAAGCCAAGTATCTATATTATTAAGATTAATTCTTTTGGTTTCGGAAAATCGAAAATATTTTGAGATATTTGTCAACACGCATCGATGGTGGCGTGTTGACCACGGCGATTAGTACATTCTCAATGGTACCTCGCCGATTCCTGTCAATTTCATCAAGCTATCTCCCCCCGATCACAATATGACTACCTACCTGGATAGATGAGATCCTCATCTATCTGATTCAATCATTTTTTTAATTCAACTTCAGGTTGGAAGCGAAAAAATAGCTTTTCGCTACAACCGGAAGTTGATTTTTTTGATATAGCGAGATTAGGGCATTGATATGCATTGTGTGCATTTCACACAAAAAACATACTTTTCTGCGATCGGCTAATCACGTGACAGCACCACGTGGTTTGTCTCTGGTGAATTATCCAATGAGCGGTCTCACTGCCTCACCGTCACACCACGTGGTACTCTTTCCCGCGGTTTATTAACCAATGAGCGGCTATTTGTATTTCTCTTTGTACTATTTTACTTACGTGTTCATTCACGTATTTTTTACATTGGCTAGGTTACCCTCCGCCATTTTGAATATCGGTTTTGCCGAAATTTGCACCCCGATTTCAAAGCTTTCGTTTGTGGCCATCTCTAACTCTAAAATTCTGAAACCAAAAGAATTAACAAGCCAAGTATCTATATTATTAAGATTAATTCTTTTGGTTTCGGAAAATCGAAAATATTTTGAGATATTTGTCAACACGCATCGATGGTGGCGTGAACATGGCGATGGGTCGGGTTTGACGAAATTTGCACCCCGATTTCAAAGCTTTCGTTTGTGGCCATCTCTAACTCTAAAATTCTGAAACCAAAAGAATTAACAAGCCAAGTATCTATATTATTAAGATTAATTCTTTTGGTTTCGGAAAATCGAAAATATTTTGAGATATTTGTCAACACGCATCGATGGTGGCGTGTTGACCACGGCGATTAGTACATTCTCAATGGTACCTCGCCGATTCCTGTCAATTTCATCAAGCTATCTCCCCCCGATCACAATATGACTACCTACCTGGATAGATGAGATCCTCATCTATCTGATTCAATCATTTTTTTAATTCAACTTCAGGTTGGAAGCGAAAAAATAGCTTTTCGCTACAACCGGAAGTTGATTTTTTTGATATAGCGAGATTAGGGCATTGATATGCATTGTGTGCATTTCACACAAAAAACATACTTTTTTCAATAAATTGTCACGTCGCCGTTTCTGGGTCAAAATTTACAAATGGCCCATCATAGTGTTCGCAACAAATAGGGCTTTTACCCTATTATCATAACTTGTTGCTTATATTTGTAATTTTTGAAAAAAAATGGCGACTTCGGAAAAAAACGGCAAAAACGGCTTTTTGGAATGTTGATTTAGGAACCCTGGCGAAATTCTAAATTTACTTATTAATTTCGCCACTAAAACCGGAAAAAAAGTTTTAACTTCAAGAAAACAGACTCTAAATAATCCATCCTGCCCATTTGTGGATTTTCTTTGATCCCCACAATCGTAAGAAAACAACTTTGAAAAAAACGGAAGTAGTAAATATTTTTATCGCGATTTCAGCAGTCAGTATATATACCCTTCTCACCATGAGTGTAGTATGCAGTCCTGAAGTTAGCAGACCTTTAATCCTGCCATCCCTTCCGTTCTCACTGTTGTTGTATTTTAGATAAAGATATGATTTTAATTGTTTTGGGTGACAGGAAAAGTGTGTACTGTTATAATTTATTGGTCACAAACTTATAAGCCCAAAGAGCATGTAATGCGAATGCATGGGATGGCAGGGTTAATGGTCTGCATACTTCAGGATTGCATTTTCACTCATGGTGAGAAGGGTGTCAAGGGACATAACTGCAGGCAGCACTCATAGAAACTGGCTTCGACATCATACTGCATCTACACCAAAGAGCATCATAGGAACTTGATTCACCTGACAACCCAAAATAGTAAGCATACATTAAATTGAAATAAATACAAAAGTATCAATACAAAACTATCACTCAATATACAATTTTATAAAAACACATCCACAAAATATAGAAACCATGCAAATCTTCACTGTCCCTCAAACAAAACAATTACTGTTTAAAGAAGATATTGTGTCGGTGTGATAATATAAGATTGCATTTGGTGAGATATGTTTTGTGTTGATATTTTTGTGTTGCTTTGATGGTATGTATGACTCTAAATAATCCATCCTGCCCATTTGTGGATTTTTTTTGTTCCCCACAATCGTAAAAAAACAACTTTGAAAAAAACGGAAGTAGTAAATATTTTTATCGCGATTTCAGCAGTCAGTATATATACCCTTCTCACCATGAGTGTAGTATGCAGTCCTGAAGTTAGCAGACCTTTAACCCTGCCATCCCTTCCGTTCTCACTGTTGTTGTATTTTAGATAAAGATATGATTTTAATTGTTTTGGGTGACAGGAAAAGTGTGTACTGTCATAGAAACTGGCTTCGACATCATACTGCATCTACACCAAAGAGCATCATAGGAACTTGATTTACCTGACAACCCAAAATAGTAAGCATACATTAAATTGAAATAAATACAAAAGTATCAATACAAAACTATCACTCAATATACAATTTTATAAAAACACATCCACAAAATATAGAAACCATGCAAATCTTCACTGTCCCTCAAACAAAACAATTACTGTTTAAAGAAGATATTGTGTCGGTGTGATAATATAAGATTGCATTTGGTGAGATATGTTTTGTGTTGATATTTTTGTGTTGCTTTGATGGTATGTATGATTATTTTTTCAGGTTGCATGGTGTAGGTGAAGTAGCAGACCTGAAGTATGCAGGCTTCTACCCTTTGATGCCGATGCCGGTCCCATACCCCTTCAACCCAGTGCTCGGGCTCAAGCAGCATCTCCCTGCATTTGTATCGCCCAAGATGCAAAACAAACGAAAATACTGATCAAAATAAAGGGAAAATTACAAAGTTTGTGTTTCTGATGTATTTTTTAACACTATTAGGTATGATAGAAAGATAAAGAAGTTCAAAGAATGGGAATTTTTTTGAAATTGTTCTAGACTGATATTTAATGTACATTCACAAACTGGCTCTTATAGTTGTATTTCTTGGCACTATTAGGTGTGATAAAAAGATAAAGAAATTCAAAAATAGGGAAGTTTTTTTAAGTGCGGATTTAGATAGAAATCTTATGAAAAGTTTGGAAGATATGTGTTTCAGATGTATTTTTTGGCACTATTAGGTGTGATAAAAAGATAAAGAAGTTCAAATAAAAGGAAATTGTTTTAAATTGCTCCAAACTGATATTAATGTCTATTCACAAACTTGGTTTTTGATTAAAAAGTCTGTAAGTATCATCAGCAGCATTACAAGTGTGTATCAGTCTATTTTAGGTTTAAGTACAAAGTTATTGCATGCATATTGGGTTTCTGGTAGTGCTGGACCTGCTTTAGTGGCGGAAGATCATGGCCAGGGGCATATGTCCCTTAAGGGGCCATATGGTTGATATTTGTGCATGTTTGCATTCAGGCAGTGTTTGGCCATTTTCATGTAAAGGTAAGTCACGGACTAAAGTTCTTCAGGCAGCAGCATATTAGTTGTGGCAAGCATGCTGCTGGTGGGGTTTTGTTGGCTGTCATTTGCAGTGCTGGTTGTAGGCTTTTCCCATTCATGTTTGGTGATCTACTGGATTAGTGGTGGTGAGTTTGCCATAGTTTCTTGGTTAGCTAGGAGTGGGTTATAGTTTTCGAAAATATTTGAGGGAGGGTTTTAGATAGAATTCCTTTGAAAAAATTGAGGGATATGTGTTTCAGTTGTATTTTTTGGCACTATTAGGTATGATAAAAAGATAAAGAATTTCAGTGGAAGGGAAATGTTTTAACTGTCCAGGTTTGGGGGTTTTGGAGCATTTTTCCAGGGAAAAAATTGAATAGTTTGTGTTTCTGATGTATTTATTGGCACTATTAGGTATGATAAAAAGATAAAGAAGTTCAAGAAAGTTGAATTTTTTTTAAAATGTTCTAAGCTGATATTTAATGTCGATTCACAAGCTTGGCTCTTATAGTTCATCATCAGGTAGCAAAATCACATAATCCAGGAACATATGCCCCTTAAGGGACCATAAGGTTGATCCTTGTGCATGTTTGCACTCAGGCAGTGTTTGGTCATTTTCATGTAAAGGTAAGTCACGGACTAATGTTCTTCAGGCAGCAGCAGGTAAGTTGTGGCAAGCATGCTATTGGTGGGGTTTTGTTGACTCTCATTTGCAGTGCAGGATGTGGGCTTTTCCCATTCATGTTTGGTGATCTACTGGATGAGTGATGGTGGGTTTGTCATAGTTTCTTGGATAGCTAGAAGTGGGTTATAATTTTGGGAAATATTTGGGGGAGGGTTTTAGATAGAATTCTTATGAAAAAATTGTAGGATATGTGTTTCAGATGTATTTTTTGGCACTATTAGGTATGATAGAAAGATAAAGAATTTAAGGAAAAAGGAAAATGTTTTAAAATGCTCCAAACATATATTTAATGTCCTTTCACAAAGTTGGCTCGTATATTTTTTCATCTGGTTGCAATATCACATGAACCAGGGGCATATGCCCCTAAAGGGTACATAAGGTTGATCCCTGTTCATGTTTGCTTTTAGGCAGTGTTTGGCCATCTTCATGTAAATGTTTTGTGTTACTTTGATGATATGTCAGATGTCAAATTTTTAACCCCGCCCCCCATCGCTCTCTTTTTCTGAAGTATGTGTGTTAAAATGTTCATGTTTATATTTGGCGGATAGGCTTAGTGATTAGTTTAGTTTGTCAAAAGTTGCATTTTATTTATGCGTGCTGAATTTTAGGTTATGATGAAATTTTTTATTCGCTGTTTAACTGTTGGTCTTTTTTAATATTTGAGAGCCGGCACTTATTTTAATGCATGGGCTTTGTTGTATATACTTAGCTTATGTGTTAACATTTTGTGTTGTGGGGGAGAGTCACAAGCCTCTGTTAAGGGGGAGTGGATTTTTGGCTGTTGGCAACATGTTTGATTTTGATGTGGTGTTATTTGCAGGCAGCCAGTCAGTTTGTTACATGCATCAGTGATTGACTTTAACATTTTCAGACAGGAGCAGATTTGGCTCCCAGGATTTTAAGTTTAGGGGCTATTAAATTCCTGTGCGGCCACCACGACGGTATGGTTTTGCCAGGGGTGCATTGTCCAGGTTTGGGGATCTTGGGGCATGCTCCCAGGGAAAAGTTTGAAAGGTTTGTGTTTCAGCTGTATTTTTTGGCACTATTAGGTATGATGAAAAGATAAAGAATTTCAAAAAAAGGAAAAGTTTTTAAAATGCTTTAAGCTGATATTTAATGTCCGTTCACAAACTTGGCTCCTATAATTCATCATCTGGTAGCAAAATCACATGGTTCAGGGGCATATGCCCTTTAAGGGACCATAAGGTTGATCCCTGTGCATGTTTGCATTCTGGCAGTGTTTGGCCATTTTCATGTAAGGGTAAGTCACGGACTAAAGTTCTTCAGGCAGCATTAAGTAAGTTGTGGCAAGCATGCTATTGGTGGGGTTTTGTTGACTGTCATTTGCAGTGCAGGATGTGGGCTTTTCCCGTTCATGTTTGGTGATCTACTGGATAGGTGATGGTGGGTGGTGAGTTTGTCAAAGTTTCTGGATAGCTAGAAGTGGGTTATAGTTTTGGAAAATATTTGAGGGAGGGTTTTAGATAGAAATCTTATGAAAAATTTGAAAGATATGTGTTTCAGATGTATTTTTTGGCACTATTAGGTATGATAAAAAGATAAAGAATTTCATAAAAAAGGAAAATGTTTTATAGTGCTCCAAACTGATATTAATGTCTATTCACAAACTTGGTTTTTGATTAAAAAGTCTGTAAGTATCATCAGCAGCATTACAAGTGTGTATCAGTCTGTAACCACTAACGAAAAAACACAAAAATCAGAAAAATTTCAAAATAGCAAAATATTAAAAAAACAAAAAATTGCAAATGATTAACTACAAAAAGACATACAAGGAATCAACCTCTTGACGCCACTGGCGTCTATCTTGTTGGAAATTTTTATTGGCCTGGGGCCAGTGGTTCACCTCAATTGTCGAGCCCTGAAAAGCTTTTACTCATTCACATCTGAAGGATAGCTTTGTGGGAAGGTAAAAAGCAAAAAAGGCGAGCTGTTTTTGGACAGAACAAGCTAGATTGTGTCAAGATCAGTTTAATGCAAAATTGACTTTTCTTACACATGTATTCACATGTTTGACAGTATGAAAAAAGATGATTACTGTTCTCTAATCTTTATGCTCCTGATGGCCAATTTGACCAAAACAAAATGATGTAAAAAATCTGAATAATGACTGAAGTCCTGGCACACGGGTACTCATCTGAGAGTACTCAGTGTTTTTCAAAGATCATTGGGTCCATTTGCTTTGGACGAAAGTAAGGTTAGATAAAAGGCCTCTACTTTGCCCCTAGAACTATTGTTGTTGTCTGCCCCAGTATTGGTTATTTATTTCCTTGTGTTCTATTTTCAGCCATGAAGCTCCATTATGGAGACCTTACTGACAGTACCTGCCTCGTGAAAATCATCTCTGAAGTCCGCCCAACAGAAATCTACAATCTCGCTGCACAGAGCCATGTCAAGGTGGGTGCTAGCCTTCAAGAGTCTTAAAGCTGTCATAGGTGTCATTTGAGCTAGGCAAAATTAAGAAAATATTTGAATGAGAAATGTTAATCAGAAGGCTACAATCAACTCTCCTTCAAATAATTTGTAAAATCATTTTCAGTTTCAAATTTAGTGTCAAAAGTACCGAAGAACCAGACAATAATTTCAATAATTTTAGTTCTTAAACATTAATGGTTTAATCAATCCAAATTTTGTCACCGGTGTGATGTATATACTGATTTTGGCATGCTTTCTCTCCCCCGCCGCAGGTATCGTTTGAGCTAGGCGAGTACACCGCCAACGTGGACGCTGTAGGAACCCTGCGCCTACTGGACGCTATCAGGACGTGCGGACTGACCAACAGCGTGCGCTTCTACCAGGCCTCCACCAGCGAGATGTACGGCAAGGTACAGGAGGTCCCCCAGAAAGAAACAACACCCTTCTACCCAAGGTCCCCTTATGGTAAGTGCAGAGCTAGAACCACAAGGTTGAAACAACACCCTTCTATCCAAGGTCCCCCTATGGTAAGTGCAGAGCTAGAACCACAAGGTTGAAACAACACCCTTCTACCCAAGGTCCCCCTATGGTAAGTGCAGAGCTAGAACCACAAGGTTGAAACAACACCCTTCTATCCAAGGTCACCCTATGGTAGGTGCAAAGCTACAACCTCGAGGTTGAAACAACACCCTTCTATCCAAGGTCACCCTATGGTAGGTGCAAAGCTACAACCTCGAGGTTGAAACAACACCCTTCTATCCAAGGTCACCCTATGGTAGGTGCAAAGCTACAACCTCGAGGTTGAAACAACACCCTTCTATCCAAGGTCCCTCTACGGTAGGTGCAGAGCTAGAACCATTTATACATATTTATACGGTTTACCAGTCCAATGCTGAGGCTACTTTCGCCCAAAACACAAGAAAGCTAATATTATTGAAAAACATCTAAACCCTGTCATGTTGGTATTCATTGGAAAGCTCTCGTTGAGTACTTTCAGGTGAGTACCCATTTGCTAGGGTTTCAGCCATTATTCAGCATTTTTGCCTCATTTTGTATTGGTCAAAGTAGCCATCGGCAGCATAAGGGTTAATAGTGTCATACTGGATTGTTTATGATGAAGATTGCTATGCTGGAGGACCTTGGATTGTAACATAACTGGAACTAAATATGATATATAGATTAATCAACTTTTTGCTACAGTTATCTTTTAGGTGAATTAACTTTTTTGCAACAATTTATCCTTTTTTTGAATTATTGAATCACATTTGTATAGCAACCAGGCCAATCCAATAATGGGCTCCAGGAGACTCAAACCTAAGATGGCCGTTAATTCATTGACACTCAGAACGGCCAAAAGCAGCCTGGCAATTTCATCAAAATCTTTCAAGAAAAGCATATTTTGGAAAATATTTTGAAAGAAAATGTTGATAAGAATACTACCAACAACTCTCCTTCATTTATTTTGAAAATTATTTTCAACTCTAAACTTTTTTTATTTTCAAATATTTTATTTATTCAAGCAGTGTCATGTCAATGAGTACAGATGCCGGCACAAAGTACGGCTGTAGAGCAAGAATATACATTGGTTTATAGTAACATTAGTCAACTCTAAACTTATTGTCAAAAATGTTTTAGGTCCATATTACAATTTTCGGGGAAACATTAACGGATTAAGTAGCCAGCAGGGTTCGACTTTCCCAGGGGCATATGCCCCTAGATTTTGCTGGGGGCCCCTAGCTATTTCAGGCTTGGGGCTTAAAATAGTAGGTTTAATAACCAGAAATCCTATTTTTGACCTTTTTTTTTAAAAGACCTTTTCGGGCCCCTAGCCTGAAAACTAAGTGTCAGACCCTGGCCAGGCCAGGTTGGATGTTACTAATAATATTTATTGATTTGCTTTTTCTCCAGGTTGTGCCAAGCTTTATGCCTACTGGATCTGCATCAACTACAGAGAAGCCTACGATATGTTCACGTGTAACGGAATTCTCTTTAACCACGAGAGTCCCAGACGAGGTAAGCACTATCCTCCATTCATCCATTTTACCCTGCCCAAATAATAGCAATAGTGAGACCCTTGAATGGGGATCTTTTAAGGCTGTGATGCTGGTGACACACTCAAAATAAGACCACTTCTAGTTTAGCACTCCTGTACCCTTTCTAACAATAGATATCTAATCCCTGAGGTCTTGGTGTTTCAAATATAAGTTTTCTTTAACTTACCTGCTTGAGCTGACCTCAATACAAGCACAGTTTCAATTTTACAGTGTTTTACCTCAAATGAGGTTTTCTTGATCAATAAAGATTCATTTCATTTATAAATACTATACATGTCTGCTAAATATACTAGGCTAGGGCAACTGAAAGCCAAATTTGGATTTCCTGCAAGAGAATACCTTACAGCACGCGATTTTGGTGGAAATTTTTACCCAAGAAAGTAGGTCACAATCAGGTCACAATGGACAGACATGTTGACCTACTTTCGTAAGTAAAATTTCCACCAAAATCGCGTGCTGTAAGGTATTCTCTTGCAGGAACTCCAAATTTGGCTTTCAGTTGCCCTAGCCTAGTATATTTAGCAGACATGTATGGTATTTATAAATCAAATGAACCTTTATTGATCAAGAAAACTTCATTTTCATTCAAAACTTTATCTTAGATCCAGACATTACAATATCAAAGGAACTCTTAACCCTTCCAATGCTAAGGCTACTTTTTTGTACAAAACACATGGATGCACAGAATCTTGACCACTAGGGTGCAGCACTTTCCCTTTGAAAGCTCCTTTGTATTTCTGTATTTGGTCATGGTAAGTTTTCTTGGCTTTTTCATATAGGTGAAACTTTTGTCACAAGGAAAGTCATGTATTTCTGTAGTTGGTCATTGTAAGTTTTCTTGTATATTCCACATATGTGAAACATTTGTAACAAGGAAAGTCATGTATTTCTATATTTGGGCGTTATGAGTTTTCTTGTTTTTTCCACATAGGTGAAACATTTGTCACAAGAAAGGTCACACGTGCTGTAGCGAAGATATCATTAGGACAACAGGAGTTATTAGAACTGGGAAACCTGGACGCCAAGAGAGATTGGGGACACGCTAAGGATTACGTCGAGGTAAGGAAAATATGGAAACATGATAAAGGTTATGTAGATATAAGATTGATGAGAAATTTGGAAACATGTTTAAGATTATATTGAGGTCAGACTGATAGGAAATGTGGGAACGTACTTAAGATTAGACCTAAAACAATTCTTTGCTTCCTGTTACGGTCCAAAAAAATAGGGTAGGAATGTAGGTAGAGTATATATTTTTTGGATTACTTTTTTTTTTTTCAAAAAATGTGCGTTTCATCCATTTTTTTGTTATTTGGGAGTTGGAAGGGGGGGGGGGGAAACTTAAGGATATGGATAACATCGAGATTAGATTTAGGAAATATGGACATATTTTCAGATGAGTACCCATGTGAAAGGGTTTCAGTCACTTTTCAGATTTTTTTGCATCATTTTGTATCAATTGGCCAAATCAGCCAACACCAACATATGGGTTAATTCATGTATTTGTCATGTTGATAACTCTTGTTATGCGTAAAGATTATTATTATTATTATTATTATTATTATTATTATTATTATTATTATTATTATTATTATTATTATCGTTATCATAATAATAATTATAATTATGTTATTATTATTATTATTATTATTATTATTATTATGATATCATTATTATTATTATCATATTATTGATTTTATTGTTATCATCATTATAATTATTATTATTATTAATATTATTATCATCATTATCATTGTTATTATTATTATTATCATTATTATTATCAATCATAATTATTATTATTATTATTATTATTATTATTATCATCATCATCATAATTATTATCATTATTATGTTTCCAGGCCATGTGGCTGATGCTGCAGCAGGAAAAGCCAGAAGACTTTGTGATAGCCACAGGTCACATGAAGAGTGTGCGAGAGTTCGTCCTAGCGTCGTTCAAGCATGTGGGAGTAGAGATTGTGTAAGTAACAATGGCCACCAAGCTAGAGGTATTTTTATCTATCCCCAACCCATCCTTGACGAGACTTGGAAATATAGGAGAGAATCTTACATATCGAGGAGAAGTCCTATTACTGTATATGTCCACCATGTTCTGCAAATGTGCTGGCTGCATATGAATACTTTTTCAATCCATGCATTGTTACATGAGTGATATGGGCAATGTTTTCGTATTTGAAAAAAGCACTGGTAGGTAGGTTTTTGAAATGGATTTATTTCAAGCAGCTATGGTGTATGCGAGTGTACCAATACAGTCGCACACACGCTGATGATGTCATCAGTTTTTGTGTGGTTGTTATGTCACATGTATACAGGGAGAAGAGGCTGTGTTTGTATGCTATTCAGTTACCGCTTATCTCTCTCTACATTTTCCCTGTTTTTGAGGTGTGGCAAGTCTTTAAAGGAGACAACTTTTTACTTAATATATAAGTTAGGTTTATTGTCCTCTTGGGGGCTTAACTTATGAGTAAATTAAGAATTTCCCAAGGAAGTATTTTGCACTTGATAAGTTTCCTTGTTGTATACCAGCCAGATTGTAGTACTGCATATGACCTATAGATGGCACCAACAGCTTATGAACTATCTGCCTTTGATGGCACCATATGGTCCTCCTTTCTCTGGTGGTTTCAGGGTCTACTCAGACAGATATATCTATCCACCCGGTAAAATTAATGTAAAACATATCATACCAGCTTGACCACTTAACCCATTCATACCCATATCAGTCAAAACTGCTACTAGTCAAGTAGATCTCCAGGTATGAAAGGGTTAATGTTTGATAACAGATATGTTTGAAGGCAGGCAATATCTATATGAATCCTAGAATCATGGTTACCTATCAGGGCTGTCCAAGCTTATAATCCGTGCAGCCCAAACTGGGAACTGTGTAACAAAGGAAATTTGTAAGGACACAGCAGAGGGAGGAAAGGGGCACATATTCTGAATCTGTGATAGTAATAATAGTACTGATAATAATATGAAGAAAGAAGTAAAACTTAGATCCTCGCTGACATCCGTTAAATACAGCTGAGCTTAGATTATAATCTAAATTACTTTGTATCAAGGGTAGGCCTCTATCCACTGCTATCCAGGGTTTAAAATCCACACTGAAAGGGTTGATTATCTTAGATAGAATGTGTTGTGAACTCACCATCAACGATGAAGAAATCCAGAGATAAATATTCTATGCATTGAAGTTGTTTTCTAATCTAGCATGATACATTTGGGTATGGAGAAGGTTTAGAACTGATGATAGCCTATAAATGGTGGCCAACAACTCAATGTCACCCTTGGTTTCTGTCCCATGGCAGATTTGCTGCCCATGAACTGAGGTGGTATATATTTTTGCCCAAGAGATGCTGCCATCTAGGTTTTAAGATGTGAACTAAATCATCAGTCACACTGGTCTTTAGGTAAGGAAGTGCTGCCATCTATAATTAAAAGTATGAACTAACTTGGTATTGTAACTTGTTTGTCCTGTCATGCGATGAATGTTAACACAGCCACACACACATACTTACTCCTGTCAAGGAGGTGCTGCCATCTGTGTTTTCAGTTGTTAACTAAGGCAGTACTCTTACTGTACAAGGAAGTGCTGCCATCTATAATCCTTTAGTTAAGCTATCATTACATTTCAGCTAAGATTGATATAGCCATGTCGCACAAAGGTGATTTTTGAGGGGTAATTCTGCACCCTCCTTTACTAAAAGTATATTTTACTCATCTTTGTGGATAGTATTATATAAAAAGGCTTTTTTTTAAACAAGTTCTATGTTTGGGAAATTTGATTTTCACCATCAGAATTAATTTTGAATGGTGATGGATCAAGAAGTAAGTCTAAGACCAGTGGATAAATATTACCAAGGATGGGTCTAACAGAGGTTCAGCTCAAATGAGACTATATAAAATAGTGTTGTGCTATGATAATATTTACCTTTGTAGCCCAGCTGGGCTATGTCAATTTTTAACTGAGACCTGACCCCTGGTTTTATGCAAAACCTACATGAAACTGGCCCCTGCATTTGTTAAGAGAGCCAAATTAGATTTCAGAAGGTCTATACCCCCAAGATATAGCCCTATTTTTGAACCCTGTATAGTGAAATATAAAAAGCCATCAGGTGCTGCCCTCTGCTGGCTGGAGGGGGAACTAAAGCCAAACATGCGGTTGCCATTCCTGCTCCACTTGGCTTCTTTGTTTTCTCTCACAGTACCATCAGGTGCTGCCCTCTGCTGGCTGGAGTGGGAACTAGAGCTGAACATGCGGTTGCTTTTCTATCCACTTGGGCTCACAATACCAACAGGTGCTGCCCTCTGCTGACTGGAGGAGGAACTAGAGCTGAACATGCGGTTGCCATTCCTGCTCCACTTGGCTTCCTTGTTTTCTCTCACGGTACCATCAGGTGCTGCCCTCTGCTGGCTGGAGTGGGAACTAGAGCTGAACATACGGTTGCCATTCTCTATCCACTTGGGCTCACAATACCATCAGGTGCTGCCCTCTGCTGACTGGAGGAGGAACTAGAGCTGAACATGCGGTTGCCATTCCTGCTCCACTTGGCTTCCTTGTTTTCTCTAACGGTACCATCAGGTGCTGCCCTCTGCTGACTGGAGGAGAAACTAGAGCTGAACATGCGGTTGCCATTCCTGCTCCACTTGGCTTCCTTGTTTTCTCTAACGGTACCATCAGGTGCTGCCCTCTGCTGACTTGAGGAGAAACTAGAGCTGAACATGCGGTTGCCATTCCTGCTCCACTTGGCTTCCTTGTTTTCACTCTCAATACCATCAGGTGCTGCCCTCTGCTGGCTGGAGGGGGAACTAGAGCTGAACATGCGGTTGCCATTCTCTATCCACTTGGGCTCACAATACCATCAGGTGCTGTCCTCTGCTGACTGGAGGAGGAACTAGAGCTGAACATGCGGTTGCCATTCCTGCTCCACTTGGCTTCCTTGTTTTCTCTAACGGTACCATCAGGTGCTGCCCTCTGCTGACTGGAGGAGAAACTAGAGCTGAACATGCGGTTGCCATTCCTGCTCCACTTGGCTTCCTTGTTTTCACTCTCAATACCATCAGGTGCTGCCCTCTGCTGGCTGGAGGGGGAACTAGAGCTGAACATGCCGTTGCCATTCTCTCTCCACTTGGCTTCCTTGTTTTCTCTCACGATACCATCAGGTGCTGCCCTCTGCTGACTTGAGGAGGAACAAGAGCTGAACATGCGGTTGCCATTCTCTCTCCACTTGGCTTCCTTGTTTTCTCTCACGGTACCATCAGGTGCTGCCCTCTGCTGGCTGGAGTGGGAACTAGAGCCGAACATGCGGTTGCCATACTCTATCCACTTGGGCTCACAATACCATCTGGTGCTGCCCTCTGCTGACTGGAGGAGAAACTAGAGCTGAACATGCGGTTGCCATTCCTGCTCCACTTGGCTTCCTTGTTTTCTCTAACGGTACCATCAGGTGCTGCCCTCTGCTGACTGGAGGGGGAACTAGAGCTGAACATACGGTTGCCATTCTCTCTCCACTTGGCTTCCTTGTTTTCTCTCACGGTACCATCAGGTGCTGCCCTCTGCTGACTGGAGGGGGAACTAGAGCTGAACATGCGGTTGCCATTCCTGCTCCACTTGGCTTCCTTGTTTTCTCTCACAATATTATCAGATAAAGCAAATCCACAAAGAAATCACAACCATAAACATCCCTCTTGCCGCAGGAAAAATCTGCAGACGCTCCTACAACGTTACACTTCTGGCGGCTGTCTATCACTATCTTCTCATGTTGTCTCCTCCTTTTTCTCCTCCTCCTTTTCCTCCTCTTCATCTTTCTCCTTATCCTCCTCCTCCTTTTCCCAATTCTCCTTCTCGCCCTCCCCATTCTCCGCATCCTCCTTTTTCTCAACTTACTCTTGTTTTTTTTCCTCCAGATTTTTATCATAAGTGTATACAGATGTTAAAACATTGTTAGCATAATCAGTTATGAATTATTTTCAAAACATTATTTTACTTTAGCAGTTATTCTTATTATTTTATTTTCATTGTTTATTATGGTTTTTTTTGCTAATATTATCATTATTTTTATTATCATTAGTATTTTTTATTATTATTATTATTATTGTTATTATTATTATTATTTTTGTTATTATTTTTACTATTATTATTTTTATCATTTTCATCATAATAATTGTTATTACTATTATCATTATCATTATTATTATTATTATTATTATTTAATTTTTTATTACATTTTTTATATAATTGATACAACCATAAACATGATTATCTTTATCAGTTTAATATTTTTTTACTTTCTATTGTCATAATTATGTGTTAGAGTGGGATTTATAAAGTCATGATATAACTGATTGTCCTCAATTTTAAATTTTTCAATTTTTTTGTATTTTAGGGAATAAAAAGTATTCCTGCATATTTTTTCTAAAATATTTACCCCAATCTCAAAACAAAGGAATTGACTTAAATGGCAGGCGGCTGTGATTTTAACATTAATATATAATGCTTCTATGGACAATCTTTTGTAGTAAAATCCCCTGGTATGTCTTCATTGTTATCTTCCTCATAATCATCGTAACCAATATCACCATATCATTTTCATTATCATAATAATCACTTTAATTTCTTTTATGGGAATATTTGATGTACATTTAGGGAAGGGTTTTAGGGATTTTACTTGATATTTGTTATACATTTAGAGAGGATTTCAGGGATTACAATGTTCACCTTCCTTTAATATAGCTAATTGATAAGTTATGTTTGCATTAAGTAACGTGTGAAAAGAAATATGCATTTTGTTACTTCCCATGTATCTCATCTTTTTGTGGTAGGACCATCTAGCAATAATCTAATCTAATTATAATAAGTTACTTTTGTTTGTTTAAATACAAGTCTTAACTTTATATTGAAAAAAGAATAGCAAGGAATTTCTTTGTGTTTCTGAATAGACCATTAGCTACCATTCACTTTGTGTTATTTTTCAAAGCAAATGCCCTCAGTTATTCTCTAGTGAAAATTTCCCACAACTACCTCTCTTTGTCCTTCTAATCACGAACCACGCCAGCCTGACTCGTGAACACTGAAATTAGCTAGCGAGCTAACAACAAGTGTGGAACGAATTTGAAAATTTCTCGTTCATTTCTGAGGCAACCAGGCATGTGGGCAGCAATCTGGTTCCATTTGAATGCTTCAGCCAGG
>OZ012688.1:8868477-8875977 GCA_963942565.1 Maea johnstoni | reverse complement strand
CACTTAGGCTGTACAGATGTGGCCTGTTGACTAAAGCAATGGCCTGCTTGAAATGCTGCCCTCTTTGTGTGTTCAATTTAGAGCTGATTGGGAAGGGGTATCTATTCTGTATTTCTTCCTTTCTTTGTTAACATTTCTTTTTGTGCCTGGTTGACAAGTATATATCCACTCATCCTGTCGTACAATAGAACATCATACCATTCAGTGACTGCCATCATATCTACTACCACTTCGGGAAGAGGGCTTGATAATGCTGCAAACACTGGGGTTAACACTGGAACTCTTGTCTAAGTTTCCTAGGCTCTCTTTTTCCCCGTTACCATGGAAGGACACAGTGTCACATCCGTTATTTTGCTGCCCATGACATTAACTCTAGTGCCCTAGGTGATCAAAAATCTGCGTCTCTTCTACTGTTTCACAGTTTTATAAAGCAAGCCATTGCTGGGGACAGGTTTTAGTCCACTTCTGTCCAGCCCAAGTGACTGGGAATGGATCAATCACCAAGGAAAATGGCAGCCAAAATGGTCCTGTCAGGAACTGCTACACTGTAGTTGCAAGAAAGGTTGCCAAAAGAATTTCAAATGTTCTAAGGCTGACCTGAAGTGTACTGAATTGTGCTACTGTGGTCAGCGTGCAACATTATATAAACCACTTGCCCCATTGCAAGTTGCAAGTGAATTTGGCAAAGAACGACAATTGGGCAAGCAGAACGATACCCTAACTTTCCCCGTTCGGCAAGTAATATTTTGTGCAGAGTCCTTGCAATGTAACTTACTTTTATTTTACTGTGATGGGGCACCTTGCCCAGTTCGGTAACTAATATTTTGGAACCTATGTTGCACCCTGGTGGGGAGGGTGCTCACTTATGTAAAAGGTAAAATTTCAACATTGCCATCTGGCTTAAGCTAGAATCCCACAAAATATGCTCCTGTGTTAGTCATGTCAAATTGTACAGTGTTTAAGTTTTAAGGTACGTCACAATACTTGGCTGAATCAGATCAAAATGATCCTATTTCATCTAACTTGTGCAAAGATGCATGTATTTCCCATCAAACATTAGGCCCCCTATCATAGGAAAAATATGAATATCATTTTGTTATGATTCCGACCTAGGCGCACTTAAAAAAGTCAAAAGCAAATGATTAAAATCTCTCCAAAGTGAAATAAAAAAGTAAAAGTTAGCCTGCTAATTGCATGAGACTCCAAGTCAGTGATGGTGCCATAGTATATCAGGCACTGAAGGAAGGCCTTCATACTTCATTATCTGAAATACATATGGGAAGTTTCACAGACATTGGATTATTATATATTCACAGATTCATATACATCCATTTGATGAAAGGCCATGTTGCAGGTGGCGCCACTTTCCACCAAGGGGTACTTCTCGGCTATCTTCATTAAATACCTTTCAAAAATAATATTCAATGTCAGTGAAACAGGGAATTGATAAAGATGTGACTTTTTACAATGTGTGTAATGCGTAGTCAACTTCAATTTGTACATACACATATCTCTGTACAAGTAGTTAGGGGGTCAAAAAGGGGGGCTAAGAATCATTTATGTGGCACATTCAGCAAAAAGTACTTAATGGCAGCAACAACCTTGCTTTCTCTCTATGTATTCTCTAGAAAATATCATAACTTCTAAATGTTCTTTACATAAATGAACGTTTTTAGCCAATTTTTCAGATTTTTTTTAGATTTGCGTCACTTATTCTTTGCAAATTAAGGGTACTGCTGCCCTATATCCTGTCATATATTCTTATTGAAGTTAATTTGATTGATTAAAGACCTAAACATCATAATTCCAAACTATTTTGCCACTCTAAAGTCAGGTTGTATAGGCCATATATGATTGGAAGGCGAGCCAAAGTGTAGGTGGCGCCACCTGCCACCAGGGGGCACTTGTGCGACGCCTCCATATCTGAAAATGTTCGGTATAGTTATATGTACCACCATACCAAGTTTCACGCTTTTAATACAAGGTGCACGATTTGACCAAAATACGTCTCAAATCCGCCTGACTACAATAGAAATGATCTAAAAGATTTAGAATTTGCGAATTTTGAGAAAAAATATTTATCAATCCTTGGATATGACTTTACCCACTTGCATCTGAAAACCTTGCATATTTTGTCAACTTTGATGATATAACTCATCAAATCGAGTAGTTTTTCTAAAATGTGAATGGGTCGTTAACTCGATGAGGAACAATGACTTTGATTTTGTTATGTCAAAACATTGCTTTGTTATCTAGATATATCCATATACATGTGTACCGCAGTTGTTGTTTTTCGGTGATGATGGTTCATTCAGCACAAAGGTGGTTAGTGTAACCTTAGATGACCAAACACAAGTGGATTCGAAACCAGCCGGTCAACCTAAGCATGCTAGCCTCAGCCAATGTCAACTAATAGCCGCTAATAGGCCAAAATTGGTGCTCTGGGCACCCTAAGCTGGTGGTGGAGATAAGGTTTCCCAGTAATGTAATTGATGCGAGAGCCCTTATTGGTCCTTGTTCCCATGTCACCTCGCGCAGATGCCTTATCTGGTACTCCGGGCATGAGTCCAGCACTTAACTATAGGGCATATAGCAATTGATCTTTTGCTACATATCCATTCTTTTCTTCATCCAAGGTTTAACAAAGAGGTAGATCATACTCATGGGTTAAACCTATTAATGCCTAAGAGTACCTCTGAAAATTGCTGCCTGGATCTATGATACTTTTGACAAAGTTAGTAGCAATTATTTTAGTGTTTTGCCTGCTAGCAGTCTGCCACCTCTGATAAAAAAAATTGAATTATTTCTGAGCCTTGACCCTCCCAATGCGGAGGCTAGGTTCGTCCAAATCACAAGGACGCAAAGATTTTTGAAAACCATCTAAACCCTGTGTTGTTGGTTTTTATTGGATTAGCTCTCACTGAGCACTCAGATGAAGACCCATATGCCAGGATTTCAATAATTTTTCAGGTTTTTTGCATTGTTTTGTAGTGACTAAATTAGCCATCAGCAGCATAAGAGTTGAAATAATTATATTTTGACTGGCCCATTACTCAAACTATTTGAATTGATTTGTATGATTTTTCTCTGGTGCTGTGAGGAATTATTTGAAATGTCAATTTCAAGCGTGATGATTAATTTTTTTCGCTTCAATATAATTCCCATTACATCATTTAAGGTTGATATGCCTTATTTCCATGAATAAATATATATATATATATATGTTTGAAATCTGAAGATTTTGTGATCTCCCTTGATAAGAGGATGCCTAAAACATTTTAAATTGCAAATTTTGGGCAGCAAGTTTCGAAATCCTGGCTTAGACCTTGGGTAGCTATATAGTAGCAGTCGTCTGCCACCTCTGATTATAGTGGAGCGCTGGAGACGAAGGGCTATGCCAGTGCCCCCTGAAGGGCGTGAAGTGAAGCGTGAAATCGGACGTGTTCTTCATACCAGGGAGGGTGAAATCTCCTTCACCCCCGTATTTTGTTGTTCAGAGCTGTCAATCTTCCCCCCTGACTCCCGCCGAGAGTCGTGGAGATTTTCACGATCGGATTTCGCTTCTTGACAATTCTACCGCTGAGCGAATGACGCAAAAATTTCTGAGATATAAAAGTCATATCTTGGCATGCGTGCATGGATGGTATGAATTGTAGCAGCAACTTATGTGTAAATAGTCCTTTTAACCCATTCATGCCTGAAGTAGGCAAAAACAGCCTGATTCGAGGCTAATCAACTCTCCTTTGAACATATTATTTCGGAATTTATGTTTTTTTAGCTGAAGACATTGCTATTTCGAAATTAGTTTATTTGACTGTATGGACCATAAACATCTGTCCACTGACTAAAGCGCCTTCGAACATTATACGTGGAAAGGGTGCCATATCAAATATCAATTATCACACCTATGCCTAGATTATATTATAGAAGTATTAGATATCTGAAACTAAAATGCAATTCCAAGAGTAACCCTCAGGCATGAATGGTATTCATGACTGTAATATCAAAAATGTTTTGTTTTGTTCTGAATAAATCCATTTCATGCAAGTTATCTTAAAGTTCCACTTATTTATGAATTAGGTTTAACCTGTAAGTGCCAGGCATTTTTTGATGAGTAGATATATAAGCATGCATTGTTTCTTGATTATTTTGTTTTTGCAGTTTGACATGTTTTACCCTGTATTTTACCCTAGAAATTTACCTTTGTACAATGAGGGCACATCAGCACTATTTTGAAAATTTCTCCAATTTATATAATACAGTGTGTATGTGAATTGTACATACCCAACCAGTGGCTTTTTTATGGTCAGGTTTAGGTTTACAGAATAGGTTGAAAATGGGACAGCCAAAGACAAAAATATGCTCTTTTTCTAGAAATTTCTGAAATATTTGGCTTTAAGAAAGGGAGATGGTATTATTGGGAGTGCTGTATAACTGATGTTAGCATTTGATCTTTTTACAGCTGGGAAGGTGAAGGATTGAACGAAGTCGGCAAAGACAAAGCAACAGGAATCGTACGCATCAAAGTCAACCCAAAATTCTACCGTCCAACAGAAGTTGTAAGTACTTCAATTGAATAGAATTAATTCTGATGTACCTACTAGAAGTACAGTCGAACCTAAATGTTCAACCACCTCTATTGAGAGACCACCTCTATTAAGATACCACACTCTCATTTCCCCTGATCTAACAATATTGTTTAAATGACCCTCTATTAACCCTTATGCTGCTGGTGGCTAATTTTACCAATACAAAATGATGCAAAAAAACTTTTAAAATGACTGAAACCCTGGCATATGGGTACTCATCTGAGAGTACTCAGCGAGAGCTTTTCAATGAATACCGACATGACAGGGTTTCGATGGTTTTCAAAAATCTTTGCGTCCTTGTGCTTTGAACTAAATAAGTGTCAGCATCGGAAGGGTTAAGAGACTACCTGTCTTAAGAGACCATATTTTGGTCTTCCTTAGGGTGGTCTCTGATTGCAGGTTTGGCTGTACTGTAGAACATGGATGAATCTAGAAGCTGAATCTAGCATCTAACATCTCAGCCCTTGCCCTGTGTGCTTATATTGCCTTGTAGATTCAAACAGCACTTGTCCAGCTGGATTTCAGGGTGTTATACGGACACCCACATAAACCCCTGAAAAACACAAAAGGACACACTCATGTTGAGCTGAGCTACACCCTAGCCAACATTTCTCCATGCTTCCTGGGTAGCACCTGGGAAATGCAGGGTAGCCCATGCATTTCCCAGGTCTAAATATCCAGGTCTAGAAGCTGGATGAAACCATGTATTACCATGGTGTTGCTTAGCATCTCAGCCCATTCCATGTGCCTATATTGCCTTGTAGATTCACACAGGGCCTTGGCCTGCAGGATGTCAGGTAGCTAAATAGACTTCTAGGCTGTCATATATATATTTTTCCGTCTGGTTTTTCTGTTACCAAGCACCAACTAGTCAATGTGGCCAAAGCAGCCAACTTAGCTTACAATTATCTCGCCATGGTAATAGATGACTGCTTGAGTATTGCCAGAAATTGGAAGACCATATGGTGGCGTCTATCTGTCATATCTGGTACTACACCCCTGAAAAACACACTAGGACACCCTTATGTTTTGGTTAGGATTTTCTAGAAATGTTTATTTTAAGTAGATAATCAAAAGAAATAACTTAATATAAATACTTAAATATTCATTGAAAGCATGCATCTTGATAATCAGCTTTGCAATTTTGGGATTTTGGAAATTTTGATTATTTTTCTGCCATATGTGGGAGGCAAGTTGTAATTGTTGGATGAAATTGGAGAAACCAGTGAAAACCACCACCTAACCCCAAGTCACTGGCAACTTTCTCATATGCCATTGTTGGGATTCAAAGTCAGTGATGATCGAGAGACAAGGAGCAGTCAGAGGCAATGCCTTAGCACACTCGGCTATCAGGGAAGGCAATTTCGGGGAAATATAGGTGTCGGATAGGGACCCTAGGCTAAGACAGTATTAGCTAGAACAGCCTGCACTATACCACTGGAACAATTTGACATTGTGTGTCATATGCGGGCAGTTGTGTTAAGCGTCAGCGTCGTGGCGGGTGACAGCTGACTGACAGACGGACGGACGCGGAGAGGAAGTGAGAAAGCCACTGTGGTGAGGGGTGAGATATGCCCAGAACAAACCACAAGTGCTGGAGATGTCACTCGCTGACTTCTGCCACAGGCGCTACTGGAGGAAAGCCACTTGTACCTACTACTACCTACTACTCGCTAAGCTTGCCACAGCTTGGATGCACATAGGGGCCTCCCCCGGCCCGATAGCTGAGCGGTCTAAGGTGTTGACACTATGCTGGAAATGTACCTCTCTGACCGCAACTATCGCTATTGCTATTAGCTACTGCCACAGGAGGAGTGGCACTTGTACCTACTACTACTACTACCACTACTACTACTACTACTACTACTACTACTACTACTACTACTACTACTACTACTACTACAACTACTACTACTACTACTACTACTACTACTACTACTACTACTACTACTACTACTTCTACTACTACTACTACTACTACTACTACTACTACTACTACTACTACTACTACTACTACTACTACCACTACTACTACCACTACTTCTACTACTACTACTACTACTACTACTACTACTACTACTACTACTACTACTACTACTACTACTACTACTACTACTACCCAATCACTAAGCTTGCTGCATCATGGATGCACTTTGGGGCCTGCCCTGATAGCTGAGTGTTAAAAGGCATTGCCACTGACTGCTCACTGCCTCTCACCACTTAGGGCCTTCCCTGATATCTGAGTGTTTGTTGTCTCTTGCCATTGCCAGGCCCTCCCTGATAGCCTAGTGATCTAAGGCATTACCACTGAGGGCCTGCCCTGATGGCCGTGTGGTCTAAGGTGTTACCACTGAGAGCTAGCTGTCTCATACCACTGAGGGCCTGCCCTGATGGACGATTGGTGTAAAGTGTTGCCTCAGAAGAAGTTTCCTGTTATGACCAGAACAAGCATGATGCAGATCAAAAGTCAGCAGTAATTTATAGGTCAGTTTTTGGAACAGGAAGTGAACAGATCCTTCAGGCCCGTGTATAAATGGGGTTTATAGATGTAAGTGTGTAAGTGTATGAGTTTAGACAAGACATCGTTATCAAGTGACCACAGAACAGCTGTGTGATGTTGGGGTAAGAGTGTGTAAGTGTTAAGCGTGGGGAGTGTGTGGGCTATCACTGACCCCCTCACTCCCCCCCTCACTCCCCCCCTCTCCGGCCGCCTGTCACTTTCTGTAAGCCACATAGGGGCTGAGCTTCATTACCCCACCATCATCCTAGGAATTCTAGACGTTCTCAGAGCTATAGACAATATATACACATGAGTCAATGTAAGACCCTCACTTCAACACAAATAATGCCAGCAAATCTACCATACTAGCAAATGTTGGAGGGCATAGCGAGAGTCCTGACTAGACAACTT
>OZ012688.1:8822026-8868277 GCA_963942565.1 Maea johnstoni | reverse complement strand
TATATAGATATCCCAATCATTTAAGTGAATTATAAATAGCATTAGGATAAGAAATCAAAAGGTCATGTCTAGAAACAATCTGAGAATTATTTGAGCTGCGATCTTGCAATAGTTTTGCAGTGAGGAGTGCTGGCTATCTCTCCTACTGGAGCCAAGTTCATCAGCGAGCCAGATCCTGTTGGCCAACGAATACCTGTTGTCTATCGGTACAAAGATAATCCCCCGACTGCCGAGAGAATCGGCAGACTCGTTGCGGGTGGGAGACAGCAGGGGGGCGCCGAAAATGGCAAAACATTTATCGGGGGGGGAAAAGACCAGGAAGCGACGATAAGCTGGGAGTAATTGTACCATTTTCTGTTATTGTTGGGAGCTTAAATGTTTACCCAAAACATCGCAAACTTTTGGGGAGGTTTTCGCAAGAAATTCATACTGTGTAAATTGTGCAAGGTGGAGGACGTATCTGTCTTAAAGAGTAGCTTCAGGGTGGTGGGATAATTTCGCAAAGGCGAGTTGGTGTTTTTGTTTCGTAGTGCCGGCATATTAGTCAGTTATCATAGCTGTGGAAATAAGCAGGAGCGTTCGAGTCGGGGTAGGCCTAGCGTACGATTAGATGAAGATGTGTTATCAAAATGTCAAAACATTGGCCCTGCATAGGATCCCCTTGTCCAAATAGATGGCCTGTTGCTTCACTGATGTGCAGAGCTACACACAGAGCACGCCAGACTTCTCTTGAGATAACCTATACAAGGCCAAAAAATAGCTCTTGTTATATGTCGGAGGTCACTTAACCCTCTCAAACTTCTGTCTAGCCTGTCACTGAAAAAACTCCTCCCGTGGGGAGGCAAGTTTGTCAAGAAAATAAGTCAGCCTTTCTTTATGGTGTCATTTCAAGATCTTTTTCACAGGCAGCTAAAATGTATGTTCAGGAGAGGAGTGTTTTAAGTGTAGAGATTGGATATTGATGGTGTTCACCCTATCATGGATCCTTCAGTTTGTCCGGCCTCCAAATAATTTCTCAGTTTACTTCTATTGTGTTTAAGTTATTGTAAGCTGTTTTTTAAAACATTTTCGTTAACCCATTAACATATGGTTTTACACTCTATATTAGAACTGTGCAATATTTTACTTATTCATTTATTTGTGTACTTATTTATTCTCTTTCATCCATTCATCCATTCATTTTTTCATTTATTCTTTCATTCATTCATTGTTTATTTATTTACTTATATATTCATTCACTTATATATTTATTCATTCATTCATTCATTCATTGATTTATATGGGGTGACTTTTTATTAATTGCAAATATGAGTAGATATGAGTAGATATTGGAATATACAGTTCAAGATATGAACGCAAACATCCATAACCACTTTGTGGTAAACGAATATTTCATGATTAAGAACAAAGATAAGAATGTGGAAAATGTCTTAAAGAAAAATGTGGGAATGTGCTAATTGCTATTTTTTCTAACCCAAGGCAGCCATGTATATCACATGCAGCATTCCAGTATGTGTTAATTACATCGAGTCGCGTAACAAGTGTTCTTCTTCCATCTTTAAAAAAACACACACAAAAAAAATATTCTTTGATCATCAGAGTCAGGGTCAAAATATACAATCAAGCGTTTTGGTTGGAAAAAGTGTGGGAAAATAGTTTTCATGAAAATAGAAAAGCCTGATTCAAGAAAGTATTATTTATTTTTTGTTCATGGTTTTCAGTAATATTTCAAGATAATTGAATTAGGAGTATTTTTGAGTCATAGAATATATATATAAATAAATATATATATATATATATATATATATATATATATATATATATATATATATATATATATATATATATATATATATATATATGCATACCTGCTTCAATACCTTTATCTAACTCAGCCTGAGAACTTGAAGCAAATTGGTTTAAGGCTTGATATGCCCCCCTGATGACATAGCTCAGCCATAATATAGCTTAAATAGTAGTGCCATAATATTATACATTAACTTACCCTCCAGAATTTAGTAGTGGCATTGTACTATAATCTCAGTCAGCTTGAGAACCAGAGGCTCCTAGCTGGGGAGTGTTCATGCAGCTAGACTTGAGAGCGCCACCTAGTGGGCACTGTGTACTAGTGTGTAGGTCTATTTGTTTGGTGTATGTCGCATAAGTAAACCTCTGAGGATCAGAGAAGCTAATATACTCCCTGATCCTCCGCACATCAAAGGGACACCCAAGAACCTGCTCTAAACATTATTATCAGACTTATTAGCCCCCTCTTATCAACCCTCTTCTCACCCTTCTTCTCACCCCGTTTCTTACCCCGCTCCCAGTCAAAGTGCCCACTTCCTTGAGTGCCTCCGACATACGACCCTTCCTCCTCGTCAAAATGACTTGCTGGGTATTAAGGTATATCACTCTCATGTAGAGAGTGAATCCCGCGAATAGAATTAAGGGACATTTTTTGGTCAAATTTCGAAGAAATCCAGAAATTTGAATTTGTCATTCAAAATCAACTGTAAAAGTTGGGGAAATAACTTTTGTTTTTATATTTACTTAAAATATTTACTTAAAATGCCTGGAGTTCTTGAAAAGTGCCTTTTGGACCTCAAGGATACTTATGATAAAAAATCACAAATTAAAAAAAGTTGAAGGAGAGTTGTTCGCTTGTTTTTGATCAATATTTATACTTCAATTATTTTTGGTGATATCACCAGAATTGTCAGACAATTTTTGGCACTACAGGAATGAATAGTTCAATCGAAATATTTTTTTTTTGTTTATCTGTTATTAGTTGGGTTAAATAACCTTTATTTCTTTGTCTTCTTTTTCACAAACCTACTTCATGGAAGATATTATCGAAGGATTTTTTTTTTGAATCGAGATTATGAAATCACTCTCAATTCTTATCGTTTTTCTAAAAGAAAAAAATGCATAGTGTACGAGAATTTAATCTGAACTTCTCCGCCCTACATCTCTTCCTGTTTCACGGGTTCGAGTTCATGTGTGGTCAGTTCACCCGGCACCCGAGGGTTGTCCGACACGGCTCTTACGACAAGGAGCTACTAATTCACCCTGTATATCCCCCCAGAACACATCGCGATAAAATCTGCCCTGTCAACAAGCCAATGGTAATCAGCTGACCAATTAACTGCGGTCCAGCTGTGCTCCACTCCCGACTTCCACCCTCGCCATCGGAGAAACACCAGAAGGGGTGTGAAACCACTCCGATAAAATCTCGCTGTTTAGATAGGGCCAGTAATACTTAAACACGGGGCAAGCCCATTTTCCTGCACGCTCAGAAACAACAAATAAATCCACGGCTGCTGTTGATTATAAACCCTTCGAATGTGGAGGCTACTTTCGTCCGAAGCACATGGACAGAAAGATTTTTGAAAACCAACTCATGTTGGTGTTTATTGGATAACACTCACTGAGTACTCTCAGATGAGTACCCACATGCCAGACTTTCAATCATTTTTTAGTTTTTTTTTGCATCATTTGTTATTGGCCAAATTAGCCACCAGGGTAAATGTGCAATTAAAATACATAAACGTTGCGTAGCAAAGTCAAACATCTCGAAATGGAAATAGCACACTCAGTACAAATCACAATTCTATTATCAATTATACTTTTTGTAAGTTCCTTTCCTCATCCTCAGCTCAGTGTAATTCCCTATATGTAACAGGCCATCAGGTGCAGCCCTCTTTAGGAGAGTTTAAGAACTAGGGCTTGTGAGGAGTGACATTTAGTGGTCACAGTGCTAGTGGGTAGCTATAATACGCAAGTATGATATGTGAATGTGTGAGGAATTCTGAGACGATACCTGATACTCTCTTGGTGAGAAGACAATCTCTACTTCTCCACCTATCTGTGGTGAAGACCCTAGGCATCGCTTGAGCCCGTTATCTCAAGTATGGACCTGCTGAGCCTGTAGTACAGCTCTTATTGTCAGCTAGGGCTAAGATTGGCCAGGCTGCCATTGTGCAGGTTATAATGTGGCCCATATCACACTTGCTATATATATATATATATATATATATATATATATATATATATATATATATATATATATATATATATATATATATATATATATATATATATATATATATATTTGTATTCATATGTATATATACTTTGATTAACACCTATACTAACTTTTTTCGAAAATATGCTTTTAATAAGGAAATGTCACAAATGAGTTTTTTTTTTTTTTTGGCTGCTGCAAAGGTGTGAAAGGCTTGAAGTTATAGTGAACCTTCAAGACTCATCTTCATCTAATGCACTCTACAGCATCTGTGATGAATTTAACCTATTGATGCTGACAGCTGCAAAATCAGGCTGGCTGTTTTGATAAAAAGAAAATTCAAGTGAAAGTACAATTGGAAAAATATTTGAGGGAGAAATGTTAACCAGAAAATTTCCAACAACTCTCCTTCAAATATTTTGTAAAATCATTCTCAATTCCAAAGTTATGTTCAAAAGTATCGAAGATCCAGACGACAATTTTTCGAGGAGCTCTTAAGCCTGAATGTGTTAAACCAATGGCAGTGCATGCTCTCTCTATCAGCTGTCTCTTGTGTGGCTGACTTTGAGGCATTCTGTCGGGTATCGATGAAAAAAACAGCATATTTTAGCTTAAGGCTTGTTGTTCTGTTTATCGGCATTGTTTGGAAATCTGGCTGCAATTTTATCAGAGCGATCCAGGATTAAGCAAACAACAGTGTGAGGAACAAAACCCTTAACTTATTCACGCCTGGAGCACCCAGAACAGAAAAACCATCTTAACCCTTTCGATGCTGGGGCTACTTTCATCCAAAGCACAAGGGCGCAAAGATCTTTGAAAACAATCCGAACCCTGTCATGTGGGTACTCATTCAAAAGCTCTCGCTGAGTACTTTCATATGAGTACCCATTTGGCAGTGTTTCGGTCATTTTCCAGGTATTTTGCATAATTTTTTATTGGCTGAATTAGCCACCAGCAGCATAAGGGTTAACCCTTATGCTGCCGGTGGCTAATTTGGCTAATACAGAATGGTACAAACAACCTGAAAAATAACTTAAACGCTTGCACATTGGTACTCCTTTGATAGTACTCAGCGAGAGCTTTCCAATGAATACCAGCATGACAGGGTTATGATGGTTTTCAAAAAACTGTGTGACCTTGTGCTTTGGATGAAATTAGCCTGAGCATTGGAAGGGTTTATGCTAACAGCAGCCAAAAACATTTAACAGCCTGACAAATTTGGTGAAATCGTGCAGGCAAAATTTAACTTTGGATAATAATTGAAGCAGGAATGTTATTCGGAAGTCCGAACATAAGCAACAACTCTCCTTCAAATATTTTGTAAAATGGTTCTTAATTCTAAAGTTATTGTCAAAAGTATCAAAGTTCCTGACAATTTTCTTGAGGAACTGGTAAGCATTAATGGATTTACATGTATATTCACCCCTTTAGCAGCCCACCTGATTATTTTGGTATTATCCCTCTTACAAAGGCAATATTGAGAACATATTTGAAGGGGAATTGTTCATCTGCACTCTATGTACAACTCTCCTTTAAGTTCCTCTCGAAATATTGTCTGCTACTTTCATACTTTTGCAAATAACTTGGGAATGAAGCGAAATTTCACAAAATATTTGAAGGAGATTTATTGTTTGTCTTCTGATTGACATTTCTCATTCAAATGTTTCCCAAAAAATGCTTTTGTAAGGCAAATATTTCAAAAATAGTCAGGCCTCTTTTGGCCGCTCTGAGTATAAATGGGTTAAATATTCTGCAAATTTATGCTTCATTCCAAAGTTATTTTGAAAAGTAAGACAGGTCCAGGCGACACTCGATCGCCAAATAGAGATATAGACATGAATGGGTAGATATAGATTTTATTGATATCCTTGTGGCCAGGGCGTATTTCAAAATAGATTTGACAGAGAATTGTTTAAAAAAAAATCATTTTCAAATATTTAGTGCATTAATGTTTTAAGATACTTGGTAATTAAGCATTGATTATGAAAATTTTCAAGGAAATATTTGCGTAACAGTTCAAAATCCTCCAAATATTTTTCAAAGATTGTTTTTATCCTCAAAATTGTCTAAGCATTCACGGAATAATGAGTACTAGCTAGAACTCAACGGTCAACCTACAACTTAGTAGAAGGAAATCAAAATCTATTACAATTTTTTATGATAATTATGTTTTGCATCATTATCAAAAGATATTCAATCTCTAAACGTAATGTATTGTAATGTAACATTTCTTGGCTTTTCCATATCTTAATTTTTGATCCTAAGTATGTTTTGAGTAGTTATTGGAAGAACTATAATCTCTAGACATCACATTTCATGGAGCACTCTGGGAATGAAAGGGTTAAAGAATGAAGCGACCATTGTTATCTTTTCCGTAGATCCCATGTTTGTACGAAGAGTCGTGCATTGCAGACGACCTCGCTGTATGGGTCACAGAATCACCAGCATGCATGGCTTGTATTTTCTTAGCTTTATGTATAGCATGCTTCAGTGCCCAGTTCAATTTGCTTTGATTCCTTCTTTTTACAGTGGGAGGTATGTATTTTATGTAAATTGTCGAGGTAACACACGTGAACCTCGGCTACATTGTTATTCACATTAAATAGACTAAAAGAACCAGTAAAAATATCACTGACTAATCATTGAATCATTGCTGAATTTAAGCAGGCTAGTCCTTATATGTTGGTGTGTGAATGATATATATATATATATATATATATATATATATATATATATATATATATATATATATATATATATATATATATATATATATATATATATATATATATATATATATGTGTGTGTGTATATATATATATATATAATTATATATGTATATGTATATATATATATATATATATACATATATATATATATATATATATATATATATATATATATATATATATATAATATATATGATATATATATATATATATATATATATATATATATATATATATATATATATATATATATATATATATATATATATATATATAATATATATGATATATATATATATATATATATATATATATATATATATATATATATATATATATATATATATATATATATATATATATATATATATAGTCAAGTAAGAGTGAGAGTCAAGTGAGAGTTGTCACCTAGGGCAAGAAATGAATTTCATCAAACTGTTAAGGTTCGAAAGCTCATAATTTTCAGTTACTGGATCTATATTTGGAATTAAGTCCAAAAAAGAATAAAAGATGATCTGAGGTTTTTTTCAAAGATGTTTTGGTAATCACACAAAACTGTTTTTAACTAAGGCTAACCCTACTTAACACATTCAAATGCTGCAGGTCATTTGATTTAATTTCCTTATGCTACTTATGCAATTTATAGGTTTTTTACTAAGACTTATAATCATCCTTTAAACATTCACAGACTTTGATTGATTTAATTGTGTTTTCTTATAAGTTTACAATCAGGTGATCTGTGACTATGTAACAATTTACACGTGACTTTGTACTTTGTACCAAAATTTTGAAGTGTCAACCACAACATGATAATACTAAACTTGGCCTGTGTTTGTTGGATGTATCCTCAAAGAAGGATCAAAATGACTGTGAGTATGAAGGCTAATTAGATAAAGGGACTGATGAGGTTAGAGCTGGTTTGCAGTTTGTAACAGTAAATGGGGGGGGGGGGGGGGGGGGGATTGGCTAGTGAATGAATAAAAATGAGTAAGATTTTAGAGTCACAAATTCTTGAAAATGAATATGTGCTCTAAAGTGCATTTTATGGCACTTATTTATATATATATATATATATATATATATATATATATATATATATATATATATATATATATATATATATATATATATATATATATATATATATATATATTTATATATATATATATATATATATATATATATATATATATATATATATATATGTGTGTGTGTGTGTGTATATAAATTATATATATACATATAAATATATATATATATATATATATATATATATATATATATATATATATATATATATATATATATATATATATATATATGTATGTGTGTGTGTGTATATGTATATATGTCTATGTGTGTGTGTGTGTGTAATATATGGATTTTAAGTAGTTGTTGATATTCTCCGTTTGTTGTATAATTTATAAACAGTTCAAGAGTGAACTCTGCGCCGTCAGTGTAGTGCTGGCGTGATGTCTTAGTTATGAGAGGAAATAGATCGCTGACAAGCGTGAGATTGTACAAACAAGGGGGTGCTGCGACTGGCATGGAGAGATTTGGGCGCAGAACCCGCAGACCACCTACCTGCTCCAGTCAGGGTGCTGTTATCCCTCAAAACACCCTCTTGGCATGAACCCGCAGTGAAAGGGATTTAGATTTGGAGCCATGATGTTATATCTGGTTTACAGTGTGTAATGGTAAAGGGGGGAGTAGTGGCAAGGGGATGAATGAAAATGAGTTAAATGTTTCAGTAAGTCCTTAACAAAAGAATTATTGAGGGATTGACCTAAAATGCGCCTTTGAGCATGTTTAAATGGAATTAGGGCGCAATATCAAATATTATTAAATATTATTATTATTATTATTACTATCATTATTATTATTATTATTATTATTATTATTATTATTATTATTATTATTATTATTATTAATATTTTCAGGCAATAGCTTATGTAGCTCCTAGAATTTGATATATAGAAGCAAATAAATCCCTGTGTGTACAGTTTGCCGATGCACTTTCCATATTAGGGGGTCTGGAGGTATAGTCCCCTCGAATATTTGTGCTGAAATGCATTTATGGCACTTTTAGGCAAAGTAAGGGAAGATGAAAATTGAGAGAAGAAAGACACATTCTACGAGTCCTCCAGTTGATAATTGATTCGTTCATTCACAAACTTGGCTCCTATGATTTAACATCAGATCACAAAATCGCATATTTTCCTGAGGAAAATGCCATAACAACCACAAATGCCCATAGCAACCCCTGTTATAGACAGAAAAAATTTAAGGGTAACTTTGGTAATTTGCATAGCTAGGTTTATCAAAGGCACTTTTCTATCCACTGTATGGCTCTGCTCTTGTATAGAGCATTGGAGACTTGTGCTGCATACAAATACAAATTTATACAAATTCTGCTTCTAGTAGGAAATGTTGAAATACCTAGATATATCAGTAACAATATTAACAAAGCTCAGGGTTGAGATCAACATAAAACCACCCAAAAATGTAAACACCTTTGCTTCTGTCAAGATCATAAAATATTTCCCAACCCTCAAACTTCAATGGAATGCGTACGTTTTTACTCCTGAACTAACATCTAATTAGCACCAAAAAAACAAGACAAAAAACACCAGTTCACTTGGCTGTGCAAGTTCAGATAGAGATATATCATATGTTCCGGTTTGTCATCCTTCCTACGCAAGTTGGCAGCAACTGGTGCGATGATGATGATGATGATGATGGTAGGATGGATAGAGATGTATCGCAGAGGATTTGACAGTGGCTGTCGCAAATGTTTTCTATCACCACCCAAATTCCTGGTGAGTGGCAGTGCCACCAGGGGGGGCCATATGTCTTAGATTACTGTCAGCTCTGACTAACGATCTGCTCGGGCAGAAATATCCCGGGTTTGGAGAAGCGGGCCATCTTCTGTACCGGCTGCCCAGCTTTGGGGTTTCATGGTATGGTACTGTGTTTCCCATAAATAACCCGGACCAGTCTTGGTCAAACTGGCCCACATGTAGGTTACATGATATTGGGTCACCCTCATGGTCGCTGGGGGTCAGTGAGAATTTGTCGTTATTAATGAGCCTGCTAATGACACGAGATAAGGCACTGATAGCGGTGAGACAGAGAACCACAAGATGAGATACGCACAGTCTATCTCCCAGTTCACAGCAACTCTGTAGCCCCCTTCTTGTCTAGTGCACCATACTCAATATTAATTACCGCTCCGAAGTTCTGAGACAGGGAAACATAAGGCGAGGGACGCACAGTCTATCTCCCAGTTCACACCCTCTCCAGTTTACAGCAATTCTGTAACCCCCTTCTAATGTCTACTGCACCATACTCAATATTAATTACCACTCTAAAGTTTGGAGACTGGGAAACACAAGGCGAGGGATCACAGTCTATCTCCAGTTTACAGTAACCCCCTTCTCATCTCCCAAACCACACATTTAATTACCACTCTTTAAGTTCTGAGAGGGGAACCACAAGGCGAGGCATGCAAAGTCTAAATCCCAGTATACAGCATAACCCTACCAGCCGCCTTCTCATCTCCCGCACATGTCATCATACACAATGAATTATAGTTCTAAAACAGGCAACTACAAGGAGAGGCACGCACAGTCTACTTCCCAGTTCACAGCAACCCCAGAACCCCTTTCTCATCTCCCTCATCATACACAATTAATCACAGTTCTAAAACAGGCAGCTACAAGGAGAGGTACGCGCAGTCTATCTCCCTGTTCACATCAACCCCAGAACCCCTTTCTCATCTCCCTCACCATACACAATTGATTACAGTTCTAAAACAGGCAACTACAAGGAGAGTCACGCACAGTCTATCCCCCAGACCCAGTTCACAGCAACCCCAGAGCCACCCCCCCCCCCCCCCCCCTCCCCTCCCTCCCTCCCTCTCTTCTATCGCACCATACACAATTAATTACGGCTCTTAAGTTCTCATGAAATGTTAATTTGAGCGCTGATCTCCATTAGGGGGAGATATGAAAGGATGTGTGGATCACCATGGAGATAGAGCACGCCTTGGTTCATGGGAAATGGAGGCGGGATTAACCCTTTGATCATTCCTAGAGTTCTACCCGAACTAACTTCAAATAAATAAAGCTGCGCATTTTACATACCTTTGTAACAATGCTGCAGATTGGTTGCAGATTAGAATTTCCTTTAAACTAGGAATGTCATCGATAGTCGACCAATCGATAAATCGCCATTTTCACTTTGTCAATTAATTTGATTTGAAAGGTTGGGTATCGAATCGAAATAATTGATATTCTCTACCCCAATTTTGCCAAATTTTTATTAATAGATAAAATACTTTTTCCAGACATTTCCCTGTTAAACTAATGCAAAGTAGAACTCTGACTAAATATTGAAGTATTCTTTATGGCTTTTGTAAGAGAAATGGGAAGGAATGCTGTACTATACTTGGTGTATCGAATTGAATTGATATAAATCGGAAAGATTATATTAATCAAATCAAAAAAAAAGGAATATCAATGATATCCCTACTTTTAACCCATTAACCCATTTATGGTCACATTGGCCAGAAGCGGCTAAATTTAGTTAGCAGTTTGGGAGCCCAATTGTGTCTTCTAAAGCTACCTATAGATGTTGTGTATAGAAACCAGTACATCTTTAGGCTCCCTGCAGAAATTTGAGGGAGCCGTAGGAGTATTCAAGGGAGCCCTCGGCACCCCCTAATTTCAAGCCCTGGTAACAAAGTTACTCCAGTTGCATCTGAAATTTAACTTTGCCTGAAATATTAAAACAAATTGGGGTTAGAAAGGGGGATTTATCTCAGAGGTTGACATATAAGTATAGAAAGGGGGGGGGGGGGGGGGTTCTAAGCCTGACATTTTTGATGAGATCCAGTAGGCAAAAGCAAAATTGGGGAAATATTTGAAGGAGAAACGTTATTCAAATGACTTACAAACAACACTCTTCCAAATATTTTATAAAATTGTTCTTGATTTTTAAGTTGTTATTAAATGTATTATAGATCCAGATGACAATTTCAGGAGTAACTCTTAAGCATTACTGGGCTAAAACCAATAAACCACCCTCTAATGACACTGTACACAGTTTAACCCATACAATGAGTACCCATGTGTCAGGGTTTCAGTCATTTTTAGCGTTATTGTATCATTTGGTATCGGCCAAATTAGTCACCAGCAGCACTATGGAAATAAGTTTCTAACTTTTAGTGTATATATCCTGTGTCTGGTTAGAATTCTATTGCATAGCAGTTAATGACTCTCCATCTAGTCACCGTAATATATATGATTTTTTGTGTGCCAAATGCTAGGTAATTCACATCTTACTAGACCGAGTAAAATCAAATCAAATCAAATATGCATAAGTGTTAGTTGCAAGTCACCCCCACCCACAATATTCATGCTTGTGTACGTAGCGGTGCCATCTGATATCCCCCAACCAGGCCTTCTTGGTCGTGAAGAAGAAAAACATTTAAGTGTGCGGCATCTACGCTAAGCCAGCAAAAACACCCGCGGGCCTCCCCCAAACAAACAGTTCCGTGTAATTATTGGCCAAAGTTTGCTGAATAAATAAGTAGCAAAATAACTCGTCCCCGCCTCGTTACATTTCAGTGTTGACCGAGCGGCATTGTTTGAGCGTGCTCAGTTTCCTGCGCTGTGTTCGGAAAATACGCCATTTCCTCGGCAAATCACAGATAGCGCCACGGGATGTTTGCGGTGAAAAATGAACACGAAGAATTTGCAGAATTTCATCTTGATTTTAATGACATCTCCGGCAAATGTCTTGTTTCTTTGTGAGTGGAGGGAGGAGTTTCTTTGTTCTGTCTCTGATGCATTGTGGGTATTTCTACGAGCGTGTTGTCATGTTGGCGCAGTTGAATTAAGGTTCAAACATCTGCCTGAAATACTAGAATTGTCTTTAAATAAGACATTATTTTATTTGATCTATTTTACCTACAAAATATCAGAGGGAATCAGAGGGAAATGAACCAATTTCAACTAATATAATATGGAAAGCATAGAAATATAGCATTCTTGAAAATAGATTCCTTTGTATATAATTTCTACTGGAAGATGTTATCAACAATTTTGACCAGAAAAACAATTAATCTGTATTTTTTATAGCAATCAATTATATGCAATCTGCAAATTAACCAATTATTAACAGATATTCAGTGATTTAAGAATGGCAGACTTTAGTTTAAGGACAGGAAAAATCGTTCTGTTCAGTTTAAAAGATTTAAAAAATCTTTCCTCATTATGAGGTCAGTGATAAAAAATGATGTAACTTGAATACATTTTGAACAGTTTATCCATATCAGCATATCAGCATCAGATGCAACCCAAAAGGCTCTTTGACTTATGGTTTTGGACAGCTTTGTCAGTTTGTAATGGTTCAGTTGGGCTTTCACTCTATAAGTAGGACCCCATAGTCTTAGCCAGCAGGGCGTCTGTGTGTCCTTTTGGACACCCATGTAACCCTTAAAGAGCACCCCTCAGGACACCAAAAAAAATTTGTGAAGAATTTCTTGTCAAACTCAAGCATATAATTGATTTTTTTCATCTCCATACAATTCCCATGACATTGTTTAAGTATTCATGCCTTATTTTGATAAAATTTATACATGTTTATTTTTGAAATATGAGTATATTGTGGTACCCCTTAAAATGTTGGATACCCCAAAATTTTACAATTGCCAATTTAAGGCACCCAGTTTCCAAATCCTGGCTAAGACCCTGTTGTGTGTATTGAGGTTGTAGTTCTCCCAGTAATGGAGCTACTACTGCTGGTGCTACTGCTTCTACTACCTAGGTGGCCAGGCAGGGTCCCAGCTAAAGGTTATCAATTCCAATAGTTGATAAAGGAGCGTTTTATTGAGTTGTACACCACACAACAAAGCCGTGTTCAATCCGATAAAATCTGACATGGCACAAATCCAAACACACAAGTAACAGCCGGTGAGAGATTCCCAGTGGATGTTTTATACCTACCCACGTACCCACACCCCTACCCTAAAACCAGCAAAATAAAAATATGTACCTCAATATCCATGCACTATGAGAGTCTTATTGACTATGGCCCATGACCATGAATAACAGTGCAGGTTTTGACCTGTGGGGTGGAAAGTTGGAGCTGTCAAACGGAATGTTGCTCCGGAGATCTTTAGCGGCAAATGTAAACACGTTGGCCGTGGGGCCGATCTCAGCGAGCTGTGTGCATTACATTCCTTAATTAGTGGAAATAGATCCGGTTGGTCACCCAAGAACCACTTTCAACTGAAACGTATTAACGCGCCTCCTTTCTCGCTTGCAACTGTGAATTTAAATTTAAGGAATTTCTTCCTCTCCGGTTTCATGAGTTTTCATTTTCTCCATAGATCGACTGATGTAGTTTATTTTATCAGGCATATTGGATTTCTTTCTATGAAACAATTTCTTTTTCTGATTCACCTCTTTTATTTTCATTGAATGTTGATTCACAGAAGCCCCTGAAGTGGTCTGATATTTGTTGAATGGGTTTCTTCGGCAACAAGAGTTGATGTTATTTTACAAGTAGTGTGACTTCTGACTTGACTGTCATCATCATCATCATCATCATCATCATCATCATCATCATCATCATTATTTACTTCAACTGTATCTGCCTCACAGTCTTGGGATTAAGAATTGAGGCAAGACATTATTATCAATAGCTAAACTCTGCATAAATTATCACATTATAGAAACTGAAAAAGTATCTATGAGGATGAGAAGATATATCTACATTTTATATATATTTTTGCCTATGTTTCTCAGTGCTAAAGTTCAGTGTGCAGAGAAGGATGTGTTTTAAATGTGCTGGCCAATAAAGGTCAAATTTGTCTTAATCTTGTATCCAGTTGCGAATTATCATCAGACAAGATCAGACATGGGTTCTGGGTCAAACCTTCTGTGTTTATTTTGAAACTTGAAACAATTCATCACATCTGAAATGGAGACCAGTGCTTGGAAATTAAGGAAGCTCTGTGAGATTGTTGGGAATGCCTTAGAATCTAGGTATTTTGATATGAGAGGGCTATTCCATTTAAGAAGTGAGGGAGCTTGCAACTTATATTATCTTAACCCTTCCAATGGTAAGGCTACTTTTGTCCAAACCACAAGTATGCAAGATTTTTGAAAACCATCTAAAACCATCATCGTGTTGGTATTAATTGGATAGTTCTCACTGAGTACTCTCAGATGAGTCCCTTATGCCAGGGTTTCAGTCATTTTTTTAGGTTTTTTGCATCATTTTGTGTTAGCCATATTAGTCAGCAGCAGCATAAGGGTTAACCCTTCCAATGATAAGGCTACTTTTGTCCAAAGCACAAGGATGCAACAATTTTTGAAAACCATCTGAAGTCTGTCATGTTGGTATTCATTAGATTGCTCTCACTGAGTCCTCTCAGATGAGTACTCATGTGCCAGGGTTTCAGTCATTTTTCAGCTTTTTTGCATCATTTTATATTGCCAAAATTAGCTACCAGCAGCATAAGAGTTCAGGTATGAGATGCCTCACAAACTGTGAATTAAAAGTATTGCAAATATTTTAGAGGGCCATTTACTATTCAGAAATACCTTTCAGCACAGCCCCTTTAACCAACCTGACCCCCCCCCCCCCCCCCCCTCCAAAAAAAGTGGATGAGCCCTAGCACTGATAAACAGCCTTTCCTATAATTTCATCTGTTGATTTATGCGAAGGAGTAATTTTACTCCTGCCAAGAGAAAGATTTAAGGTATTTCACTAATGAAATATTTAATTCTACCAAATTATTTTTGAGGGTGAAATGTGAATTTAGGTCAGTTTCACCAAATTGTGTTTAATATTGTTGAAATAATTTCTTTTGACTATCTATATTCTTAAAAAGTACTATTCATGTATAGCATCTTAATTCAGATTCTTATGTGAAAAAAATCGTTGATAAATATGTGTTGTTGATATGTTCACTGTTTATCAATCATTCTTCTCAAGTTATCTTAGCTATGTTTGAAGATTTGTTTGCCTCTATTTATATATTTAGACTAGGAAAAGAAAAGTGACTTCGGTTTTATCCGACCGAAAAGAGCTGCCTGATTCATTCCGCATGTGTGTGTGTGTGTGTGCGTGTGTGTGTGTGTGCGTGCGCGCGTCCGCCTCGGGTGCCCAGACATATGTATCTTATCAGCGCGCTCAATGAGAATGCAAGGCGGCCTGCCCCAGTCCGACAGATTTCCTTACGAGCGAGCGATTGACTCCATTAATGGGGGGTGCGAACCGCTACCTCATGCGTGCAGCGCCCCCTGGTGGGAGGATGTCAAATTAATTCAGCGCCCCGAAAAAGCCTCTAGTCTAATTGGGGTATCGTCTTTTGTTTTTGAGGGGTGGAAGTGGGGTGTCGGGGAGGGTGATAGGCGCGGGGACCCCCTGCGGAGTCTTGATGATTTGCAGGTTGGGGCAGAACTGTCAAGTGCTTGTTAGCGCTGTAATTGATCGCAAGCAAAGCGCAGGCACTGCGGGTAGCCCGTCTTAGGCTCGGGTACGATACTGCAGCGCGCTGGAGTGTTATTCGCCCGCAGCCGACGCGAGTTACAGGTGCAGTGGGGAGGAAGGAAGAGGAGAAATTCCTCCAGTCACCGCTGGGGAGAAAATTTTAACCCCTTATTATGTTGATATAAGTATTGGAAATTGATTGACTTCAACTCCTATCTCCCAAAAATCTTTGCCCCTTGTGATGTTAAAATGAGTATTGAAAAATTGAATTCAACCTCTCCCTCCCAAAACTTTTGACCCTATGTGATTTTGAAATTAGTATAGTATTGGAAAGTGAATTTCAACCTCTGCCTCCCCCAGAATTTATCTAAATTCCCATCCATTCGATGGTGACATTACTTGGTCATTCATGATATACCCAGTTGTTTCCTTAATTTTCTATTTTCTTTATTTTATAAATCTTTCATCGAATGAAATAAATCATCAGATAATCAGATATTTTCTGGCCAATATTATTGTAAGCAATTGAAATATGCACTGAAAACTGTGACACAAAAACTGCATAATCTCTCAATATCAATTTGGTTTACAACATGGTTTACAACATAATTTATGGAGGATTGGCGTAAGTTTTATTTTCAAATACCCATACTCAACATCCCACCATTCAGCACATGCTGAATCCTAGTGAGAAGATGGAAAATGATGTGTGTATGTCTTGGCACTTTCTGGCAGGGAAGATGGGAGCTCTCTAGCAGCGAAGATGAGAGGCCTGCCGGGGAAAATACGCACACTCTGTCTCGCAGCGTAGGTGTCAGATGGAGTGTACAGGGTTAAGAGTCTGCCTATTGCTGCCGAGTGCTTTCCCATGGTTTTGAAGAGCCCCCTCTTCACAATGAGAGCAGCAGGCAGAATGAGCACTCACAGCTTTTTCTACTTTCCTCTACTATTACCACACTCACAGCAACTGAGTGATTTTTAACCAGACTCCTCTGAGGGTCTCAGGGATTTTTAACACTTATGCTGCTGGTGGCTAATTTGCCAATTACAAAATGACACTAAAAACCTAGAAAATGGCTGAATCCTAGTCACATTCATACTCATCTGAGAGTACTCAGCGTGAGCTATTAAACGAATACCAACATGACTGGGTTAATTTAGAGGGTTTCCAAAAAGCGTTGTGTCCTTGTGCTTTGGACAAAAGTGTAGTGAAGTCTTTGACCACAGAATGTTAAGGAAATTATATAAAGGATAAATACTAATCAGTGCTCAAAATTTCATAAATTCATGCTTGAATGCTTATTTATTTTGAAAATTATTATAGATGCAGGTAAACATTTTCATTCATTTTAACCGGAAGCTCTATATGATTACCATCTTTGGTCATTTGCGGCAGCTCTGAGTTAAAAGGAAGGGTTAGATATTTTAATTGGGACCTAGATCTGTACTCTTTAATATCTTTCCTACTTGTCAGATATGGAGTGTTTTATCCTGGTAGGGATGTAGTTTCATTCATTGTTCTGTCTAAGGCAGGGTGTTGAGACCTGCTACTCACACAGGGTGTAAATAAACACTCCATGTTGAGTATTATTGTGTTGGTATTATTAGAGAAACACAGATCTGCAGCCAGCCGTAACGCACCTCAAGGCAAGACAATATACAATATACAGCTTACCCATGATAGATGTTGATGCCATTGGTATTAACTCATTCTTTTCGAATAATATATATATATGTATATATACATATATATATATATATATATATATATATATATATATATATATATATATATATATATATATATATATATATATATATATACATATATATATATATATATATATATATATATATATATATATATATACATATACATATATATATATATATATATATATATATATATATTTAATACTGTATTTATATATATGTATATATATATTATTTATATATATATATATATATATATATATATATATATATATATATATATATATATATATATATATATATATATATATATATATATATATATATATATATGTATATATAGATGTATATGTATATAATTATATATATACTTATATATATTTATATAAAACGCAAACCTTTTTGTGAACACATCGTTATGTGAACAGTGAACACTATTGCCATATTTGATTGAGATGTTCTCCTCACGTATACTTTGCTAAATGCTTACCCCGTATATCTGCTGAGAGCAACCTCTTTAAACTATCTGATCCTCTTAAGTGGTTGTTTGCTGAAAAAAGCAGGTTTAGAAACATACGGGACTATTTTTCTATCAGTGGAGGAAACGACAACATGGTTGAAAAGCGATTAGCGCTGGATGCGTTGCCGAGGCCTGGCCGTGGTGGCGGCCATTGTTTTTGTGTTTGGTTGAATGTGTTGATGTTTCCGTAGCCCGGTGTTTTCTCAATAAGCTTCGCGAGGGCGGCGGAAAAAGACTGGGATGCTGAACCGGAGTTTGATGTGTATTTCTCCGAGAGAGTCAAGTATGCTTCTACTACTAACTACTGCTACTTCAGGAAAGGCATTATTCATCAGCTTACTCTAGCTGTCTTTAATGCCATGTACCTGACTACAGGGCCTGTGTGGTACCTTGAAGATCCCACCTATATTTATAAAACAAGGATCCTCATAGTCACTATACTATTGTAGCTTATATGATCCCGTTTTGTTGACTTAATTATGCTGTATTCAGGGCTCAACATATAGCATAGTCCCATCTCCCGGGAGATCTGAATTCCAAAAACAGCCCTGTCGGGCTACCTAAAGTTGGATTCAGGTAGTCCCGCTGGACTACCTGAATCCTGGGGAAGTTCCCCACTAAAATCCAACAAAATGGTAGCAAAAAAAGAAAAATATAGCATTCCTTAAGCATGCAACCTTAAAAATAGAAGAAAAAAGCATAAGTACCATTACTAACATGAAAAGGGGGAAAAGAACCTTTTTGCCTTTTTGGAATAAATGGCGGGACTACCTAAAATGCTGGCGGGACTACCTGATTTTGGGCTCAGGTAGCCCCGCCAACCTACCTGGCCCTTCTGGGGACCGTAGAGCCCTGGTATTACATATGTATTTTCAGTTATCTTTATACTCTATGTCATATTCTTAATGTTTTTTCAGTAGGTCTCATAAACCTATACGAAACTTTTCATCTCAGATATATATATATATATACATATATATATATATATATATATATATATATATATATATATATATATATATATATATATATATATATATATATATATATATATATATATATACACACACACACACACACTATTTACCGCACACTTGCTTGGCTGGTGGTGGTCAGCCAATCAGGATGTGTCAGAGAGTAGTTGTCGGTAGATGGGCACGATTCCTAAGTCAGGGTGACATGGAGCAGGAGAGAGTGGGTGGGAGGGTGAGAGGGGGGGGGGCACAGTTTTATTCAAGTTGCATGGTTCCGGTGTTACCGTGGCCTTAGCATCAAGCATATGCTTAATTGAACATAATTTCCACTATGCTCCACTAGTGCCTTGAAACGGAGGAACTTCAAACGTTGAGTGGTCAGCGGGATGTGGATAGCAATGCTATGGCCACTCTGACCACTCCTGTCATCTTCAGACCTGAAAGAATTATGCTAATTCCTTATAATAACATACTATACTTGAAGGCATAGCTTATCATTAGTGCCTCTCACAAATACTACTACCTCTTTATTTTCTCTTTATTTCATCATTGCAAGATCTACAAGTTTATATATATATATACTTATTTATATATATATATATATATATATATATATATATATATATATATATATATATATTTATATGTATATATACATAATATATATATATATATATATTTGTATGTATATATATATATATATATATATATATATATATATATTTATATATATATATATATATATATATATATATATATATATATATATATATTGGAACTAAATAACCCTTCCAATGCCACACATGGATATGTATGAGTTTGTGGTGACACTACATATAACCTCTTGACAATTATTGACTTTTGCAGCCGATGCCATCTCAGTAGTTGTTTTCAGTATTTTTCTTGCAGTAATATGTAGCATATCCCACTTGCTCAATAATTCTGTGAAACTTGATTTTTTGGACCTTTTGTATGGCACTCTCATATATATCTTTGGCAATGACTGTTAGACTGTTTAGTTGGATGGTGCCTATATGAACTACTCTTGTGGTATGTGCATTTACTAGGGTTGGGAATCGGTTGCAATTTCTTGATCGATAATCAGTTGCAACCAACCGATCATAATCAGTTCTTCGCACTTTTGCAGTAATTGGGTACTAGAGGTCTATCCTAGAGCCTTATAATAAGTGATGGTCTATGACAATTACTTGCTATTAGCACCTACCTTAACTTCGTATGGAAGTCTTTTTGGAGCTTAGTTTCATAGCTAGAAAGCTAACAACTTGCCTGTCATTTAGTTCTATATTTTGCCACTAGGTGTCACCTTTTGCGATTATTATCAATTGGCAGTTTTGTAATCGATTAATCAGTAAAAGAGAGGCAAACGATCGATTATCGATTATAATCGATGATCGTCCCAACACTAGCATTTAACATATAACATTTATGATATGTTTAACCCTTTCTTGCCTATAGAACCCAAAACCGCCTGACTAGTTTGGTGTATTCCTCCAACAGATGCAATTTTCAGAAAATATTTCGAAGAAAAATGATGAACAAATCTCCTTTATTTGACATTCTAATTTATGATACATTCCACTATGGAAATACGTTTCTAACTTTTAGTGTTTATATCCTGTGTCTGGTTAGAATTCTGTTGCATAGCAGTTAAAGGGCAAATGCACCATCAGAAAGATTTAGGTTCAAAATGATCCTATACATGTCACCTTTCAAATAAGACCTCCCCCGAACCTGTCCTCTATATATGATTTTTTGTGTACCAAATGCTTTGTTATAAACATCTTACTAGACCGAATAAAATCAAATAAAATAAAAGTTATTTTCAAAAGAATCATAGGTCTAGACGATGTTTGACATTGAGATTTCCTGGCACAAATGGGTTAAATTGATATTTTTATTTCTTTTGTTATAAGATTAATCAATAGTATTTTCTTTTTTCCACTTCAGGAAGAGCTACTAGGAGACAGTACAAAAGCCAAGACACTACTTAAATGGGAGCCCAAGTATGATTTTGAGGTAAGTCGTGAATTTCTTCCTTTATCCTACATCCTGACACGTTATCTAACTGGTATGAAAGATTTTTAATAATACTGTGGCTGCCACACTTCAGCAAGAACTGGAGTAGTGTTTGCTAAGAAAGATAATTCCAATTGCTCGTACTTCTTTATTTGTGCCTCATCCAATTTGTTAAAAGGTAACCAGAGTTTTGGAGATTTGTCTGCTATAACTGGTGCAGGCAGGATGGCTAGTTTTGTTCTCAGTATTCCCAATAGATGGCGCCACTTGTAAGAAGTGTCCTGTGAGTGAAGAGAAAGAGTAAATCATATATGTTGATAGCAGCCTGAAGGGAAAATATAGTAGTAAGACAACATTACAAAGTAGATTATTTGCAAATTTAGATAAGATATGACATCAATAAGATATGTATATTTCTTTGAAAATCTATTCCACTGTGACAGCTAGATAGCAATTAAGGCACTTTAGTGAAACTTCTGGATCAAACATCTTCAAAAAACAATGAACACACCTAATGTAAAAACTCTTTTCAGACCCAACTGTTTTATATTTTAAAAATATCTCCACAAGAATATTTGTCTTAAAAAGAATTAAGATATATAAAAGATTAAAATTGTTGTTGTTGTTTTTCAGACTCTATGTACAGAGATGATGGAAGCTGATCTGAACCTCATGAAGAATAAACCAACTGCTTAGTGGCTCCCTCTATATTTTGCATGGTATGAAGAAATGTTCTTATGTTGTATATATATATATATATATATATATATATATATATATATATATATATATATATATATATATATATATATATATATATATATATATATATATATTTATATATATATATCCAGATGTCAATGTGCTATTTAATCATTATACTTTTCTATTGTTCTTGCATGTCACAGGTGTTTTGGTGACTTGGTGGTGGCTGCACTTACTACTTTAGTTGGATGGGGTAGAGGGTGTCAACTAAAGGGTGTTTGGGGTTGTTTTGGGTACAAGTAATGGGTACGATACCTGGGTTTTGCAGATGCTGGTGACAGAGATGATGGACGCTGATATGAATTTGATGAAATCCAACCCTCGTGCCTAGTGGCTGTTTTCAGGGTATGGTATCGCATGGCCTGGAAAGTTCAATAGATAACAAAAGAATGATTAACTCCATTACTCCTCTAATTAACCCTTTTCTGGTGCCCTACATGTCCCCTTTAATCCATGATATAATAGTATTGAGGAAATAAAAATGAATCATTTTCACGCAATCCTTCCTCCTTTTACCAAATCTCTTATGAATGGTATATGTCGAAAACCCCCTTCTAACAAGAAGCTAAAAGCAATGACTTACTAAATTATCAATTGGTCTAGTTCTTCTTAAGAGAATATGAAAAGACCTAGATGGTTTCATATAAGGAAATAGTGATATTTTTCCTTCAAATGTGTTTGCTTAGTTTCTGAATACTTCTCTAAAGTTAAGAATCTTAGCTCCAGACAACAAGATCTCTAGGCTTAAATGGGTTTAAAGAAATAATTATCAGGTGTTTGAACTGCTATCTCCTCAACTAACACCTTTTTATCATTTCTGTTCATGCTATGTTTCCTGGTTTGAATCTCAGTTAGCATGAATGAATATATATATATATATATACATATATATATATATATATATATATATATATATATATATATATATATATATATATATATATATATATATATATATACATATATATATATATATATATATATATATATATAAATATATATATATATATATATATATATATATATATATATATATATATATATATATATATATATATATATATATATATATATCCTGTAGATTCACAAAAGATTGTGTAGAGTGAATTTTGCGAATTTACAGAAAATAGATTTTTGCGTTTTTTAACTGTGCGAATTGGCCACAACATAGAGTGGCAGCTATACACTTAAAGCGGTAGCACTAATCATTGCAAATTTTGCTTCTGAGGCTAAATGCTAAAAACACAATCTTTTCCAAATTTACAGTATATATATATATATATATATATATATATATATATATATATATATATATATATATATATATTTATATATATATATATATATATATATATATATATATATATATGTATATATATATATATATGTATGTATATATATATATATACATATATATATATATATATATATATATATATATATATATATATATATATATATATAAATATATTCATATATATATATGTTTATAAATATATATATATATATATATATATAATTATATATATATACATATATGTATGTATGTATATATATATATATATATATATATATATATATATATATATATATATATATATATATATATATATATATATATATATATATATATATATATACATATATATATATATATATATATATATATATATATATATATATATATATATATATATATATATATATATATATATATATATATATATATATATATAAACAATTTAGAGTGCTATGTTTCTGGTTTAGGGTTGAGTTATTGTCAGCATGATGATATATTGCACATGGTTTCTTGCATGTATAGATTGTGTACACATTTTCTTTTATTACAACTTTCTAGTATACACTGCCTGCATTATTCTGTTGTACCCTCACACATACTAGCTCTCCTTCCTATACCTGAAAGCACCCCTCAGCATTCCCCTTTGTCAGAATTAGAGATAAGAGAGCTTTGACAAAATGATATACATAATACTATAATACACCATTACACATCTGAAATCTGAATTGACATGGCTATTTTGGAGTACTGCATATTCATTTTTCATCACTTTTTCTGCCATATTGTGGGATGGGGGTTACTGTAAAATATCCTCACAGTATTTTTGTAAAGAAAAATGCCGGAGAAATGTAGATCCTAATGTAGATTTCTCTTCTAAACATTTTGCAGATTCATGATTTTATTCCCCTATTGTTTACAAGAATATCATCTATCTAGACACTTTTCTTGACTTTCTGGGCATTTCTTTCTGGGCATGCCTGAACAAGTGGTTTAACAATCTTTTATTCTGAAGGATTTCTCACTCTCTGTTGTGTGAAGATCCTAGTCCTTAAGCAAAGACCCTCTTAAAAAAGTTTCAATCTTGAGCTGACTATGGTGTTTCTCACACTTCTAAGGCCATTGTCACAATCTCAGCTGAGTCAAGATCATTTGAATGAAATTGAATACCACTTTCGTTTAAAAATCATAATGAAGAGTATATGATTTGTTAAGTGACTGTTCCTCATGGTCTTAGCCAGCAGGGCGTCTGGGTGTCTTTTTGGACTCCCAATCCCTTAAAAAGCACCTCTCAGGACACCCAAAAAATGATGTGGAGAATTTCTTAAAATGTCAATCTCAAGCATATAATTGAATTTTTTCATCTCCATATGATTCCCATGACATAGTTTAAGGATATCATGCCTTATTTTGATAAATTTAAGCATATTTATGGATGAAATATGAGTATATTGTGGTCCCCCTTAAAATTTTGTATACCCAAAAATTTTACAATTGGCACCCAGTTTCCAAATCCTGGCTAAGACTCTGCTTTACCTATAATATTAATTATTCCTTCTTCTTTCAGGTTCTCTGTCTCACAAAGTTGGTTCTTACAAGTCATTGGAATCACAAGAACACAATAAAGGAACAAGGAACCAAGACCCGGCATATGCACACAGTCATAGCCACCAATAAACCGCAGAAATATTGTTTGAGATTTTTTAAGATTGCTCATGCAGTTTTTTATTGGATTTAGGTAGAAATGAGTTTCCACTGGCAGGTTTTATTTTGTTAGGTAAGCCATACATTGTTGAAGTGCTGGGGTGGTCTGCTGACTATGGAATGTCTTGTAAATGGTGTAAATTTCTTTGGTGAATGATAATAGCCAAAATGTGATTTTGGATATTATTGTAACAATGGGATTTTGAATATTGTTGATTGTTAATTGAAAATCATAGTCTAAAAAAGGAAAAATATCTACCCTTTTTAACAAAATGGGCTAATTAAGAATAATAAAAAGGGAATATATTGTAACATTACCTAGAAGAATATGCAAAACCCAAACAAAGATGGTATGGTTAAACATGTTGACAATTGAGATTAGTTGGCCCTCATCCTTTACCCTGATGCTGGTGGTGGCTAATTTGGGCAATTCAAAATGATGCAAAAAACCTGAGCAAATGATTGAAACCCATGCAAATGGATACTCATCTGAGAGTACTCAGCGAGAGCTTTCAAATGAGTACCAAGATGACAGGGTTTAGATGGTTTTCCAATAATCTTTGCATCCTTGCGCTTTGGACGAAAATAGCCTCAGCATTGGAAGGGTTAAAGGATCACAGCACCCCCTGGACGTTCGGAAGGCACGTCTACTTAACGCAAGAGAGGAATATTTTCTCTCAATGCAAAGTTTTATGGAAGTCTACAGAGATTTTATTTTAGGTTTTCAGATTCTATCGTACCACCTTGGGGCATGTTCTTCCATTGAGATCTTTTTGCTGCCCCAAATACATTGCTTATCCAGCAGTGTAATATTTCCCCACTAGAGGGCCTGGCCGATTCCAATAATCTGATTGGTCAAAATCCTTAGTAAAAATGATGGAATGCAAATGTTAACCAATCACATATCTAAGTTTTAGGGTATATGTAAAGGAATTGAAATGAAGGGTGAAACATGTGTTATTTTTATTGAGTTGATCAATATCCCCATAACATTCCTGATCAAAATCCTAAGCTGGTTTCAAAGGGAGCTCTGGAAATGTATGGGTTTAGTAGTTAATAATCAACTTTATTACTCTCGATGTACATTACCTGTTCATATCTTGAAGCTTGTGATGTCAATCACTCCTCTGACTGTCATTAGTTTTCCTTGAAAGCAATAGGTGGCTCTGTCTATCACCTGCCATCTTGAATCATCGTGCTCTGTGTTGTTTTACATCTTCTGTTCAAAGCATCAGGGGATTATATTTCAACAACTTAATAATGTACACTGATGACATTTAACCCTTATGCTGCTGGTCAATAATTTGACCAATACAAAATGATACAAAAAACCTTGAAAATGACTGAAACCCTGGCAAATGGGAATTCATCTGAGAGCACTCGGCGAGAGCTTTCCTATGAATACCAACATGACACGGTTTAGATGATTTTCAAAAATCTTTGCATCCTTGTTCTTTAGATGAAAGTAGCCTCAGCATCGGAAGGGTTAGTAAGAAATCACCATACATTATTTTCATTGAAGGTTTTATGAAAATAGATTCCTATCATACTGAATTCCTTCAGTGACAATTTTGACTTGTAAGAAGTGGTCTTTGATGAAATGTTTGACCAGAAATAGCTCTCTCTGGTGTGACTGAACATTCCTTGCTATTGTACAGAAACCAAAATGAGTTCTAAAAGGATATAGGTTACATAATAATATAGTTTTTTTTATGATTCGCTGAAATAATAAAGCTTTTGTTTTTGGTACTGATTTCGGACATTTTTTTTACTGATTTGTCACCTGATGGTTTTCTTCCGACAGAAAGATTGATTAAGTCTTGGGGTATGGACATATTTTCCTTTTTACCCTGGAATCTCATTACTTGTTTACTGACTTGCACATCACATGACATGAAATCTTATCTACTGGCAAATTCTTTATACTTATTTAGTGTGACTAGTGCGTGGGGAGGTTAAAAAGAAAGATTCTAGAGGAATATTTCATTTATTCTTCTTTATGACAATTTTATTTTAATTAATTGCCTTTATGCCTAGGATATAACCTGATTGACGAGACAGCCAGGGATCTGTTCCATAATGCTAAGATTGGTCTTATGTTCTGATTGGTTCACTAATTATCGTCAAGATGTGATTGGTAAATCCATGATTGGTCAATGGTGCCCTGTTTCAACTCAATTATGAAGACGCATAAAAAGGCAATCGTAAATTATGTCATATGGTGGGTTTCTATGTACTGGCTGATTTGAATTAATACCGCGTTCTAATCACGACACATAGAAGGCAATCGTAAATTATGTCATATGGTGGGTTTCTATGTACTCCTGGTCCTAGTCGTTGAACAGTTTCATGTAATTGGTCTCTGAACACTGTGCATGAAGGATTCGCCCATTCTACTGTGTGGAAACATGTCACCTGTGTAGGACCTGTCCTCGTCATAGGACAGCTTCTAAAAGTTGGCTGCTAGATTCTGCGCTTTAAACCATTCCAAAACATGAAAATTCCTTCGCATAGCAGGGCTCAAAATTAGGGGGTGCCACGAGCCCAGGGCTCCCTTGAATTCTCCTGCGGCTCCCTCAAATTTCAAATGTTAAGATGTACTGGTTCCTATACAGAACACCTTTAAGTAGCTTTTGAAGTTGCAGTTGGGCTCCATGGAAAAAAAGCTTAATTTTGAGCCCTGCATAGTAAACTGATTGTCAAATTATTCGGGTGATTCAAGGTCAATGTTAAATTCAATACAATCTTAAATGGACTATTTACTTTGATTCATTATTATGGAAAAAATCTTTTGTCTTCACAAACATAAAAATTCCTTTGCATAGTAAACTGATTGTCAAATTATTCGGGTGATACAAGATTGATTTACTTTGAATCATTATTGTGGGAAAAAACTTCATCTTCACAATAGTTGCTTAGTTTTTGGTGTGAAAACTTTCCAATTGCACCATTTTCAGTCAGAAAAATGACTCGTGGGAATATTTTTTACTGTGCTACCTTTGTGGTACACTAGGGTTTTACTCAATGCTACCCCTGTAGGTTGGGTAGCTTTGACGTTGTAGGGGCACCTGCACATTGATATGATATTTTAAAAGGAATATCTGTGGGAATTATAGTTAAGGAAAGAAATGGGACCATATATTTTGTATATTTTGTTGTGTAGAGTCGGGGTTACACATGAATAAAGAGAAAATCTTCACACATATTGGTTGTATTGTATATTGTGATAATAGAGCTGTTGTGTTAAGCCTAAAAGAAGTTGTTTGTTTCCTGTTACCCTACCCTAACAAGTGTTTACTCAGAAAAATCCCTACCCTAAAGTTTTATTACCCTGAACATTACATGTGCATAAAACACACATTTTTAACAAAAAAATAATCCAAAAGGTATATATTTTACAGACCTATATACCCTATTTTTATCAGACCGTTACAGGAAACAAACTTTTTTCTATGCCTTATTGCTTGAATGATGCTGCTATAAAGACATGCAGGGAAACAAAGATGCATACATGCATGCATACATAGATGCATACATACAAACACATGCATGCATACATACATAAATACATACATATATATGTAGTAATAGATATATATAAAGATATGTATATATATAAATATATATATATATATATATATATATATATATTTATATATATATATATATATATATATATATATATATATATATATATATATATATATGTATATGTATGTATGTAGATAGATGGATAGATAGACCAATAATTATGTACACATGTATCACTATTCAAGCATAAACATTTTCTAACCTAAATATTTCAAAAAGAAAAGTATGCTGATTGTTTCCCGGAGTGAGCAACATGTAAGGTACTCTCTAAATATAATACGCCAACTATATGAAGTTGACCCTGCACCAATTCCAAAACTTCTAAAATCTACAATGTGCAGATACAGCTGAATTTACTCAACCATAGATATTTCCTTGCAGTGGCGCCATCTGCCGCCTAAACGAAACAACGCAGCATCCTTCTGGGCTGCAGATGCAGCGCAGGCCATGTTTTGATGCTTGCTGATAGCAGAGATATATAGATTAGATAAAACTCCCTGCTGATTGTAGTTCCCCCATTTCATGTTTAAACGCCTGTTTGTGTTCTGTATTAATTGCATCACATAGGCCAGGTTGTAGTAGAAGATGAAAAAGAAGAGGAAAACGAAATTCTAGCTTCAGCAGTAGTAGGAGTGGTAGTAGCAGTAGTAGTAATAGACTGTAGTTGTAGTAGTGGAAGCAGCAGCAGTGTTAGTAGTGTCACTGTGTGTAGTAGTAGTAGTAGTAATAGTAGTAGTAGCAGTAGTAGTAGTAGTAGTAGCAGTAGTAGTAGTAGTAATAGTAGTAGTAGCAGTAGTAGAAGTAGTAGTAGTAGTAGTAGTAGTAGTAGTAATAATAGTAGTAGTAGCAGTAGTAGTAGTAGTAGAAATAGCAGAAAAAGAAGACTAAGTTGCATTAGCAGCAGTAGTAGTAGTAATAGAAGACCGCAACTTAGCAGTAGCACGAATGTCGATGCTTTTATTCATCTAAGCAGTGACCTGTAACACACAATATATAACTCTGACCAAAGGTAGTAGTAGTAGTCGTTGCAGAAGTAGAAGAACAGGAAAACGAAGTTGAAGCAGCAGCAGTAAAAGAGAGTTGCAGCAGCAGTAGAAGTAGTAGTAGTAGTAGTAGTAGTAGTAGTACAGGTGAACTTGGATATGACGGACTCAATGGGACCAGGAAAAATTGGTCCGTCATATGCAAAATCCGTCGTATAAATATGACGAATACTTGATATGCATCGGACTGGGACCAAGCATATCGTCCGTCATATGCAAAAATCCGTCGTACAGTGGTCCGTCATATCCAAGTTCACCTGTAGTAGTAGTAGTAGTAGTAGTAGTAGTAGTAGTAGTAGTAGTAGTAGTAGTAGCAGCAGCAGTAATAGTAGTAGAAGAAGACTAGCAGCAGGGGTAGCAGTAGTAGATATTGGTGCGTCATGCGTACTCTCTCGCCCGTGGGTGTAGCGTGGAGTATTATGACAGTAGATTAGTGAGCGGGGGATAAGACAAACACAGACCCACACAGCCACAAGTCCTAGCCCCGGGACAACTACGTACTGCGCGCGACGCATGATCGTTAAATAGTCCCATGTCTCGCCAGCCGGCATGCTTACTACAGGGAGTCCCTCCGATAATATAAGTGGATATACGACACACTGATAACATAATTAATTTAGTTGTCAAGACACTTGAAATTCATAAATACATTCTGCAAATAGTACCAGTCAACTGAACGGTCCATGGATTGAAAATCGCTTATCCCTACCGCTCATGAAGCGAGTTTACGTGTACATTTATGTTGGCAATTGGAATATTTAGAGACATAGAGAAATCAAATTGTATAGTAGTTTTATGTTTTTGACATTTTTTTTATTGAAGCAAAAAATAGAATTCTAAATATGATTCTTGCATGTATTATGTATATGCACTTTAATTAAATAAGGTAAAACTACAACAACACAAAAGAATATACATGTAGGTATAAACAAAATCCAGTGGTAACCATAAAAACGAAACCGTCAATCATAGATAGACCGCGAAAGAACAGGAAAGTACCAGGATTCAAAACTATGCATGTGTAGTGTATAATGCCAAGAACTATGTTTAACTTGTAGATTGCATAACTTAAAAATAAAGTCCTGTAAAATTGGAAAGACTGTGGTTCCCACGGTGATATTCTTAGCTACTAATATACCAAATTTACAGCAAATCCGTTGCATTTGGTATAGCTATATCACAGAAAGGGGCTGGATAGCAGACAGGAACACACGTTCTAACATTGTGAAAAGAATGGATCACCTACTCTTCCATGATAAGAAAAAGAAATTAAATACATCACAATGCTGGCTAAGAAGTGATATCGATTATGATGGTGCATGCGCTATGGGGTGATAACGAATTCACAGGTTCGATATCAAATCTTCACAGTGTGTAAGGCGGCATGTCTGACAGCTATTGACCAATCAGCATCGAGAATCACAGCAGAGCAGGTGATAATTTCAGGTGGAAGACCTTGAGGACGCTCTAAATGCGCACGTGTCAAAGAAAAAGAATCGTCATTCAGTAATGTTTGCGAAGAGTATGTTTATTAATAGTTTAAATACATTTTATTGTCCATACAGATACAGTATACCCATTCTATACGTACAAATGTATAACGATAACATTCTGACCAGTCATTTGGCTTATAATAGTTATATTAAATCAAATCTCCTCTCTTATATGTCCATATGTAGACCAGGAGACTTGCCCCCTTAGGCTGTCCGTTCCGTTTTCCGTGGGTATAGGTGAGGCCCGTCAGAGCAAGAATAGCATAGGGCCGTAACTTTAAGGCACGGAGGGTCTAGTCCATATAATGTTCTATGACTCGTCCATAGTCTGTCTGACTCGAGTTTGGCAACCGCTTTTTCCATTTTTTGTGACAAGACGTTCAAGTTTTCCATTCAAACTTGGCAATCCTTTTTGGAGCACTACTACGTGTATGTGTAAGCTTACTTTTTTGTCTCAACTCCGCAAAATGTTGAGTTTGCTCATTAGGTCCCATTGCAAATTTTGCCCATTGCCAACAATACAATCTCGCTTGTTTGTATTGTTGGCAATTGTTAGCAATCGGCAAATTTTACAAAGGGACCTAATGTGCAAAATCAACATTTTGAGGAGTTGAGACAAAAGTATGTCTATACATACACATCTTAGTGCTACGAAGAGGTTTGACAAGTTTGGATGGCAAACTCGAACGTTTTGTCACCAAAAAGTGGAAAAAGCGGTTGCCAAACTCGAGTCAGACAGACTATAATCATCAAGATGTTGGTTGAAGAATAGAACGCTTTGCAGTCAAGCAATTTTGCAGCTTTATACTTGAATTGAATTTAAAATTGAAATTTATTGATTTGACATCTTAATTTGGCCGCTAGATATCTGACAATTATATTGCTAGTGGCATTTTTGTTCAAAATCAGATGACAGAGTGAAACGAATTTTCTATTTTCCCAATAGACGTCGCTTGCATTCGTAAACATCTGCACAGAACTGGAGTTGTTATCTGACCACGAATTAACTACGGTCAAATCGAAAACGTTTTAGCTTTCCATACCAAAATTATCAAAACGGGGTCCTCACAAATTATTAACGTATATTGTTGGATAACCAGTATGGAATCTCGACCACATGTTGTTGTTTTTTAAGACAAGGAGGGGAAATAAGTAACGTTCGTTGGTGAATATATCTGGCGAGATTAATAAGGTAAGACTAATTACTAAGATAAACATGTACTATATAAGTAAATTAGATAGCCCCAAAATATTCAAATACGTTAATCAAAAGTTATTTCATCATCAGGGAGTATAAATATCTCTGAACAGCACAGACGCGAAAGTAGAACTAGTCAATTAGTAACAGAAAAACAAGACATTGGTCGATTGCACGAATCGTTTTGTTTTTTTGGAATTTGGAATCTTTTTCGCGACTTTTTCTCTCATATTACTTTGAAATCGTGACGACCTAGTTGTTAGTAGTGAAGAGCAAAAACGGCAATACCCGGCGAAAACAACCGCCTAACCCTTAATCACTAGCCGGAAAGGTATTTCACCATCCACTGCAGTAGATTATTTTACACAAAATGTTTTTCAACAGTATATTTTCATATTTTGTTTATTTTTTCTATTGCTGCTATCAATTCATTGCTACGTGTCATTTTTCTTCTTTTTAAACGATAAAATATTTCGCTAATGGTTAAATGTAGAACATTATTCCTGAAATATTCGAGACGATATGATATGATTAGGATCAGGGAAGTTTCCCCCAGACCGCTTTCAACTTGGTGGTCTGAGGGCACGTATGTTGTGACAAGTGTTTTGAAAATATACCCATATTTACTGATTCCAATCCGCACGCGCCTGTGGGGAGACGTGCAGATTTCGCGGTCACCTGTGACGTAACGTAACGAAGCAGACGAACTTTGTAAATTCCGCGATGTCAAAATCCATATTTCCGGGCCCTATTAGAATGAACCGTGGGAAGAAACATGTATTTCGATCCAAATCGTGTTAGTTTTCATTTCCATCATAACTTTTCGGTTTGGTGCCTATCTATTTATTTGTGGTAGGAAAGCAGTGATCTGAAAATTGGCGCGATAATGAAATCCCTGATGATGGAATCAGCAAATGAACATAAACAATCCGACGAGGCCTTCGGGAGAAATTTGTGAAATTCACTGATAAGTGATCTCTGCTTATATTTGAAAATCGCCGGCCAAACGCGATGGTTGAAAATCAAACAAACTTGAGGAAGCCGTGGCGATAGCGACGAAGTTGTCTAAACAGGCAAAACCAGTCATGCGGACAAGAGGCACGAGCCCAAGACGGCACGAAACACCCGGTGTCCCTACAGCTACCATACATGATACCTAAAGTCGTTGCCATTGCAGGGGTGTCCAACTGTCGCATTGTCGCACGTTTTTGCGACAGAAGCTTCAAAACGGGCGACAGATCAAATCCATCAAACATTGTTCAACTCAGCAAATGCAAGCCTAACAGAGCTATTTATATATACCAATTTCATCATGTCATGCAGATTTCGTTCAATTTAAGTGAATTATGTCAGTTCAATGATGTTATCTATAGATCAATCATTATTGATGTGAGGCTAATATCATGGTGCAAACTGATGAACGTTTTGCAAACCATTTGTCGTACTATAAAGATGCAGTGCTCCGGGATTGACAGTCGGTGCCCCAGGACTTCCATATTTGGACACCCCTGCCGATTGCAGGTACGTGAACAGAAAGAAATGCCACGTTATACTGATTTTGACCAGAATCGAACTCATTTTTTCACAAATAAACCTACTCCCTCGAACCTATTCACATTTGCAGCGTACATATGATTCTACAAATATGGAAATATCTTCAGATATATAGATAATTGTTAAATATTACTGTAATTTAGATTTTGCGAGTTGACTGAGAAATGTACACGCTAGTTTTGAATAGGATAAGGTCCTTTTACATACTATCTGCAATTTCGTCGTGTATATATGCCAAGAGATTTCCATTTAAAAGGTGGAAGGGACCCCCCTAGTATTCTGAATACACAGTACCCCCACCTGCCCCCAATTCTGAACTCAATAAATGGTCTAGTCAGATTCATGTTTTAACAATGATAAACACGGAACTGTAGAACTGCTTTCTTTTCCGTTAGAGGGTGCTAACTTCTTCGATGTGTTTATATTTGGAGGTACCATAATTCTAGTTGACATACATCTTAGGGTTTCCATTAATAAAGTAAATTTCGGTTTTTGCTTCCAAATTGTTTATCAAAACTAAATGTGCATATCGTGTTAAGTTACAGAACTACCAACCGCCATGTCTTACCTATGAAGCTTGTCTGCATTGAATATATTTTACAATATTAATTATCAATGTACGAATTTGACTATCATTTTAAGAAAAATATATATCATAAAGAAGAAAAATAAAAAGTAACACATTTAGTACATATGAAAACATATCACATATAGTAGCGTGAGAAAAGAAAAGAGAATTTTCCAAATACGAATATAGAATATGACAATTTTAATGAAGTGTGGCAGATTGTTATCGTGCATATTGCAGAATTACTCAATTTCTTGTTATGTAATACGATGAAAATGGACTTTGTAAGGTAACATGGAAACTCGTTAATACTGTTTAAAACATTAGAGATATTGTGAAATCAAGTAAAATACATTATACTGTACAATAAGACAGTAAGTTGAGATTTCCTGGTAAGTTAATTTTGAATTACATAGTAACGCAATATGTCTACATAAGAATCTCAGCAAAATTGTAGGAAAATCCAAAATATAAGAATTTGATAATAATATACATTACTTGCAGTCATATTGTATCTATTGAAGAAGCTGGATTTACTTTTTGATCGTGAAATTATTTTGATTTACATTGAATGTTACTAAAGTACGAATTCATCGTATATGCCAAATCCCAAAGTACACAGAGTATACTGAGAGGCAAATAGGGGGAGATGAAGCGGGAGCCACAAAACCATATACTGTAAATTCGGAAAATAATGCGTTAGTTTAATTTAGCGTGTTTTTATTTGGCGTTTAGCCTCGGACGCAAAATTATTCGCAATGATTAGTGCTGGCTCTATATGTGTATAGCTGGCACTCCATGTTGCTGCCAATTCGCAAACTTAAAAAACGCTAAAATCGATTTTCTGTAAATTCGCAAAATTTACTCTACGTACTCTTTTGTGAATCTACAGCACGGGTAATCACAGTATGCCTTGTTCGCAGTATAACGGTCAAGGAGCTTTTGGCTCAGTTGAAAGATTTTTTTTTCATTTGTCTGACTCTCATTTTCTAATGGTACGCTATGTGCAGGTAAATATCTATACAAAATAATTTGCTATAAGGGTCCTTAAAACCTAATCTATGGTAAAAACTACTTCGGAAACAAAGTACATGTATACTATAACGTTTGATTGAGCAGTCTGTATACAAGGAATATTATGTTTTCATCTTAAGTCTATTGACCTCAGTTACACATATATTTATTTTCTGTTTGTAAATATGGAAATATGGAAATATGATCCTGTAATTTATTTACAGTCAATAAACATACATACATACATACATACATACATACATACATACATACATACATACATACATACATACATACATACATACATGCATACGTACATACATACATAGATACATAGATACATACATGCATGCATGCATACATACATACATACATACATACATACATATATACATACATACATACATATATACATACATACATACATACATACATACATACATACATACATACATACATACATACATACATACATACATACATACATGCATGCAAGCGTACATACATACATACATACATACATACATACATACATACATACATACATACATACTTACATACTTACATACATACATACATACATACTTACATACTTACATACATAAGTACATTGGTCATGAAGATAAACAAAACATCTTTAGAGAAGTCAAGAAAGACACTTTGAGTTTCACAATCTTCCGATAGACGGCGCTCACAAAACTATCTACACCGGAAAAACCAGCGCACCGCAGTGGTAATTTGTTATTCGCTATTGAATAAACTCAATATTGTGTCTTAGTTTTTCTACAAACAGTTGATAGAAGAAACCTTAAAAACTCTATTTGATGTTCTGTAGAGCGTTGGTGTATGTTATATATAGTTCACGGTATGTAGGTGATCGCATGAAAAACTTCCGTGATAATAAACCAACAGTTGAAAAACACTTCCAAATGAATTCGTCCTATCTATTTATCGCATTGCATATAACTAATCATGGCGTATTTATATTTCACGAATGTGTATGTGACTGTCAGCACGATAAGAAGAGACTACGCTGACCTTGCCCTGCAGTGGGACATCTTTTTATCTGAGTGCAATCACTTTGCCATATATTCCATAGTTATACGATACCGTATTGGGGGTCTGCCCCAAACTCTGAGTGGTCAACAGTGATTTCATGTCCAATTGTGACCCTGTCTACTTCTTTTTGGAAAACTTGAATATACATGAATATCACAACCTCTATACCACATATAGCATTATGATTCCATCTCCAGTCAGGGCTAGGTCGCCATAAGCATGTTAGCTTGGTCGCTATATAAATGTGCGGCATTGTTGAGGGCTGTCTGTGGTGCTTCTGCAACTGATAGACCCCTTAGAACTATTCGTGAAGAGAAGATAATTTCTCGTCGCGATATGACCTAAGCTGTAGAAAGTGACGTAAACTCCCATTCCTTCCTTCCAATTGAGGGTCTTCCCCCAAGGTCTAGCGACCAACCGCATTGCACACTTACAGCGAGCTATATATCACAATCACTATTCCATTAGTCCATGAGCCAGACCATATTTCGGTACCAATTTGCTGAACAGATCCAACAATGATTTTTGGTTAGCCTGCTATCTCAAGTGTCCAAAATCAGTTGATGGACTTCTACTTCATAGTGATTTCATCTCGTATTGAGGGTCTGCCTCAAGGCTGAGCGGTATTGCACACTTAAGTCTCGCAACACCCCATCTCACCAGTGCACAAGGTCCTGTATTCGACTTCTATTTAGGCATAGAGGTCGGGTTTTCAGGAATATCTATACGAACAAGAATTTAGCCCAAATGACAGAAAATTCTTGCTGAGAATCACAGACTTTACAATACAGGTGACCAGCAAATAATGGCCAAATAAATACCATGATAATATAATTCTAGTCATAGTTGGTGTGCGCTAGAAGCATCCTTTGATGCATAACCGTTATCAATGGATTTTGAATTTATTTTATCGTCACCTTTCTACCGTTTTGCGGCTTATTCCTGATTGGCAATTGGTTCATAGTGGAGGAAATCAAAACCAGAGTACCCGCGGAAACCACCGCCAAACCTCTGGTCGCTGAGATTAGCCTTAATCGATCACTGAGATTAATCACTAATGTATACAATGTAACAATTAACATAACTCCGAGCATAAATATCTATCAAAGTATTATTGATGATTTAGAAACAATCAATACCAATACTTCACAATTAATCCTAAAAATCTCTCTCACCTTATTGGCAGATACAAGTGACAGGAAACGAAATTCCAAAATCAAAATTCTTAGACAGCGAAAGTATCTAGGTCAAATAGATAGTTATCAAGAGAAATGGTCGCTCTGTCCTCCTCAGCCCGTATCTGTGGGGCTTCTGTGGGTTTGTTTGGATATTACCAACCATAGGTTTATTCTAGGTCGCCATCTTCTTTCCAAGGGTTGTCTGTCTGGAATCTTGCTGGCGAGGATGGAATTTCCTAATTAAAATATTGAAGCTATCAATGGTTTCTATAAATAAATATCGTGCAGGATGTGAAATGTTGATAAAAACAGCATCAAAAGCATAAGCAGCAGCAGTAGTAGTAGTAGTAGTAGTAGTAGTAGTAGTAGTAGTAGTAGTAGTAGTAGTAGTAGTAGTAGTAGTAGTAGTAGTAGTTAGTAGATTTGATGATCCCGGCGTTTTATCAATGAAAGCGTTAAATTGAATCATCATCATCATCATCATCTTCATCATCATCATCATCATAATAATAATAATAATAATAATAATAATAATAATGATAATAATAATAATGATAATAATGATAATAGTAATAATAACATTAATAATAATAATAATAATACTAATACTAATAATAATAATCATTTAAATGATAATAATTATAATAATAATAATAAAACAATAATAATGATAATTATAATAATAATAATAATTATTATTATTATTATTATTATTATAATTATTATCATTATTATTATTATCATCATTATTATTATTATTATTATTGTTATTATTATTTTAGGTATATTTATCATTACGATCATTATCATCTTTATTATCATTATTATTGATATTATTATTGTTATGGTTATCATTATTATTATCATCATTATTAACATATTGTTACTATCATTATTATTACCATAATTATTATTATAATTATCATTTTTGTTACCATTGTTATTATTATTACTTTTATTATTATTATAATTGTTATTAATATTATTATTATTTTTTATTATTATTATCATTATTGTTGTTATCATTATTGTTATTGACCTATTATTATTATTATTATTATTATTATTATTATTATTATTATTATTATTATTATTATTGTTATTGTTATTATTATTACTATAATTATTATTATTATTATTATTATTATTATTATTATTATTATTATTATTATTTTTATCATCATTATTATTATCAATATCATTATTATTGTTATTATTATTAGTAGTAGTAGTAGTATTATTATTATTATTATAATTGTTATTATTATTATTATTATTATTATTATTATTATTATTATTATTATTGTTTGTTTTTTTTAATTATTATTATCATTATCACTATTGCAATGTATACATGTATCTTTTTTAGACCATATGAGTGCACTAGATGGGCCTGCCCTGATGACCGAGTGGTCTAAGGTGATGTCACTGACTGCTCCCTGTCTCACCATTGAAGGTCTAACCTAATAGCCGAGTGGTCTAAGGAAACGCCACTGACTGCTTATTGTCATTCATCACTGACGACCTGCCCTGATAGCTGAGTGGTCTAAGGTGATGCCACTAACTGCTTACTGTCTCTCACCACTGAGGGCCTGCCTAGATGGCCGATTGGTGTAAGGGATGGACACTGACTGCTAACTGTCTCTCACCACTGGGGGCCTGCCCTGATAGCTGAGCGGTCCAAGGTGATGCCAATAATTGCTCACTGCCTCTCACAATTGAAGGTCTGCCCTGCCCTGAGTGATCTGAAACAGTGTCACTGACTGCTCGCTGTCTCTCTAAACCGAGGGCATGCCCTGATTGCGGAGTGGTCTAAGGTGATACCACTGACTGCTTGCTGCCTCTCACCATTGAAGGCCAACCCTGCCAGCCGAAGGCATTGCCACTGACTGCTCCCTGTCTCACCATTGAAGGTCTACCCTAATAGCCGAGTGGTCTAAGGAAACGCCACTGACTGCTTATTGTCATTCATCACTGACGACCTGCCCTGATGGCCGTGTGGTCTAAGGCATTGCCATTGGCTGCTAGCTGCCTCTCACCACTGAGGGCCTGCCCTGATTGCCGTGTGGTCTAAGGCGTTGTTAATGACTACTTGCTGTCTATCACCACTGAGGGCATGCCCTGATGGCCGTGTGGTCTAAGGCGTTGCCATTGGCTGCTAGCTGCCTCTCACCACTGAGGGCCTTCCCTGATGGCTGAGTGGACTAAGGCATTGCCACTTACTGCTAGCCGCCTCTCACCAATGAGGGCCTGCTCTGATGGCGAAGTGGTCTAAGGCGTTGCCACTGAATGCTTGCTGTTTCTCACCAATGAGGGCCTGCCCTGATGGCCGAGTATTATCAAGGGTTGCCTCTGACTACTCGCTGTCTCTTACATATAGCCCTGGTTCAGACTGCGACCTGGACATGTGAGAAGGTTATCAGTGGCGTACCGTTAGGCGGTGGTTAACCCCAGATACTCTGGTCTCCTCCACATATTACAACGTAACTGGCTAGTCACGATTTAGTGGCGAAAGAGTGACGCCAATATGACGAAAACGTGACGATAAACGAAATTCCAGATTCCCAATTTCCTCACCAATCATCGGCTGTGTTTTACGTGTCTACTAAAGTACGTTCACAATGACTCACGGAATGAAAAAGCAAATATCATGTGTTCGTGTTTAACGTTTTTCTTCAGATTTTATCATCTAACATATATCTCGATTTTACGTCCAAACAGTACAAATCTTATGCCTTCAAAGCTAAATCCACAGCGATGAAATATGTTCTCTGGAGCCATGAAAGAGGTTTAGACACGTACAATGCATGCACGATTTTTCTGAAATACTTATGTTGGCAACACATTTCATAATTTTCATAGTCAAATTTCAAGCATAAATGGAAAAAAGATAACCTAGTGGTTTGATATTTCACATACATGAGATGTAAATCTGCATACCCTTAGACCCAAGCATGCCTCTTGTACTTACACTCTTTGACAGATGTCCTCTGGATCTCTGCTACTTTAACCTATTCACGCTTAGAGTTTCTCTATAACGTGTCGTCTGCTACTCTCATACTTTTGAAAATATATTTTGAATAAAGCAAAGATTCACAAAATATTTGAAGGAGAGTTCTTGTCTGGCTTGTAATCAACATTTCTCCTTCAAATGTTTTCAAGAAAATGTGTTTGTAAGTTAAATATTTCCAAAGTCGTCAGGCCTCTTTTGGCTGCTCTGAGTGTTAATGAGTTAGGACAATAGCATTGGAACTATGCACAGATCAACAATGTGTATGTAGGAAAGTTTTTGTTTTAATTATGTCTTCCGCATTTCATTTTCTTTTCCAAAGTATGGTTTTCCAAAGTATGGTTTTCTAAAGAGACGTAAGGAAATTAGGCAAGCCTATTTGGGGCTTCACAGCCATACATGTAAATGAGAATTTGGAATTTTGGTTATCGTGACTTTTGCTGAGTCGTGAATAGCCAGATATAAGTGGAATACCAGGCGAAAACAACCGCCTAACCACAAGTCAATGGCAACCTTCTCACAATTGCCCAGGACGGGATTCGAACCCGGGCAGTGTTGAGAGACAACGAGTAGTCATAGACCACACGGCCACTATGGCAAACCCTGATAAATACTGTAAATTACTTAAATATGGCGTGAACATTAAATAGCGCAACTACGATACTGCCCTGAATAGTGTGATCTAGGTATAGCGGTGAACGGGAACAGCAGCAGCAAGTTCAATTGAGAATTTCATAAAAACGGGAATTTTACAATAGCGCATATGGGCAGAGCGCTGTTATCGCTATCTTATTGTTCCCGCTATACTAAAGTGATTTACAGTAGGCTAGGTGTGAACAATCATCCCGGACGACTGTAGCAGGGTATCCCCCTCACCCTGTAACGGGGTATCCCCCCCCCCCACCCTATCTACCCCCTTCTGCCAACATTGATCCTAGCAATCCACGGCTCTCTCCAAACAGCCACTACTTTCAACAAGCTCTCCGGCTGCCACAAAGCGGAGCTGATTGTCGTGATTGTCGTCAATATTATTATTTCGCTAACCATTCTTCTCCGCCCTATTCCCAGGCAATAGATTAGTTTAGATTTTACCTTTCTATCTCAAGAGGTGTGCTCGGCTCCCTGTTCAAAGCCCTCACTGCGTGGAAAGGTATTTCCGTATTGAGGGTTGGGATGTGAAGTGGTTTGAAATGTAAACTAAGGATTTGCATGCCTGGCGTTCGCTGTACGTGTCCCATACGATGTAAGTTGTCCTGCCATGACCAAACATACCGAATGAAGGCATTTTAAGGGTGGAATTAGTATTTTGTTTAGCATCACTCTTTCTGCCACCAAAGGCTAAATTGTGATAATTTAACAACTTCATTTATTTATTTTATCTCTCTGATTCCAATGTAAGCTTTAACTGCCTGGCAAATTTGATTTTGGTGGTTCAATGTAAAACGGCCATATTTAGGCTCCACGGGGCTGTATGTATGTTTTCATGTTTTCATTATATACATGGTTTATCGAAGCATAGTTTTATAACTTAGAGTTCAAAATCGGCTTGGGGCATGTGATGAAGTTAAAAGTGACTTGATGTTGGTCGTTGGTTTTCCACATATAATCATGAACGACAACTAGCCAGGATCTCTGGCCTCTTCACCCGGGGGGGTCACTTGGGTATTTAGGGGGGCGCATACGTTCGTTATCAAAGTTAAAAATTACCCCTAAAGCACTGATTTCCGGCCAAAAAAGCACCCTTATTTTAATAAAACGCCGATTTTTCCCACTAAATAAACACCCCTTCTTTTATCAAAACACTGACATTGGATGAACGGGAACACGTATTTTATCTTAAAATTTTATAATCCTCTGCGTGTTTAGCAGCAGCAAGGGGCAGCAGCAGACTCGGAAGCCCAGTTACTTCGCCGGAGTCACTCGGCGTCAGAGCCGCGTATATTTCGTGGATTGTAAGGGGATTTTGACCCCCATACTTCGTACCTTGGTACAAAAAAGTACCCTTCTTTTACAAAATCGCGGACATGCGGAGGTCTTAAAAAAAGACCCCTTCTTCCGTGAAATACGTAACTAAGGTGCGGCCCCCCTCTGTACCTCAGTGCCCCCACCGGGCCTCTTCATAGCATTAAGTGACGCAACGATAAACAGCATTCCATACATTATTCTTAAAGCTATCTAGATTCATTCAGCAGCCCCTGATAGAGACTGTGAGCTGTCTGGATGACAACCCTCTGAGATAACATCTTCGGATTGATATTATACTGTGTACACACTCCAGACTTAAGTTTTCCTAAACTTCATACAGACCAAATATGGTGCCGGGACGTGATAAAGTGAAACATCTCACTGTGAACCCCCGCATATATATATATATATATATATATATATATATATATATATATATATATATATATATATATATATATATATATATATATATATATATATATATATATATATATATATATATATATATATATATATATATATATATATATATATATATATATATATATATATATATATATATAACCCCTTATAATGAAGACACGGAATACACTTACTGGGGAAAAACACTCGGAAGCAGATTATATATAGAGCTAGCCGATCTTCCTGATACTAAACTTTGCAAATACTTTCTGTGCCCAATGAGAGAGGATCTGCCGTCTTTGTTTATCGATAGAGTTGTTTCAATAAATATTCGAAGAATGATGTTTTGTGTCTAGCAGCATGATGTTTTTTTAATATCTGCAAAACACTCGTTTTCTATTCTTCCCACATCTTCTTAATAGTGGAATTATACATAGTTGGCAATCATGTTAGTCATCCAAGTCACATACTAGTAGTTCTCTTATGATAGCTATAAGATATCATTATATAATGAATATTGGTGTGGTTTGGTTTGTTTCACAATACCCAGAACGCGCACCTGTTACATGCATTTACCACATATCTTCAAAACGGTAGAAAATAGTCCATCGTATAGGAGATTCCATTTCTGCTTGATTTAATCTTCCTCTAAACTTTAACTTGCCTTGTACTCTCCCAATCGTATGGATCCTACTGTCAGACAGCGTTCAACCTCAACGAGTGTCACATTTTACCATATAGTCACGTTTCTGATATATAAGAGTTTTGTGAAAAGATTAATAGTGTTGGGTTTTATATACTGTTTGGATCCATCTTTCGATATCTAACCACAGTGGGGGCTGGTTTAATGACTCCGACTCCAGACAACTACACGTATCTTTAATATTCACGAAGAAATTCACCCCTCCCTTTAACTAGCTCTGCTTATCCACTTGCGTCCTTTTAGAGGGAAAGTTTCGCTGTTGCCCCGATCCTTTATTATGCCAGCTTCCACAGCAGGTCAGATTGTTACCCGAGATAGCTTATAAAAAGAGTTTCTAATCGCTGTTTATATTAAGGTCGGTCAATTTCTCTTTTAGAAATTTCAAAATAAACAAGGAGCGGGCTTCTTGGGTGGGCACGGCGGTGTTTTATAAACATTCTGACGTCGGTGGTCCCTTCTGATTGGCTGGAGGTCCGCCGCTGCTTGGCGACGGCGGTGGATTGACAGAAATGGGCGTGGCCGGAGGGGATTTTCAGTGGATGGGTTTAGCAATGAGGTTTATTCTGTCATTAGTAAGTCAACGGAGATCACAACACAACAACACACACATACGATTCGTCCACCGGGCTTCAGCTACGTCTCTATATCTAACTACATTGCGTGAGGCTCTGGGACCATCGCCAGTTGCCCTAGAGACAGCATCCGAACGACATCTTCTCCACGCATACCAGTCAGCCACCCATAGAGATGTCTTCAACCACAACTTCTACTAATCGGCTGTGACGGGGACTTATGCTTATCATCTCTTACTTTTCCGACTTAATTCATACTCTACGGTAGTAGATGCAAACTTTCTACTTTCACCTGTGGTAACTTTTTGGGATAGCATCACTGGAGAGACTGCTACTGCTACAGGTATTGTACACCTTTTATCTCAGTACTGCCCCGTACAGGTGTGACGTTAATTGGATTACAGGTGTTTGAAGCTGACTCTTTAATTAAGGCCGTCTTACCTGTGTACCTACTACTTAGCGAGTCGCCATCAGTACCTTAGGGCGTCCACAGCACCAGCACCATGTACCGTTACGCGGCAGACCCCAGGTACCAACTCGGCTACCCGGGTACTGCAGGGTATTTTACGTACCCACAACCCGACTACAACCGTGCATATGCTCTAAGCATGCTCGCAGACTTGGAAAGACGGGAACAACCCCAGAAACCTCCTTATAGCTATATTGCACTGATTGCCATGGCCATCAAAACGCACCTGATCGGAAAATCACCTTAAATGGCATCTACCAGTTTATCATGGAGAGATTCCCCTACTACCATGATAACAAACAGGGCTGGCAGAACTCCATACGACACACCTCTCTCTGAATGACTGCTTTATGAAGGTGCCACGAGAGAAGGGAAAGCCAGGGAAGGGAAACTACTGGACATTGGACCCTAACTGCCAGGATATGTTCGAGAACGGCAACTACAGGCGCAGAAAACGCCGCCCAAAGCGCCCTACCGACCGGCAGATGGGGTGCAAAGTGGGCACAGGACGGAGGGTGCTGAACGAGGGGTAGCGACGAGGAGGGAGTGAAGGAGGAAGAGGAGGAAGACGATGATGAGAGGATGAGGATGATGGGTCATAAGGGGTGAGATGGAGAGTTCGAGTGTTTCACCGGTAGGGGGCAGTGTCTCCAGCGGTGCTTCTGACAGTGGTGAAATCGACACTGAAACATTTGAAATGAACACTCGCGAGACAGCGCTCCAGAATGCCGCAGCTACTGGTGCTACTGATAGTGCTAGTAGTAATAGACTTGTCGGGAATGAAATCAACACGACATATCATCGTGAAACTGACCAACCAGCTATCGTACCCACAGCAACAGCAGCAAGCAGCAGTATCCCGCATCAGTATCAACACCAAACACAAACCACCAGGGCGACACTCTGGGTGGTGCGTTACAAAAAACGTAAACTCTTCACCATTGACAGTATCATAGGCGCCAAGACACCACGCCGCGGCGAGGAAAACGGGACAAGGTTCTCCCCAAATCCTGAAAATATTGACAATAATGATAACAACAAAGATAATGATGAGAGGAAAGACGAGGAGAAGGAAAGAAACCAAAGAAAAGTGACATTTTTGATCGAATACCTAGTCCTCCACCAAAAATCATAGACTGTCAGAAAGCTAAGCCCGTCA